>CM053265.1:26243022-26727987 GCA_028583415.1 Protea cynaroides | reverse complement strand
AATGAAGAATAATGGTCTTGGAATCATCTGAATCCGATGTCGGATGATCAAGATATGATGATTTGAAATTCAAACGATCCGACTTAGGATAATTTGCATGGAGGCCCCTTGGATTATTTATAATAATTTCAGAAACCTCCCTTATATGTATCATCCGACTAAAATGGTCATATCTTCCTCATTTGATATCGAAATTGAGCAATTCTGGTCTCGTTTCGAAGATAATTCCATGACCTATGCATCTATGCAGATAATAGCCCATGACCCTGCTGTGGGGATCAGTGGAGAATTACAAATCTTTGGATTAAAGGTCAGAAACCTGCCATATTGGTTCACTTATGCCGAGGGTGGCAAAAATGGGGTGCTTACAGACGACTGTGCTGGGATAGAGCATACATTGATGACATATAGGATTGGTTAGTTGCGAGCCCAGTTTGTGAGCCCTAGCCAGTAGGGGCTTAGGTACTAGTATGGGTAGAGTATTAGGGGAGGTACATGGGTATCTTAGCTCTATCTCTATTCCATGATGGGTGCATGTGGACCAATGGGGGTGTGATCCATGAGGTGCCATACACTCATGTATAGAGGTGCAGGGGCCACCAAATCTTTCTATAGCACATTGCAAACTTAAAACCAGACCACAACATAAAATTGATTGTTACTCATGCATGATATTGTGAAACTGTCTGATTGTCTTACTGAGCTGTGTTGTGAGCTCACCCTTTGTACATACATTGTTTTTAGATGCTGATGCAGGTTACACGGTGGATGACTACATGAACGCTCCTACGTATGGAGGTGTAGCTGCTCTGGATGTGCAAGTAGGAGAGGACGAGCATGACGCTTCATGCGAGTGCCCTTTCTGCGTGTACCCTTGATTGGATTTTATTTGTTCCTTTCATTTATTTTTGGTTGGATTAAATGGATGTATGGATATTATTTTTTGTGTTTGAATTTGGATAATGGGATATTTATTTAAATTATCAATAGATACTCAGTTCATTCTATTTAAAGTCTTCCGCTGTATATTTATATTCTGATTGTGGTTATGTGTAATGGTTTGTATAAGTGGACACGGCCTATTCGAGATCTTGGTGTGAACCGTTGGTTTAATGACGGTTCACTCACACCATTCTGGTTGGATCAGAATTGGGGTGTGACAATATATCTTATTTACCCATACCACAAAACCTTATGACTAAAGCTTATGAACATCTTTTTTTTCTGATTTTTTTTTATCAAAACAATCTTTACATCTATCTGATGCAATTCTAAACTTCTCTTTGTGTGATTCCTCTTTACTATAAGCCTACTATGTAGCAGTCAATTCTTCTACTGTATTCACACATTTTCTCACATACCCATGTGAACATATGAGTACACTACTCATCAACAAGAGTACAAAATCCCAAATCTCGTTGATGTTCATAAACAACACATCATTTATGATCATTAACCATTCAAGAGCAATTTCATTACTGACAACTCACTCAAAACTATTGGGATCTTCATCTTGTCCAACGCCAAAACATTTATTTTGAGGTATAACATGTAATTAGATAAAATGACAGATTTATATGGTCTACTAAATCTCCCCATTGCCTCCTCTGGCTCTGCTATTATGGTTGAGGCATCGACCTTAATGAACATTTCAATAATCATCTCATTACACTTTAGTAAATTTTTTGATCTCATCTGATTGCTTCACAATAATTTCCATGTAGTCTCATCAAACTTTAGGTTTCTTGGGTATGACAGCTAACCAACATCATCAAGGAACTTGCTAGATCTGTAATACCTTGTTCCCAACTTATCAATACTAAGGAGTGGATGAGATCTCCACATCCAAATTTAGGGCACTGGAAATCCCCTTCCAAGATCCTAGAACATGAAATACCAACAAATAAATGTAACATCACATAGCAAATAGTAACAAATCACACCCCCCGGGTTTTTAAGAATTTCAAGCAAGAGTATAGCAGAAGTTTTATAATAATTAAACATTTAATCGTTGAAATTTTTAAATGATAATTAATAAATAATTTCTTAAATCATTACATGAGTAGATTGTCACACCCTAATTCTGGACTAACTAGGATGGTGTGAAGAACCGCCAACTAACCAACTGTTCACCCAGGATCTCGTATAGGTCGTACCCACCATATCAAATCAAGCATAAATTCCACATTAATAATCAGAAGTAATAAATAAATAAGCAAAAGTTATACAGATAATGAACTGAGAGTCTAACAGTGATAAATAAGTATTTAATCTAATTATCTCCAAACCACAAGACATAAAAATAAATAATTAATTACATATCTGATGTTGAAATTATAACTAAACTTAAGAAAAAACACATTGGTTGCAGTCACATGTTGAATAATGAGCAGCTTCTTCAGCTTCTACGTCCATCGCAGCAATGTGTCCATACGTCGGCGCATTCATATATTCTTCAATGGTAGGACCTGCATCATCAATTAAAAATATTCAACATCGAAAAGGTGAGCACACATCACGGCTCAGTGAGCAAAAAAAATAATGCAACAAACATATGCATGCATTCAATTCATATCTTTGGTCTGGTTTATCAGTTTGTAATATGCTATAGAAAGGTTTGGTCGCCACCGCACCTCTATACACGAGTGTGTGAATCCGCCCAATGGATCAAACACCATTGTCGTCCTACATGCACCCACCATGAAATAGAGATAGAGCTAAAGTGTCTGGATCAAACATCGCCAACACTTCCCTTGATGCCCTATCTATACCAGCACATAAGCCCCTATTCGTGAAGGCTTGCAAACTGGGCTCGCAAATAATCAATCCTAATGCCAAACAGTGTATCCAAGGTCTCACCCCAGCATCCCTCAATACGTCCATAGAGATAGAGCTAAGGCCCCCGACAGAGTCAGAGACCACACAGTCCGAGACCACCTCCCCTGATGCCCTACGACGTAATAGTTCTGCTAAGGTAATGGTGATACGACGATGCTAGTGGGCAAGACTTGAGTAGAGATAGAGCTAGAGTATGGTGACAAGGTCGAAGACCACCATGCCACATCCTCCCCCTAACGCTCCACTCGCATCCATCACACCAACCACACACATATATTCACATGCCTATTCTTAGCATCATCATCATCATCATCATGTTATAAATAAATAAAATTAAATATGCATGAACAGTAATAGTAGGAATATTGGATGACATGTGAGATACACATTACAAGCATACAAGCATATAATCAATCATGTCATTTGACTCAATAAAAATAAACAATTTGTTATTAACCAATTAGTTTAGGTCTTGTTCCCTCACCTGTTAGCAATACTCGATGTCCTTCCAAGCCTTGAAATTCTCTTTGAATTGATTTAACAACCTAAAAGTTATATGAATTTAAGTTAGGGTTCATATGTGACATGTTATAGTAGTCGGAAATCAAAACAGAGCACTGATAAGTGTCTGATTAGTCTTATGGTCTCATGTTGTATCGACCTTACAGTCTACGGTCGATACGCTACAGTCGCATATGGTGCGACTGTAGCTGCGACCATATGATTTCTGAAATCTTTCATAATGCCTATGGTTGATCCTCTGGTCATACTGATCATGCTATGGTCGACCGTAGCTGCGACCTTGAGATTTCTGATCACAGTCTAAATGAAATTTGAGTTCTTCCTGGGTCAATTCTTCTGTTCTTTAATGGGGTTTATTCTAAGGTCATCCTATGGCCATCATTAGTAATTTCTTATCAACCCTAATCATCAAATTCACTCCTCGGTTCTCCTTGGGATTTTCTCAAGGAAATCACATAGATCATAATAGGTTGATATTGCCTATCTTTCATAGAAGTCTTATTCCTTAGAGTTCACATCTCCAGAGATTTGTTTCATACCTTTGCCTATGATAGAGAGCCAATCTCTTCTCAATAAATTCTTCTCCTTAGCTTTTTCTTCTTCTCCTTCTCTTCTTTCTTTTTCTCTAGGGTTCACTAATGTTCTAAAATAGTAAAAAAGGGCTGAGGGACGTCCTTTATATAAAGAAAAACTCTCCATATAGAGTCCTCTATCAATTAGGAAAGCAATCCCTTAGTTAAGGAATGTTTTCAAAACTCGGAGTCTGATTTGGGTTCTCACGGTTTATCATACGATCACATAAACCGTTGACTGTATGGTTAAAATCATCGACCGTGGGGTTTTGGTTTGAGATTTTTGTTATCTTCCTTTTGGTCGACCATACCTACCCAGGTATGCGACCTTAGGTATGTTTTTAGTGTTTTTAACTCGATTCTCATACCTGGTTTGTGATGCATCTTCACACGCTCGGTCCACTTGGTCCAGGAATAATGAAAAGACCTGGCACAGTATGGTTAGACTAAGTTAGTGGAGTGTGGATGTTACAACTCCCCCCTCTTATACAAATTTTGTCATCGAAATTTGTACATACCTTCCGAGTCGAATAGGTGAGGATATTGCTTCCGCATAGCGTTTTCTTCTTCCTATGTAATTTCTTCTACATTTTGGCTTCTCCAAGTAACCTTAACGTAGTAAATTTCACGATTGCAAAGACATTGCACCTTCCGACTAGTGATCTCAAAAGGTACTACTTCGAACGTCAAATCTTCAGTCAAATCCGGTGGATCCGTTGTTAACACTTGTGTTAGATCTCTGACGTTCTTATTCAATTGTGAGACATGGAATACATCATGTATACTAGAAATTGACGGTGATAGTGCTAACTGATATGCTATTTTCTACGTCTATCTAGAACTTCATATGGTCCAATATATCTGGGACACAGCTTTTCCTTCTGTCCAAACCTTTTTAAAGGAGATATTTTCAGAAATACCTTATCACCTATGATGAATTCGAGATCTCTACGTCGATTATCTGTATATTGCTTTTGATGGTTCTGAGCTATTCGAACTCTTTCCTTGATAATGTCGACTACTCGACAAGTCTCTTCAACAAACTCTGATCCAACAATACTCCATTCTCCAATTTCATTCCAAAATAAAGGAGTTTGACATTTCCTATCATACAGTGCTTCATAGGTTGACATCTATATAGTTGCTTGATAGCTGTTGTTATAAGCGAACTCAACCAATGGTAATTTCTCATCCCATGATCCTTTGAAATCAATGACACAAGCTCGAAGCATGTCTTCTAAAATCTGAATAGTACGCTCCAACTGTCCTTCTGTCTGAGGATGGAATGCAGTACTAAACTTCAATGTTGTACCCATAGCCTTCTATAATCCTTCCCAAAACTTTGAGGTAAAGCGTAGGTCTCTATCGGACACAATGCTTTCAGGTACACCATGTAATCTGACAATATTATCTACATAAAGCTTAGCTAACCTCTCTAGGGTATATTGAGGTCGTATAGCATGAAACGAGCTGTCTTGGTCAAACGATCCACAATCACCCAGACTGCGTCAACTACTCGGGGAGTCAATGGTAACCCGAGGACAAAGTCCATAGTGATGCAGTCCCATTTCCATGCTGGTTCTGGCAGTAGCTGCAATAATCCAGCAGGTCTTTGCCTTTCAGCCTTTACTTGCTGACAATTCAAGCATTGAGACACAAATTTAGCTACATCCGCTTTCATTCCTCTCCACCAATATAGTTTCTTCAAAGCATGATTTATCTTCGTACTTCTAGGATGTACCAAATAAGCGGTGGTGTGAGCTTCCTTCATTAGTCTGTGTCTAATATCCAAGTCTTCATTTTCAGGAGCACATACCCTTCCTTTGTATCTTAGTACCTTTCCAACGTCCAAGGTGAACTCAGGAGTAGTCCTACTTTTTTCGAGGTGTTCTTGCACCGTTCTCAGATAAGGGTTTGATTTATAGTGGCTTTCACTTCGCCTAATAGATCAGGTACAATCTTCAATGTAGCAAACATGTATGAGAATAGATGAATAAACCCTTGGTCAGTTGATTCATTCAGAATATCAATCATGAACTGCTCTTTACAGTAATTAAATATTGTCCCTGTAACACCTACTACAGTATTTGCACTAACTTCTTCTTGGGATTCTGTCATTGCTTTCCTGCTTAATGCGTCAGCAACTACATTAGCTTTTCCTGGATGATACTGGATATTGCAATCATAATCCTTCAATAATTTCAGCCATCTTTTTTGTCTCATGTTCAACTCCTTTTGATTAAAAAGATAAGTGAGACTCTTATGATCTGATTTAATCTGAAATTTCTCTCCATACAAATAATGTCTCCATATCTTAACAGCATGTACTACTGCTACTAATTCTAAGTCATGAGTGGGATAATTCTTCTCATGTGTCTTTAGTTGTCTTGAGGCATACGCAATTACTTATTCTCCTTACATAAGCACACATCCTAAACCTAACCCAGATGCATCAGTGTACAAGGTAAATGGTTGTCCTGGGATCTAAATAGTCAAGATGGGAGCTGATATCAATCTAGCTTTCAATGTTTGAGAACACTCTTCACATTTATCGATCCAAATAAAATTTTCTCCTTTCTTTGTCAGACTGGTGAGAGGTACGGGTATTCTAGAGTAATCTTCCACAAATCGTTGATAATAACCAGCTATACCTAAGAAACTTCTGATTTCTACAACATTCTAAGGTGCTTCCCATTTTACAATGGCTTCAATCTTGCTAGGATCCACTTTAATTCCTTCAGCGGATACAACATGGCCTAAGATAGCGAATTCATTTAGCCAGAACTCACTTTGTAAATTTTGCATAAAGTTTCTCTTTTCTTAGTCGCTGCCGAGCGGCTCTTAGATTTGTGACATGAGTTTCTTTGTCCTTGGAGTAGACTAGTATGTCGTGAATAAATACAATGATTGATGTATCCAACATATCATGGAATACCTGATTCATGAGTTCCATAAAAGTTACGGGTGCATTAGTTAATCCAAAAGACATGACTAAAAATACATAATGTCTATATCTGGTTCTGAATGCAATCTTCAAAATATCACCTTCCTTAATCTTCAACTGATGGTATCCTAACTGAAGATCAATTTTAGAGAACACTTTGGCACCTTCCAACTGATAGAACAAGTCATCGATCCGAGGCAACGGGTATCGATTCTTGATTGTAAGCTTATTCAATTCTCGACAATCTATACACAGCCGAACACTACCGTCCTTTTTTTTCATGAACAGTATTGGCGCTACCCATGGTGATATGCTGGGTCTGATATAACCCTTGTCCAGTAATTCCTGTAATTGTACCTTCAGTTCTTTCAGTTTAGTAGGAGTCATTCGATAGGGTGCTTTCGATACTAGTGCGGCTCCGAGTATAAGATCTATAACGAACTCTGTTGCTCGGTCGGATGGTAGTCCTGGTAGTTCCTCAGAAAAATACATCCAAAAAATTCATGCACAACTTCAATATCTTTCATCGTGGTGCTTCCTTGGTGAGGTCGACCACGGATACTAGATACCCAATTCCTCATTTCTCGAGGCATTTTCTAGCCTTCAGTGTAGAGAGAATGAGTTTTCGTTTACAAGAAAGTTTGGTTCCCACAAAACTAAACTCTATTCCTTCCTTGTCTTTAAATGTCAATTTCTTTTTTACACATAATAGGTTTGCGGAGTGTCGAGTTAACCAATCCATTCCCAAGAATAACGTCAAAGTCTGCCATCTTGAGTTGAATTAAGGTTGCATCCAAAATCTTCTTGTCGATAAGAACTGGACATGGTCTATAACCTTTGTCTAGTTCCACTTCTAATCCCATAGGTGATCGTACAAGCAATTTGTAGTCTAAAGGTCTGAGGGGTAGATTTAACTTCTTTCCAAACGACACAGATATAAAAGAATGAGTAGCTCCAGAGTCAAAGAGTACTCTGGCGGATAAGCCATTAATAGGTACGATACCTGTGATTTAATTTAACTTAGTCAACATACTTACACAAGGTAGTACATAATGAACAGTTTAGGTCATACCTGTGACCATATCAGACGATGCGACAACATCCTCATATGTAACTACATAAACGTGTCCTTGCTGTAGCTGCTTCCTTGGCTTAGGACACTCTCTTTGAATAATGTCCTACTTGATCGCAATTGAAGCATTTGACTCCAGCATTACTTTTCCTCTGTTAAGGTTGGGCTGTTGGAGTAGTCTTGGCTGCAGCATTGAACCCTTGAGTACGGAAGGGTTTAAATGCCTTTGAGTTCCCTCCGTTGTATGAGTTTCCATTGGGCCTTTTAATACCACTGTTCTGAGCAAAATAACTTTCCCTCTCGCTCGATTCCAGTACTCGAGCAATCTGTACAGCTTCATTATAAATCTTCTTTTTCAGTCCCAATACATGCGCATGGATGCTTCCCCTAAGTCCCATGATGAACCTTTGGGTTTTGATATTTTCCTCTTGCATGCTAGAGGGAGCAAAGAAAAATAGTTCTTCATAACGCTATTGATATGCGTTTACAGTCATCTGTCGTTGATACAAACTCATAAACTCCTTTTCCATTTGATCTCTAAAACTCTTGGAAAATACTTCTTGAAAAATGCTTCTTTATAGATAGCCCAGGTCAGTTGGGTAAGCTTTGTCAACAGATAACTCCGAGTAGATTTTCACCAATGGTGTGCATCACCTTGCAGCATAAAAGTGGCACATAATACCTTATTTTATTCATTTATAATCGTCATCATAAAGTTTCTTTCCATCTCATCGATCCAGTGAGCTGGCTATAACGGATCTGATGGCTTGCCTGTAAATTCCTTTGACTTTAACTTCAGGAAACTCTCGATCAATCTGGAGTGAACAAGCTGTTACTGTGCATATGCTCCATACATAGGCGGTTGGTACTGATAATTTCCTTGGTTATATCCGCCTTGCGGTACTTCAGGGTTTGGCACTTGGCCTTGTACTGCTGGTGTTTGCAGTGCTTGGGGTACAGTGTTGCTACCACCAGGTGCAGTACTAGCTTGTCCTGCAGGTAGAGGTGTTGTGTTTGCAGCTGGGAAAGTAATTCCCATAGCAGTTTGCATGTTGGCTTGCACTTGTTGTATTTGCTGCATTTGTTGTGCTAAATTCATCACCGTAGTAGCCAAATCTGTAGGTGGTGCTGGTAGGTTGGTTGGGTTGGCTTGGGTGTGCACATTCTGAGGTGCAGCATTTTGAGTTCCAATATTTCCTTCTTGTCCTTGCTGACCTTCATTGTCATTAGTCTCCATGGCTGGTAAAGATGGGTTTGCATTCTGTCTCCTTCTACTTACTCTGTGTCCAGTCATTTAAACTCTTGGTTGAATGGTACTTGGAAAGGCTATACATGTCAGACAAAATATGATGGTAGTATTGGGTTAGTCTCACAATGGAAGCGAAAGAAAAACCAAATCAGTAGACAAATGTTTTAGCAGAATCAAAATGCAAACAACAGTCATTCATACGGTTGATGGCCTACGGTCGCATGTTGTGCGACCATAGGTTTGACCTTCAAAATCCTGGCAACTTACTGAGACCCTAGGTCGATCATACGGTCGATGGTTTTGGTCGAATTGTGTGACCGTATGATTCAAAATCAGGTTTTTAAACCTATTTTTCAAAAAATTTCCCTCTCATTCTCCTTCTTCCTCCTACGGTCTCTACTCAACTCGCCACCAGTGAGTTGCTACAGTGTCGACCATATAAACTTGGTGATTTTTCCATCGATCAACATCCTTCACTCCATTCCTTGAGGTATGTTCTCTACTTTTCTCTATTTTTAAGCTTTCATATCTAGGGTTTTTGCTATTTGTAGGGTTTTCTTCTAATTAATATTTTTCTCACCATAAAAATTTAATTTTATTGGGGGCTTTTGCTATTGGCCACCCAATGGATGAAAGCCCTCAAGAAAATTCAAGTTTCATCAGTTAGTTTAGTAGAAACTTGAAAATTCCCATTTTTGACCTAAATTTTGGGGGTTTTCCCAATTGTCAAAATTTCTTCAAATTTGACCTACCTAGTTTAAATTTTCAATTGTATGAGCATTGCAGGATGGTTTGGGACCTATGTAAGTCCTCCTGCCAAAATGTTTGGGTGAAAAGTGAGTCTTTTTTCATTTTACATATGCTGTCAAATTTTTAAATTTATCCAACTTGTTTTTCTTATTTTCTTCTCTTGCAGTTATCATGGTTCGCACTAAGGTTCCTTGAGTTCATGACCCACGACGTTTCAGGTCCGTTGAAGTAGAGTTGCGATATCCTTGGTTTGACCGAAAGAAAGTGAAAAGGGGTCGGTGTCTGAACCTAGCCCATTTAGCCTTGTTTGATGTGGAAAGAGCGTTTGGTAGTATGGGTTGGCTTCTAGTGATCTTGTACAAGGCTTGCACTTGCCTGGACTTGGTCAAGTAGTTCTACTATCACATATAGGTAGAGGGTGACTTAGATGAAGTTGACAGGGGTAGAGAGCTTCATATCACCAGCTGGGTGAAAGGGGTTCAAATCTCTTTCAACTGTCAGGAGTTGGCTGATCTCCTAGGCATTTCCAACGAGGGTCAGTTGGTTTACTGTACACCCAAGAAGCCACAGTTTCTTTCTACATAGGTGCATGCAGAAATAGATAATTAGATTCTTTGGGATGACCGCTGGGAGATGAAAGTAGTTAACCTGCATCCAGAGCCACAAGTCTACTCTAAGATTATCCAGCATAATCTTATTCCCCAGGGCTGACACTACGAGATGGTCTCACAGCTGACTTAGTACCTGCTATAATCTATCTGTACTAGGCAGTCTGTCTGCCTCCCATATATTATTCTTTGGACTATGCACAAAGCTACATTTTCTGACTCGAGAGGTAACTTACCCTATGGGCGACTGATCTCCACCTTGCTCGCTCATCTACAGGTGGACCTAGTGGATGAGAGGATCCTTGAGGACACCTTCTCAGCTGACCATAATTGGGAAGCCATCAGCAGGATGGGAATGAGAGTGATATAGGTAAGTGATGATGAGTGGAGTGCTATGAGACATCCTCTCACTCGGGTAGCGACAGCAGATGTAGAGGCGGCAGCAGCAGCAGCAGCAGAGGTAGCACCAGAGGCAGCTGCAGAGGCACACGAGTGTGATCATATGGAAGATGATGATCGGATGTACATGGATGTGGATGCCATCCCTCCTCTATAGCCACAACATTCTACTAGAGCTGGCCCTTTTAGGGCTTCTCATTCAGCTGGCCCATCATGCCCACCACCAGATGACATGATGGGTCAGTTACGTGAGATTCGAGAGGCTCAACGCATGACTGATTGGAGAGTAGGAGAGCTTCTAGATGCCCAACGCTCTACAGACCAGCGAGTAGCAGATCTGACGATTAGTCTCAATGCAACTCAGACTCAGGTGGCCTGGCTCGCGAGAGTATATGCTGAGGCCTACGATAGAGATCGTGAGGCACCTCCTCCAGCACCTCCAGCTCCATGATTGCCATTTATATGTTTTTTTCTTTATACTACAAAGTAACTGTCTGGATTGTGGAATGTACTCTACTATGGATGTATATTTGTCTTATTCCCACTATATATATATATATATATATATATATATATATATAATTGGTTTTTCCTGTACAAATGTGCATTATTCTTTTTCTTAGTTTATGTCTCATACAATACAGGTGCTTATGGTGTGTTCTTATTACAACTTTTAAATTTTATCCTAACTCAGTTCATGACTCATGTGAAAGTAGTTAGGTCAATGGGTAGAACCTGAGATGCTCTAATACCATGTTGTCACACCCCAATTCTGGTCTAACCAGAATGGTGTGATGAATCACCAATAAACCAACGGTTCACCTAGGATTTCATATAGGTCGTACCCACTATATCAAACCAAACACACATTCCACATTAATAATCAGAGGTAATAAACAAATAAGCAAAAGTCTTATTGATAATGAACTGAGAGTTTAACAGAGATAAATAAGTATTTAATCCAATTATCTCCAAACCACAAGATATAAAAATAAATAATCAATTACATATCTGATGTTCAAATTATAACTAAACTTAAGCAAAAACACATTGGTTGCACTCGCATGGTGAATCATGTGCATCTTCTTCAGCTTCTACGTCCATCGTAGCAACGTGTCCATACATCGACGCATTCATATATTCTTCAATGATAGGACCTGCATCATCAACTAAAAATATTCGACGTCGAAAGGGTGGGCACACGTCACGGCTTAGTGAGCAAACAAAATAATGCCACAAACATATGCATGCATCAATTCATATCTTTGGTCTGGTTTATAAGTTTGCAATATGCTATAGAAAGATTTGGTGGCAGCCACACCTCTATACACGGGTGTATGAATCCACCCAATGTATCAAACACCATTGTCATCCCACATGCACCGACCATGGAATAGAGGTAGAGCTAAAATGTTTAGATCAAACACCACCAACACTTCCCCTGATGCCCTACCCATACTAACACGTAAGCCCCTACTGGAGAGGGTTTGCAAACTGGGCTCACAACTAACCAATCCTAATGCCAAACAGTGTATCCAAGGTCTCACCCCAGCAACCCTCAATACGTCCATAGAGATAGAGCTAAGGCCCCCTGGTAGAGTTAGAGACCACACGGTCCGAGACCACCTCCCCTGATGCCCTACGACGTAATAGTTCTGCTAAGGTAATGGCGATACAACGATGCTAGTAGGCAAGACTTGAGTAGAGATAGAGCTAGAGTTCGGTGACGAGGTCGAAGACCACCTTGCCACATCGTCCCCCTGATGCTCCACTCGCATCCAACACACCAACCACACACATACATTCACATGCCTATTCATAGCATCATCATAATCATCATGTTATAAATAAACAAAATTAAATATGCATGAACAGTAATAGCAGGAATATTAGATGACAAGTGAGATACACATTACAACCATATAAGCATAGAATCAATCATGGTATTGGACTCAATAAAAATAAAAAGTTTTTTATTAACCAATTAGTTTAGGTCTTGTTCCCTCACCTGCTACCAATACTCGATGTCCTTCCAAGCCTTGAAATTCTCTTTGAATTGATTTAACAGCCTAAAAGTTATATGAATTTAAGTTAGGGTTCATATGTGACATGTTATAATAATCAAAAATTAAAACAGAGCACTGATAGGTATCTGATTGGTCCTATGGTTTCATGCTATATCAACCTGACTGTCTACGGTCGATCCCCTGTGGTCGCATATGGTGCGACCGTAGCTGTGACCATATGATTTCTGATATCTTTTCGAATGCCTATGGTCGATCATTTGGTCATACTGGTCATGCTATGGTTGATCGTAGCTGCGACCTTGAGATTTTTGGTCACAGTCTACATGAAATTTACGTTCTTCCTGGGTCAATTCTTCTGTTCTTCAATGGGGTTTATTCTAAGGTCATCCTATGGCCATTATTAGTAATTTCTTATCAACCCTAATCATCAAATTCACTCCTCATGGTTCTCCTTGGGATTTTCTCAAGGAAATCACATAGATCATAATAGGTTGATATTGCCTATCTTTCGTAGAAGTCTTATTCCTTAGAGTTTACATCTCCAGAGATTCATTTCATACATTTGCCTGTGATAGAGAGCCAATCTCTTCTCAGCAAATTCTTCTCCTTATCTTTTTCTTCTTCTCCTTCTCTTCCTTCTCTTCCTTCTCTTTCTCTTGGGTTTACTAATGTTATAAAAGAGTGAGAAATGACTGAGTGACGTCTTTATATAGAGGAAAACTATCCATATAGAGTCCTCTTTCAATTAAGAAAGCAATCCCTTAGTTTAGGAAAGTTTCCAAAACTTGGAGTCTGATTGGGTTCCCACGGTCGATCATACGATCGCTTAAACCGTCGACCGTAGGGTCAAAATCATTGACCGTGGGGTTCTGGATTTGAGAATTTTGTTTCCTTCCTTATGGTTGACCATACCTACCCAGGTATACGACCTTAGGTATGTTTTTAGTGTTTTTAACTTGATTCTCATACCTGGTTTGTGATCTATCTTCACATGCTCGGTCCACTTGGTCTAGGAATGATGGGAAGACCTGGCATGACACCGTTAGACTAAGTTAGTGGAGTGTGGGTCTTACATTGATAATTAAGATAATTAAATTCTGAAATATAGATTATCCATACGAGCAACACGACTCCAAATTTAAATAAAATAAATTCAATTCAAATAGTTTATCAATTATTAAAATGTCTATCCGATGACACACTCATCACACTCGCATGTATCATCATGAACGTTACCATCACTAACATCCATAAAGTCGCAGTCCATCTCCATCATACCAGCATATAAAAGAATTTGTATGTACAAGGGTAAGCTCAACCACCGAACTTAGCTAGGAAATCAAACGTGTACAAATAAGATGCATGAATTAATAACTATGGTCTGGTATATAACTATAAGTGCCAACTCAAGACAACCCACACTTGGAGTGTCTGGCTACATGGGACACTTCCGAAGAATGAATATTGTCCCACACATGGAGCACAATAACATCCCCCAAGTATGGGTCCGTCATTGAGGTGCAAGTCCATTTCACGCCGATTGTATGTACCCAACTAATCCCAAGTCCACAACACATTGGATACTTGAAGAGATGGTAATCTCACTAGTAGACTTACTAGCCCATCCATACTACGTCGGGTATAGGGAGCGTCGCAGCTATGTTCATATCACCCTTTATTGAACCTATGCCACTACATAATCCCCTAATGGCTAGGGGTATAGTTATTAGGGTGCTTTTCAGTTCAACTAAACAAGTTTTCCTATTAATCAAAATTATTAGACCCTAACGTCGTCAAGTTGCTGACCCCATTTGTCCCCACTTAGGACATTGTGACTTAGCTAGGTTATCCATGGTCAATGCAAAGCAGCGCTGATAAGAAGTGATGCAAGCATCCCATTCCACCCACCTTCCTCCTTACTGACTTAACCAAACATCAGGATACATCAAGACCGGCTCTGCCTTTCATGGAGAGATCACGAGACATCCCATTCCACCCCACTTCCAAACCACTCCAGGGTTTAACTAATAGCATACAAAAGAATGCATATGCATGAACAAACAATACAGTTCATTAGATGGCATGTTATCACAAACAACGCATATTATCAATCGCATTACATCATTCAACAAGATAAATAGAAACTAATTTATCAAGCAAAGGTTCAATTCCCTTACCTGAGATAGCAGTAGCCAAATAGAGAATGTGAATCCACAATAATTTTTCCTAGAGTTCTGTTGTACCTTATATAGCAATAATAATGATAACATTTGCTTATTAGTTTATTGTTTGTCTCTATTATTTGTCCAAGCATAGCCTACTAGCTTATTCACATTTTCCAGAGGTTTGTTTACTATCATTAAGCACTTCCCACTTACTGCCTAGACTTTTCAATTACATATAAATCCTAAACATTAAGCATAAAAGGTATAAGCATTGGTTTTTAATCGAAAGTATGGTGCATACCTATGCAGACATATATTTCTAGGGATAGGAATACATAGACAGGTTCATAAAATTCCAAGGGAGATGATATCCAAAACTAACCCTCATCTAGGGTCGATTCACTGTGTAGCACATGACAGACCGCACGGTCACTGGCCATAGGCGTGCGGCAAGTATCGGACCCTACCTCGAAATATGGTCAGATCATACCCAAACTTTACTGGTATATTTTTAAAATTTTATTGAGCCTAGATAGTGAGTTTGGGCTCAAAAATCCCATTCTAGCTTAGGCCAATGGTATCTATTCCACTTCTTAATTTACTGATATTGCTGGATTTAATTTTAATACTTTGAATCCGATTCTAGCAACATCAGGAGAGGTTTTCCTTGGGTTTAAATCCATAATAATCCATTTAGATCTATCATTTGAGTTTGGAAGAGTTGGATCCTATCAATAGTCCATTAAAATTCCATCTTCAAATATTTTAAGAATCCTAGTTCATCTCTGATTCAGATCCATGCTCTGGTTGGATCCTTGAATGAGTCTCAATATTTATTATAGGAGATAATGGTCTGAGAAACATGATCAGGTGGTCCTTTTGGGATTCATTCTTGTTATTTAACTCAAAGGGAAGATCGATACCAGTTATGGATCTTTGGCGTCAGTGCTACCTTGTAAGATCTACACTCCACTAACTTGGTCTAACCGTGTCATGCCAGGTCTTTCCATCATTCCTGGACCAAGTGGACCAAGCGTGTAAAGATAGATCATAAACCAGGTATGAAAAATCGAGTTAAAAACACTAAAAACATACCTAAGGTCGCATGCCTAGGTAGGTATGGTCGACCATAAGGAAGGGAACCAAAATTCTCAAATCCAGAACCCCATGGTCGATGATATTGACCCTACGATCAACGGTTTATGCGATCGTATGATCGACCGTGAGAACCCAGATTAGACTCCGAGTTTTGGAAACTTTCCTAAACTAAGAGATTGCTTTCCTAATTGAAAGAGGACTTTAAATGAAGAGTTTTCTTCTATATAAAGAATGTCCCTTAGCCCTTTTTCACTCTTTTAGAACATTAGTAAATCCTAGAGAAAGAGAAGAAAGAGAAGGAAGAGAAGGAGAAGAAGAAAAAGCTAAGGAGAAGAATTTACTGAGAAGAGATTGGCTCTCTATCATAGGCAAAGGTATGAAACAAATCTCTGGAGATGTAAACTCTAAGGAATAAGACTTCTATGAAAGATAGGCAATATCAACCTATTATGATCTATGTGATTTCCTTGAGAAAATCCCAAGGAGAACCATGAGGAGTGAATTTGATGATTAGGGTTGATAAGAAATTACTAATGATGGCCATAGAATGACCTTAGAATAAACTCCATTGAAGAACAAAAGAATTGACCCAGGAAGAACTTGAATTTCATGTAGACTGCGACCAGAAATCTCAAGGTTGCAGCTACGGTCGACCATAGCATGACCAGTATGACCCAAGGATCGACCATAGGCTTTCGGGAAGATTTAAGAAATCATATGGCCGTAGCTACAATCGCACCATATGCAACCGTAGGGGATCGACCGTAGACAATCAGGTCGATATAACATGAGACCATCGGACCAATCAGACACCTATCAGTGCTCTGTTTTGATTTCTGACTACTGTAACATGTCACGTATGAACCCTAACTTAAATTCATATAACTTTTAGGTTGTTAAATCAATTCAAAGTGAATTTTAAGGCTTGGAAGGACATCGAGTATTGCTAACAGGTGAGGGAACAAGACCTAAACTAATTGGTTAATTACAAACTGTTTATTTTTATTGAGTCCAATGCCATGATTGATTATATGCGTGTATGCTTGTAATGTGTATCTCACATGTCATCTAATATTCCTACTATTACTGTTCATGCGTATTTAATTCTGTTTATTTATAACATGATGATGATGATGATGCTAAGAATAGGCATGTGAATATATGTGTGTGGTTGGTGTGTTGGATGCGAGTGGAGCATTAGGGGGAGGATGTGGCATGGTGGTCTTCGACCTTGTCACCATACTCTAGCTCTATCTCTACTCAAGTCTTGCCCACTAGCATCATCGTATCGCCATTACCTTAGCAGAACTATTACGTCGTAGGGCATCAGGGGAGGTGGTCTCGGACTGTGTGGTCTCTGACTCTGTTGGGGGCCTTAGCTCTATCTCTATGGACGTATTGAGAGATGCTGGGGTGAGACCTTGGATACACTGTTTGGCATTAGGATTGGTTATTTGCGAGCCCAGTTTGCAAGCCTTCACGAATAGGGGCTTATGTGCTGGTATAGATAGGGCATCAAGGGAAGTGTTGGCGATGTTTGATCCAGACACTTTAGCTCTATCTCTATTCCATGGTGGCTGAATGTAGGACGGCAATGGTGTTTGATCCATTGGGATGATTCACACACTCATGTATAGAGGTGCGACGGCCACCAAACATTTTTATAGCATATTGCAAACTTATAAGCCAGACCAAAGATATGAATTGAATGCATGCATATGTTTGTTGCATTATTTTGTTTACTCACTGAGCTTTGATGTGTGCTCACCCTTTCGACGTCGAGTATTTTTAGTTGATGATGCAGGTCCTATTGTTAAAGAATATATGAATGCGCTTACATATGGACACGTTGTTGCGATGGACGTAGAAGCTGAAGAAGATGTGCATGATTCATCATGCAAGTGCAACCAATGTGTTTATGCTTAAGTTTAATTATAAGTTGAACATCAGATATGTAATTGATTAGTTATTTTAATGTCTTGTGGTTTGGAGATAATTGGATTAAATACTTATTTATCACTGTTAGACTCTCAGTTCATTATCTGTAAGACTTCCGCTTATTTGTTTATTACCTCTGATTATTAAATTAGAATGTGTGTTTGGCTTGATATGGTAAGTATAACCTATACGAGATCCTGGGTGAACCATTGATTTATTGGCGATTCATCACACCATTCTGGTTAGATCAGAATTGGGGTGTGACATAACTAGTGGTTGTTTCCGTTGGTGGCAGAGATTTCTTCCTCTTTCTCCCTTCTCCTTTCTTCTCCAGACGTGGCGGAGCTCCTATCTCATTTTTCTCTTTTGATTTGTAGAGAATGAAGATGAAAAGCACAGAGTATGGCCAAATCCCATACTCTATTCACGTTGGAGTGGATTTAGGGCTCCAATCAAGGTGGATTGGAGGATTCTCTCTCCTTTACACAATTTGAAACTAAGAATGCAGTTGGACACTCTTTCCAGTAGGTCTAATTCAAGATCAGGTCTGACCAATGGTCCAAATGAGTTGGTTCTCTAAACCAATGCCGCTATAGGGGGTGTGGCACTATGGTGCGATAAATGACCGACCGCACTTAGGTGTGACGTACCAGACACCTAGTTTAAGTCCTGATTATGTATTTTAGGTGCTTGGATTAAACTATATTACCTCTATTGGGTTTCATTGGTCCGGTCCACCTTTGTTTGAGTCGTTCATCGTGGTAAGACCTGTTGCAAAAGTCAAAATTTCAAATTAAGACTGAAAGTTTTGGTGCAGGTCTTACAAAATCCTTCGGACCTGTTTTGACATCCCATAAAATGATAACTCAATGTCCTAAAATAATTACAATCTCATGAGTGTTATAAAACCATGTTAGCTCTACAATCCTAAATAATAAGATAACTTAGCTGGCACCGACTTACTCTGCATTATTGATCGCTCCACAGGATCAAATATTCTCCCAAGTTCCCTTGATCATATCTATTTGCCCCACTCCTTTTGCTATTGAATCTTACCTACAGTTCGCTAAGCTATAAATCTTAGTGCCTGTAAGCATTTTGCCAAAATTATTGGAAACATATCA
Organism: Protea cynaroides; assembly: GCA_028583415.1. Classification (NCBI taxonomy): domain Eukaryota; kingdom Viridiplantae; phylum Streptophyta; class Magnoliopsida; order Proteales; family Proteaceae; genus Protea; species Protea cynaroides. Next base: position 26,708,681 of record CM053265.1, on the reverse strand, counting down.
ATATCACCAGGTCTCCCTTAACCTTTACTTTCTTCTTTAGATCTAACAGTCTTAATCTTTAATAAAATATTTTTCATCTTTCTTTTTCAATATATTGAAAACATCCAATGAACAGATTATGACAAGAAGTCCTAGATTAAATCTTGATGTCTACCAAGTCCAATAATTTCTTGTTGTGAATACCTTTACTTTTTCCTCAATCTTGTCATCTTACCCTTTAAACAATCCTTACATGTACGCAAGTCATAAACTTTAGGGGTTTTTAAAATATTATTATTTACAACCCTTTTAAGAATCCCTAATCAGATAACAGTCCTAAACACCTATGCGAAGGATGGGAGATCATGGTATGCAGTCTAACCTATAAAGCTAGATATATTATCGAGAGAGAACAAGAGTTTTACTACTTCTATGGGTCTGGATTACTTTTACTACTTAAGTCTCCAATCTTTCACACCTTCTCATTCAGAAGAATCATGATCCAATTTCTCTTCAAGTTATAATCTTTCTTCACATGTCTCTTCTGAGTTCTTGTAGTTCTATAAAATCCTTTTCCTTTGTCAAATGAAATTTTTTATCATTCCTTAAAGAAAGTGCTTTTCTTTCTGTGAGACACTAGCCCTTCACTTATTGCCTTTATTAGAATATGCCTTATGTACAATGACATTAGCTTTTTATCTTTCTTTTTCTTTTCTTTGAACTTTCTTCTTTAGTGTAAATAATGTGAGTTTACCTTCTGCGCACCTTTTCTTCTAGGGTTATGGATTACTAGGATCTGACTATACACAGTTTTGGTGAGGAAGTGAAAGTCAAGTGAATCACCTACAGAGGTTCATATTTCCTTAAGATTATTAGGAATTTCTAGCCAGCTTCAACTTGTGCTTCATCACACTCTATTATCATCCTATACCATCAAAACTGGTACAGATGGGCTTGAGAATAAAATATCTCTCCACCCCGTTTTAAACACCAAAATTTCTTTGGATTTCACTCTGAAAATCCTTTTTCAATGTTCTTCATCTGAACATTGCACTACTTGATACTATGGATTGAAATTTCTAAAGACCAGAATATAATTCTCTACTGAATATATGTAGGTTAAATAATCCTAGACTAGTTTTTAATTTCCATGCTAATTCATAGAACTGGCCACCAATGACAGGCATCTTGAGGTATTTGATCATTATATATTCTCTAATATATATATATATATATATATATATATATATATATATATATATATATATATATATATATATATATATATATATATATATATATATATATATATATATATATATATATATATATATATATTTATAAAATTCAAACATTAAGAAAATAATGACACATACACAAGATAAATTGAACTAGCAATTATTAAATATATGCAAGTTCATTTTCTTTGAAGAGTCAATCAAAACTACATCCTTATCCTTTGGGATAGGTGTGTACTGGTCCTCTTACTATCTGTGAAGATTCAACTGAAACTACACCCTTATCCTTTAGAACAAGTGTGTACTGATCCTCTTACTATTAGTGCAATAATTATGAAGGGATAATGACTCTTGAAAATCCCACCACCTTTGGGTGTATAAAACTCCTAAAGTTAAGATCCTTAATCAATGTGCATGAGTATACATGATCTTTGATACCACCACCTTTGGGTGGACAATGTCGTTCTTTGCTGCTTCCACAAAAGTAAAAACTTTGACAATATCATAGCCCATTTTAAGAATCAGGCATGATATCGGGGTCGGCCCAATAGACAACCTAAATTTTCAGTGATCGATAGCTATAGTGATCTACCATACAAATCCCATAGTCTATGTATACAATATCCACAACAATAATAGATAAATCAGAGAAATAATAGCAAAAGCATAAATATAGTAACAGATGTCGCCTACTGATAACATATCATAATTAAGTTTGTTATGTCTCACAAAACAAGTTTCATAATACCATATCATAATTTACTATACAATATTCCAATGAATAAATCTGAACATAAAAATGATAGATTGGCCAACATTGTACATCTAAGAGTATCTAGGAAGAGATAAACAATTCTTTGTATCAAGTCTCGCAGATGCAGTCATTACAAGAACAGCCCTTAGGATGATCCCTCAGCGAACTTCCACCAAAAGAGGAGCTCTCTACCATCATAGGATATATTTGGTTAGTAGCTACAGAAGGGGTACCTACAACCAAAGCTAAAAAGATTTCAATATGGAGGGGTGAGCTCCCATCCCTACTCAGCGAAAAGTTAAGTGTCAATGCACTCCTATCATCATCCAAGTCATGAATTTACAGAAGTAAACACAATAACAATGCACATCAAAGTATGAATGCCCCATGTTCTTAACTGTACCCCAGAAGAGATTTGTCTAAACCATACCACCCCTGCACTTATTTGCATGCCCCTTTTCCTAAACAAGTTTGCATGCTCCCCTTCTTGAACACCCGAACCTCCCCTCTCCTGGTAAGTAACCCTATTAAAGCATAGGATATACAACCATGGGTGATAATGATGCATGTAGTACATAAAGGAAAGGGAGCCGCACCCTAGTAGAGACCCTCAACACTATTCTCCATGGACCACTATGCCCTAGCTAGAGTACTGGCTGTGACACAGGATCACCAAGCATAAAACAACCACACCAATCGTAGCCATCACCAAACATACCCATCATACATGAAGCAAACATGACATGGCATGTGTGTAAAAATAAACAAGTTCGCACCCCAGTAAGGACCCTTGACTTCCCACTCCCATGGTTCGCCGTGTCCTCACTAGAGTGTGAGCAATCCAACATGATCCATGTTCCATGCATTCCAACATGATCCATGTTTCATGCATCACCCTTCGAATTCCATGTCACATGAACCATCATACATGGTCATTATTAAGAAGGTTGCACCCCAGCAGAGACCCTCGGTTCCCCACTCCCATGATTCCCCATGCCCCCGCTAAGGTACTAGCAATCTAACATGATCCGTGTATCTACACATCATCCTCACCTGAGTATTCGCATGTCACATACATCATCATACATGGCCACTCATACTATCCAAACATACATAGTTATAGTTGTTATACAAATACATACTCATACATAGTTGTTATTGGATAGCATGTTATAAAGCATGAAAGTAGACATGTTATAATTCATCAACAGTAATTGATGCACATTACACATGCTCAAACTCTAAGGACACGACTCCTCACTAGTAAGCACCAAGGGTGCTGTTGAACCTTGAAGCTGGCAGAAAACTTTGCCTTTACCCTATGTCAAATTACCTACATTAATTAGATTGTTTCATTAAATTAGCTTTCATGTCTTTTAATCAGTGTGGACAAGCCCTAGGTGTCCATACATGGTTCCCAAGATGAGTCGGGAACCCAACAGTTGGTCCCAATAGGTCCTAGCTAGGATGACTGACTAACAAAGTTAGAAATAGATGGAGATTTTGAATGGTGCAACCTCCAATTCTTCCCTCTGACTAACACTTAGAAGAATTCTTCCTTTTTGTTATCTAATTGGAGGGTGTAAATGGATGGTGTGTAATCCTGCACAACCTCCGGATACCCTTCGGTGATCAGGTGAGCCTTACAGTAAACTTACAGTAAGCAATCCAGAGGCAATGGTGGGTGGTGTTCCCTTTGGCATTCCCCTAGATAAACCTGAGGCATACTAGCCTTCACGTATATAAAGACTTCGAAATATATATCTGGAGGATGTGCCCCCGGTAATCTTCAGAGGCTCCAATACACATTAGAGGATGTACCTCCTATGCTTAGCCTCCGATGGTTCCTTTATATTAGGTTTTCCAAGATGAGACAGAGGCAGCAGCGGATGATGTTCCTACCGTTCCAGCCTCCGACTCACTAGATATAATCCAAGGCCTAGGTTTACTAAGTCATTCGGAGGCAATGGCCTTGACCTAACCTCCGGACCAAGCCTCCGATCAGTGTCTAGAATTGGACATGAACCAGAGGGAATCTTTCCAAGGTTAGGGGCCTTGTCAAACACCACTATACCATTGCGACACTTAGTGGGAATCGTGCTCCCATACATATTGAAGCCATTGGGGTTCCCAAAACTCCAATGCAACCTTGGTTCAAGTGTGGAAATCCAAATTCTAGCTTCTAGGTCAAACTCAACGTCCATTAATGAGCACCATTAATGGTGATCAAGTCCTACTATAGAAGATGGGTGTACACTTGAGCGAGACAAGGAAAGAGAGGGTTTCTTATACTTACTCGGTGTGATGGAAGCTCTTCTTGAGCTCCAAAGATGTTGCACAAGCTCTAATGGTCACTAAGAGTTGTTCTCACACTCACTCTCTCTCTTTTCTTGATTTCAACAAAGAGGGGAATGACTAATGGGCCCCTTTTTATAGCCCTAAAGAGAGAGAAAGTGGTCCACCTCGAACTAAACTGAATAGAGTGAACCGAGGGATGTTCCATTTGATAGTTCCTTTGGTTATGTTAAAAAGAGGCCCTAAGCCTAGTTCAGTCGACCCACTTCAATGTATTTGATATTGAAGGCACTTAGGGCTTCTCTTGTACACCTCACCCGTAATGGGTAATCCTAGGTTGACTTGACACTATCACTTGGCTTTCAACTATCAACTGTATACCTCTAGTTAGGCTAAAAAGTGACCCCAAGCCCAGTTCAGTGGATCCACTTTAATGGATTCAATAATGAAGGCACTTAGGGCTTTTCTTGTACACCTCACCTAGGGGTGTCAATTTTAGGACTGCACCATGTCCCCCGAGCTGGGGCTGACCGATTAAAAACTGCACCGAGTCGGACCATTTAATAAACGTGTCAGTCTTAAGACCGGACTGATTAATAATAGGTCATTTATGGTGCAGAGGTGCAACCCGACGGCCACCCTACGGACTGACCAATTAAAGCCCGACTTGGTATAAACTGGCTAAAAACTAGTTAAAGACATATATACGTTTCTTCTTCTATTTTTTTCCTCTTCCTTTTCCCACCCATTTTTTTACTTGTAAACATTGGACTTGCAACAAATATAGCCTTACTAAATGAGATTGCAATGGGCCTTTTGATATCCTAGCCTCTAAGGTGACATGATTTTAGCAGATGATGCTAAGAGACTGTTAGGCCACATGTAAATATTCAATAAAATGCATATTTTGGTCCCACTTTTTTTTTTTTTACCATTATCTACATACATTATTCATTTATGAGTAAGGACAAATCAATGGGTTAGATTTACATCAAAATAGACTGATTATAACTAAACATAAAACCAAATAGCAAAACCAAATGTAAGACCGAATAATATAATCGATTATGGACATTAATAGACCAATTGAACCGATTAATACAAAACTGATTAGGCACCTGATCGGATTGAATATAAACGAGTCAATGTCTCGCAAATCAAAACTGACTAGTTAAACATGTCGATCATGGTGCAAGGTGTTAAATTTGTGGGGACTAGTTAGGTCCAATCGAGACCGACTATTTGACACCCCTAACCTTACCCTTATTAGGTGATCCTAGGTTGACTTGACACAATCACTTGATTTTCAACTGTCAACTGTATACCACGTGTTAACCTGGTAAGAACCGACACAGTGAAAATCCGATTTGGTTGGGATTTTGGGTGTGGGTCTTACAAACAATGCCACCTTTGGGTGAGCACTGTCCTTCTTTGATGTGTTTGTACATGCATAAATACTGGATTTGAGCATATCGTAATAGAACCGAGTTTAACCCATTGGTGGTCCCACCCAATCCTTACACAACATGTATAAATCATAATTGAATAAACTTTGACAATGTCACCTTTTGGGTGAACACCGTTATTCTTTAAAGCATTTACAAACATAGTCGTTTGAATTTGAACACATCATGACAAAACAAGGTATACCACTTTGGGGGGATCCACCAAGTTCCACCATGATATGAACAAATTCCAATCTGCAACACTAGTGGGATAAATATAACCATGAATGTTTTTAAAATGCAACTAAACATTTAAATAAATATGTACTTTAGCTCAACAATCAATATGGTACATGAATATTAAGAAAAACCACTACAAATCGGGCTCCAAAAGAGCATTAATTTGGAAAAGCACTTTTCTAATGTACCAAAATGCAACAATTATATTCTAGATTGAAGAGCAGTGAAAACTGGGTCCAATAGAATAAATCGAAGGCCAATCTGACCTTTCAAGCTCCCACAATCCCAGTTTAAGCCTAGATTGTATATGCAGTTTAAAAACTACAAGGCAAACAGGCCCTTAGGCCCTAGACCGGGACAAACCACGGTCTGAACCAAACTGACACAGCCCAGGTTGATTAAACCAGTTCTACCTGATCCAACAAAATGGGTATCTGGGTCTACCTAGTGGGCCAATGCTTTGATTTTTAGGTTTATTGTTTAAACAAGGCAAACAAACAAGACCTTAGATTGGGCCAGGTTGAACCTATGGTTTGAGGTAAACCGAATTAACCAGTTCGACTGATACAGTTTAATCAGTTCAACTACTTGGATACCTAGGGTAACTTTTTGTGTCAAATAGTCAGGTTTTTGGGTCAAAAAGTGGGTCAACCCATTCGAACATATGGATCGATATTCAGGTTGACCCGCTTGCCTCTATATTTCGGTCCTCAGATTAGCCTTAGTTGGTTCTGGCTGGTTGGGCTGTTGGATTTGGGACTTACTGATTTGGTTGGTTCTTGATTGGCTGGTCCTGGGCTGGGCTGGCCCTAAACCTGGGCTGGGCTGGCCCTAAACCTGGGCTTGTGTCATAATCCATTCTAGGGAATCAGACGTAATATCTGGGTCAACCCAATAGCCAACCCGAATCTTTCGACGATTGACAACTATATTGATCTATCATACAAATCCTATAGTATACACAAGCAATAACCACAATAATAATGAAAGCAATCAAAGTAATAATAGTGAAAACAGTAATAAATGACATATGAAAACTATGTAATATTGTATCATAAAATAAGTCAAGTCTTATGAACTTTCACCACAGTAGTCTTCACAAGTATCATAATATCTCATATACAAATATGCTGAATTAAAGAGTAAATCTGTAAGCATTGTTTCAGATAGATCTCAATAAATATACACATCAAAATCACAAAGTAAAAGGAAAAGTATAGAGAGGGGTGTGTCAAGCGTAGACGCAGTCACTGCAAGTACAGCCCTAGCCATGCTCTCCTACAACATCCTCAGCACCGGTAGCATCACTAACTAGTGAATCCTCCATAAACTAAACCACAATATAGTCACCTACATCAACATCTAGAAAAAAAGTATCAATATGAGGGTGAGCTCCCATCCCAGCTCAATGAGAAGTCCAGTATCACATGCACGCATCATATAACATCCAATGAAATGAAATGAGTTCATTTAATTAGGTCTTAGGCAATGTACTACTATGGTGTCATATTGAGATTCAGCTAATGCTTTCAGTCAAGTCTATGACTGCTAGCCTCCAACTCTCATACAATGGGCAAGGTAGAAAAAAAATATCAGATCCCAGATCACTAAACTCCAACTATAAGTAAACCCCCATCCAGATCCTCTAGACCCTTTAAGCTCATTACCTCCCACCATAGACCCCGTCTCATGCCAGCTACCACACTCCTACGCATCACTGATTCTTACCTCTGGTCACCCAACTTTCGAAATTATGAGTTTATGCTAATATCTTAACCCCTACTAAAAGGGCGTAGGATACAGGGTAATGTCATAACCTATGTCTATCATATGCATCTATTTTCAATTAGGGCTGAACCTAACAGAGACCCTTGGCACCACTCCCATAAACCACCATGCCCTTGCTAAGGTAATGACATCTAATAAAATGGCTCGTGTATTGTGTTCTCACATGCCACACATCCATCATACCCATACAACAATCATCACACAAAACATATATATAGTTGTTATGCAAATGCATGTTCAATAATAACAGTTTATTAGATGGCATGTTAAAAAGCATAATCATAGCATGTTATAACGTAAACATAACATGTTATCATCACAGGTATAGCATGTTATAGACATAAAAGTCGACATGTTAGAATACCCTAATTAGTACTGACCGAACCCCTCACCTGATTGCACTTATAGTGCAACTACAATGCTAAGTCCAATAAAAGGCTAACACTTTGCCCGAATCCGCAACCTATTGCATTAGATAATTATCCATTAGTTGGTTGGGTTGCTTCTAATTCCATATAGACAAGTCTTTTAGGTCTATACATGGATCCTAAGATAAGCTAAGAACCCAATGGTTGGTGTTACAGTCCATTCTGGAGAATCGAGAGTAATATCCGGGTAAACTCTTGTGGCACCCAAATACACCCGAATACATTCAAGATCACTACCACAATGATTACAAAATAAATCCCACAGTCTACACATGCAATAACCATAATAATCAAGAAGAAATAACAATATAAGAGGAAACATTTAATATAGACAAATGCAACAAATGATAGCATATCCCATACTACGTATTAAATTATCTATTACTAACCATTGTTCCTTCACAGAATACTATCATAATATCCATATACAAATACCCAAATAAAAAAAGAGTAAATCAATAACATTGTTCATGATAGATCTTTTCGTCTACCATAAAAAATAATCAAGTATCCAGAGTATACATTGGGGAAGGGAGAAAGTAAGGAGAGGGCTACGTCATGCCTAGACGTAGTCACTGTAGCTGCAGCCCTTGCCATGCTCTCCACCAACATTATTAGGGCCAGCAGTCACACTAGCCAAGGGATACTCCATAAAATCAATAATTAATAAGTTACTTGCAAAAGGATCTGAAAAACAGTGTCGACACGAGGGTGAGTTCACATCCCAACTTAGTGAGAAATCTAGTATCACATGCTATGCACATACAATAACCAATGATATGAATGAAATTTATATAACATTAGGTCTCAGTTTGTGTTTATATATCCTAGGAAAAGGTAGAAGTTGAATACACGACCCCAGGCCATTAAACTGCTTCTACAAGCTAACTCCTCCCTTAGGGACTTCCATCCTTACAGGGTTCATTGCCTCCCACCATAGACCTCACATACGCCAACTATCGTACACCCATACATCACTGACTCCCCCTAGGGTCGACCAACCTTCAGGAGTGTAAATATATGCCAGTATCTTTATCCCTACTAGAGGGGCGTAGGAAATAGGGAATGACACCACCTATGTCTATTATGTTCAGTCATTTCACTTTGGTTGCCCTCTAGCAGAAGTCCCCAATCACTGCCCCCATGGATCATAGTGCCCCAATTAGCATGTCAACATGAGCATCATGCTATCCACTAGCAGAGAACCCCGGCTCCACTTCCATGGATCACCGTGTCTACCACTAGCGTATTTACATTCCAGCGTAATCCATGTACTCGTACTCCTATGCGTCACACGAATCACCATACATAGTTACAATCCAACATGACTAGTGCACTCGTACTTTTATGTGTCACACAAGTCATCATACATGGTAGCATTAATTTATAAATAAAACTATACTCTAACGGCGAACCCTAGCTCCATCCCATGGTTCACCGTGTTCCTGCTAAGTGCCTAACATCAACATTGTGACCAGCGTATCGTACTCTCATACTCCACATGTCCACCATACCTAAAAATCAAATAACATTCATAGTTATTATAATGCAAATGCATGCTCATACATAGCAATCATGAAAAGCATACAAATAAATAACAATCTAAGCATGTTACTAGGAAAGTAGACATGTTATTAAAAATGCCCTATGTCTAAGGACTAGACCCCTCACCTGATTGTACAAGAAGTGCAGCAGTATCCAAAGTCAAACAGGAGGCTTTAATGATTACCCTTGTTCAATATTGATTAAGCATATATGGTTTCATTAGGTTTGTTTCATAGGTTTTAACCAGCATAGACAAGTCTTAGAGTCCATGCATGGGTCCCAAGAAAGATCGAGAACCAAAAGGATAGACTTCCTACACATTACTAGGCTTATAGGCTAATACTGACTGAACTGGCAAATGAAATCGGTAGAGGCTTCCACTGGTACGTTCAACTAGTAAAAACTTAGAGTATTTTCTAAGTAAGTGGCACCGGAAGAATGAGCAGATGCTTGACCATCCAGTTGGTCATCCGGTTTATATACTGATATAAACCCTAGGTTTCCAGTAAAATTTTTAGAAGCAAGGCCGAATTATTGGTCATCCTACAATGGCTCCGCTTCATATTAAGCCTAAAACTGAAGATCCGAATCAAGCGCATCCACTGGAAATCGATCAAATGGTTGGGGTTAATGTGAGGTACGTGCCTCCGGTATGAGACTTCGATTAGTTCATTATCAATTAGCCAAGGTCTTTGCCTTGGTGGTACTACGGTCTAGGCTAATCGAAAGAATAGACCTAAACGTTCTACAGGTACGTGGCTCCAGCACAGACCCAGAAACTAGGTCACGAATGGAGCAGGGTTCTTATGTTAGGGAAACTTGCTCCCAACTTCATTATTTCCATTTTAGCTAGTAGGGGACTCACTCCCACCATTAATATGTACAATGGGAGCCATTTATGGCTCCAATGGCTCCCTCAATGGAGTTGGTAAAACATAACCCTAGATATAGGTCATTAATGGCATTTCCATCAATGGAGCTTTACCTGCCCATCGTCCATGCATTTATTTATTTACAAGGAGGAAAGAAGGAAACCTACCTTCAATAACTCCCTCAATGGAGTTGGGTAAACCTAAACCTAGGTTTCTAGGTCAATAATGGTGGTCACCATTAATGGTGCTCAACCACCATGGCTACTAGGGATTACACAAGGAAGAGGGAGGAAGTTCTTTTGCACTTACCTCCAAAGGGATGGCTAGGGCTTGGAGCATGGCCTTCAAGCTTTTCCCCTCTCTTCTTCTTCTTCTCCTCTATTCTCTTTCAAAATCCCACGATACAAGAAGGGAGAAAAAGGAGGGCTCAGTCCCCTTTTATAGGAAATCAGGGAGAGAAAGAGTAACTGGCTCGAGCTTAACCAACTAAACTCAACCGAATGAACATTATACTGGTATATTCTATCGGTTAGGCTAAAATACAGCTTATGGACCAATTCTTTAACTTGGATGTTTTGGAATGCATATCCCCTTCACCCAGGGTCTACTATAGCACCTTATAATACCCACTATACATAGTGAAGACTTACCTAAGGTCTAGATGCCACCATAAGGCTAGCATCAAGTGCTCTATCAGTCGACTGGTTGATACTTGGCATAGGAGGAATCCTAGTTAGTAAAGGGATTCCAGGTGCGGGTCTTACAATCCCCTAATTTATAAAAATTTTGCCCCTGAAATTAAAGCGTACCTGAGTCTTCAAATAAATGCGGATACTTCTCCCGTATTGCATATTTACTTTCCGACGTGGCTTCTTTAATTGCATAACTGTGCCAATGAACTTCACATAAGGATGGAACGGTTCCGCAATTACTGTACTTTTTAGTCTAAAATTGCCGTCGGCTCTACGGTGCAAGATAGATCCCTATCAATCTAAGGAACTTCCGCACTCAAGATTAGAGATGGATCATGAACGTACTTCTTCAGAAGTGAGATGTGGAATATGCCATGAACTTTTGATAGCGCGGGAGACAAAGCTAATCGATATGCCACTCTACCACTTCTTCTCAAGATCTCAAATGGACCTATATATCTGAGACTCAGCTTTTCCTTTATGTCAAAGCGTCGAATACCACGGTGAGGCTACACTTTTAGGAATACCTTGTTGCCAGCCTAAAACTTCAAGTCCTTGTGCCGCCCATTAGCATAACTCTTCTATCTACTTTGAGCTACCTTGATTCTCTTCCTGATTAGATCCACTTTATCACAAGTATCTTGTATAATATCAGGCCCCAATATTCTTTGCTCAACTACCTCGTTCCAATACAATGGAGTTTGGCATCGCCTACCATACAGTACCTCATATGGAGCAGCGCCAAGGGTAGTTTGAAAGCTTTTATTGTAGGCAAACTCTATCAAAGACAGATACTTGTACCAACTACCTTTAAAGTCTGAAGCACAAGCTCGAAGCATATCTTCTAATATCTGCACTGTGTGCTTCGATTGTCCATCGTTCTATGGATGGAACCTAGTATTGAACTTCAATTGTATGCCCATAGCTTTCTGTAAGCTATCCCATAACTTGGATGTGAATCTCAGATCTCTATCCGACACAATGCTCATCGGCACCCCATATAATCTTATTATATTGTCAACATATAGCTTGGCCAACCTATCCATAGTGTATGTCAGCCTAACAGATATGAATGGGGCTACCTTTGTGAGACGATCGAAGATTACCCATACTGCATCTACATTGTTCGGTGTCAAGGGTAATCCTGTCACAAAATCAATGGTAATATGATCCCACTTCCACTCTAGGATTGGTAATGGTTGAAGTAACCCAACAGGTCTTCTTCTATCTGCCTTCACTTACTGACAAGTAAGACACTAGTACACAAAAGCTACTACATAAACTTTCATACCTCTCTACCAATAGGTCTTCTTTAAATCTTGATACATCTTGGTACTACTAGGATGCACTAAAAAAGGAGAGGAATAAGCTTTAATCATGATGGTCTCCTTCAATGACTGGGTAGACTCTGGCACACATGCCCTATAAGACCCGTAAACCACAAACCCAGTCTAACCTTACGTTTTAGTGTCGTTACCAGTCTTTCCATCATAATCAGCTCAAGTGAACCAATTATATGAAGAAACTACAAGATGTGGTAAGCCACAAGTCAAATTTAGTTGTTGTGGTTGACTGGTTAAGTTTGTATGGAAGCAAACAGTCAAAAAATAAAAAACCAGTGAATTTTGGACCTATAGTGGCATGTTTGGAAGCTACGACCGCACCTATGGTCGATCGTAGCGAGACCGTAGGTACTATGGTCGCATATTTCGGTCTTATGGTCGATGGTTTATGCGACCGTACGATCGACCATAGGAACCCAAAACTGACTCAGTATTTAGGAAACTTTCCTAATTTGAGGAGGACTCTATTCTAATTAAAGTGGGACTCTATATGGAGGTTTTTCCCCTATATAAGGGACGTTCCTTAGCCTGTCTCACTCTTTTAGAACCCATATTGAAACTCTAAACCTAAGAGAGAAAGAGAAAGGAAGAAAAGGAGAAGGACATTTGGAGAAGACGACAGAGAGGAAGGTTTTGCAGAGAAGAGTTCAATCTTTCTACAACAAACTTAAGGTATTGACTTGACTCTATAGGATGGATTAGATTGGATAGGTTCCTTTCCATCAAGTCGATGTGTTGAATCTAATGTAACGATTTTGGTTATGGAATTTATAAGGAAAACCATAAAGAATAGGTTAGGGTTAATGGATGAGGGATAAACTAAGAATATAGACCTTAGAATGATCATTAGGAGGACCCCATTGATGATCAAAGAGGAGGAACTCATGTAAGAAGTAAAATCAACCAAACTACGTATGGTCGCAGCTATGGTCGACCATAGGATGAGAAAGTATCGACCACAACCATTCGGGAAGAATTCAAGAAGTTTACAGTCGCAGCTAAGGTCGCATGTAATGCGACCATAGGGTATCGACCGAAGGTCCTACGGTGGCATATATTGCGACCATAGCATCGACCATAGCATCGACTGTAGGAAAACAGAAAGCATATTTTAAGACCAAATAAGGTTTTTAACTACTATAACATGGTAAACCTAAATCCTAACTTACATACATTAATTGTTTAGGTTCCTAAGAGATTCAAAGTGACTTTCAAAGCTTCAGAGAGGAACAAGGAGAGGAACAAACATCGATCAAAGGTGAGGGAATAAGATCTAAACTAATTGGTTAATAACAAACTATTTATTTTTATTGAGTCCAATGCCATGATTGATTCTTTGCTTGTATGCTTGTAATGTGCATCTCACATGTCATCCAATATTCCTACTATTACTGTTCATGTATATTTAATTTTGTTTATTTATAACATGATGATGATGATGATGCTAGGAATAGACATGTGAATGTATGTGTGTGGTTGGTGTGTTGGATGCAAGTGGAGCATCAGGGGGAGGACGTGGCATGGTGTATTCGACCACATCACCAAACTCTAGCTCTATCTCTACTCAAGTCTTACCCACTAACATCGACATATCGACATTACCTTAGCAGAACTATTACGTCGTAGGGCATCAGGGGAGGTGGTCTTGAACCGTGTGGTCATTGACTCTACCGAGGGGCCTTAGCTCTATCTCTATGGACGTATTGAGGGATGCTGGGGTGAGGCCTTGGATACACTGTTTGGCACTAGGATTGATTAGTTACGAGCCCAGTTTGTAAGCCAACGCTAATAGGGGCTTACGAGTTGGTATGGGTAGGGCATCAGGGAAAATGTTGGCAGTGTTTGATCCGGACACTTTAGCTCTATCTCCATTCCATGGTGGGTGCATGTGGGACGAAAATGGTGTTTGATCCATTAGGCGGATTCACACACTCATGTATAGAGGTACGGGGGCCACCAAATCTTTCTGTAGCACATTGCAAACTTATAAACCAGGCCAAAGATATGAATTGAATGCATGTATATGTTTGTTGCATTGTTTTGTTTACTCACTGAGGTCAAGTTAGAGAGCTGACCCTCGCACGCATAATTCTTTTTAGTTTCTGATGTAGCAGGTATTACGGGTGAAGACTATGTTGACATGCCAACATATGAACAGGTGGCGGCTATGGATGAGCAAGTTGTGGAGGACTATTATGATTCGTTAAGCGAGCGTTTCGACTATGGATACGCTTAGTGTTTAACTTTCGTATTTGGATATTTGTAATATGTATTAAATTATGTTTTGGTTACTTGGAGATAACTAGAATATTAATTATTTATCATGATTAGACCACAGTTCATTATTAATAGGACTTTCGCTATTTACTTTATTATCTCTGATTAAAGTGGAATGTGTTCTGGTTTAACATGATTGGCATAGCCTATATGAGATTCTGGTTGAACCATTGGTTTATTGATGGTTCATTACACAATTTTGGTTAGTCCGAAATTGGGGTGCGACAACATGGTTTCAAGGCTCTCCGGCCTTGCCCATCAAACATGAATACTTCCACTGGAGTCCATGAACTGAGTTAAGATAAATTAAAAGCTTTAATACAAACACACCATAAGCACCTGTGTTGGTTGAGACAGAACTTAAACAAGAGAATAATGTACATATAAAAGGTGGAACCTTATGTATACACAAAAGAAAAAAAAAATCTAAACGTATCTTGATAAACAAAAAATATAGGGTACGATCTATATGTCGGTCAGTTGTCTAAGTATACAAAGAATATAGTACAATAGCAAGAAGGGAGCATCTGTAAAGTAGAAAATTAGAATACCGAGTTGGTACTCACAAGATGTGAAACTCGATGTATGATCGAGGAAGAAGAAAAATGGCTAGTAACACCTAAATCCCTGTAGAGGTTAAGGGAAAGATCTCAGACTAAATCCAATAGAGATAGGAGAACAATGGTCATACACCAAAAATGAGAGTAACTATAAAAGATGATAAAGCTATACTCCTAGTTGACGTGAAACTCAGAGTGAGATCCACCACATGCAAATCCATTAACCACTGAGCATTAAGAAGAGGTTGCAACTTGACCCCACCACTATCTAGGTCTAGAATGGGTAGTGAAAACTCATCTGAGCAGATGCTAAATAATGATAATCAGATTGGAGCAAATCAAATGAGGTGAACAACCAGGCCACTCTAGCCAATCTAGCTGTACTACAAAGTGCATTGCCTATGGTTGTAATAAACTTGGTTTGACAAAATGCAAGAGCAACAACAGATGAGACTGACTATGTAAGTTGCCATTTAAATCATTACCCTAGTTGACAATGCTACACCAACACCTCCGGGTCAAACTAAGTATGGTACCGGTTGGTAGTAAACTGTACCCCCAGCACATGTTAGCCGTAACATAGTGTCTACCGTACCGAAGGTCCCAGTAACGCACACCCTAGTTGGGAGATCCGTGTGTGTAAATTTCAAGGACAAAATCACCTTTAAGGGTGGTGGAGTTGTAAGACCCGCACGTCACGAACCCGGTCTAACCTTATGTTTTAATGTCGTGACTGGTCTTCCCATCATAATCGTCTCAAGTGAACCAATTAAATGAACAAACTACAGGATGAGGTAAGCCACAAGTCAAATTTAGTTGTAGGGGTTGACTGGTTAAGTTTGTATGAAAGCAAACAGTCAAAAAACTAAAAACCAGTGAATTTTAGACCTATGGTGGCATGTTTGGAGGCTACGGTTGCACCTATGGTCGACCGTAGTAAGACCGAAGGTGCTATGGTTGCATGTTTTGGTCTTATGGTCGACGATTTATGCGACCGAATGATCTACCGTAGGAACCTAGAACTGACTCCGTGTTTAGGAAACTTTTCTAATTTGAGGAAGACTCTTTCCTAATTAAAGTGGGACACTATATGGAGATTTTTCCTCTATATAAGGCACGTTCCTTAGCCTCTCTCACTCTTTTAGAACCCATATTGAAACTCCAAGCCTAAGAGAGAAAGAGAAAGTGGAAGAGAAGGAGAAAGAGATTTGGAGAAGAAGGCTGAGAGAAAGGATTTGTAGAGAAGAGTTCTATCTTTCTACAACATGCTTAAGGTATGGACTTGACTCTATAGGATAGATTAGCTAGGATAGGTTCCTTTCCATCAAGTTGATGTATTGAATCTAATTTAACGATTTCAGTTATGAAATTTCTAAGAAAAACCATAAAGAATAGGTTAGGGTTAATGGATGAGGGATAAACTAATAATATTGGCCATAGAATGATCATTAGGGAGGACCTCATTGATGATCCAAGAGGAGGAACTCATGTAAGAAGTAAAAATCAACCAAACTATGTATGGTCATAGCTTTGGTCGACCATAGGATGAGAAAGTATCGACCACAACCATTCGGGAAAAATTTAAGAAACATACGGTCACAGCTACGGTCGCATGTTATGCGACCATAGGGTATTGACCATAGGTCCTACGGTGGCATATATTGCTACCATAGCATCGACCATAGCATCGATCGTAGGAAAACAGCAAGCATATTTTTAGACCAAACAAGGTTTTTGACTACTGTAACATGATAAACTTGAACCCTAACTTACATTTATTAATTGTTTAGGTTCCTAATAGATTCAAAGTAACTTTCAAAGCTGGGGAAAGGAACAAGGAGAGGAACAAACATCGATCAAAGGTGAGGGAATAAGACCTAAACTAATTGGTTGATAACAAACTGTTTATTTTTATTGAGTCCAATGCCATGATTGATTCTATGCTTGTATGCTTGTAATGTGCATCTCACATATCATCTAATATTCCTACTATTATTGTTCATGCATATTTAATTCTGTTTATTTATAACATGATGATGATGATGATGCTAGGAATAGGCATGTGAATGTATGTATGTGGTTGGTGTGTTGGATGCGAGTGGAGCATCTAGGGGAGGACGTGGCATGGTGGTCTTCGACCTCATCACCAGACTCTAGCTCTATCTCTACTCAAGTCTTGCCCACTAACATCATCGTATCGCAATTACCTTAGTAGAACTATTACGTCGTAGGGCATCAGGGAGGTGGTCTCGGACCTTATAGTCTCTGACTTTGTCGGGGGGCCTTTGCTTTATCTCTATGGACGTATTGAGGGATATTGGGGTGAGGCCTTGGATACACTATTTGGCATTAGGATTGGTTAGTTGCAAGTCAATTTGGGCTTACGTGTTTGTATGGGTAGGGCATCAGGGGAAGGGTTGGCAGTGTCTGATCTGGACACTTTAGCTCTATCTCTATTCCATGGTGGGTGCATGTGGGATTGCAATGGTGATTAATCCATTTGGCGGATTTACAGACTCATGTATAGAGGTGCGACAGCCACCAAACCTATCTATAGGACATTGCAAACTTATAAACAGACCAAAGATATGAATTGAATGCATGCATATGTTTGTTGCATTGTTTTGTTAGCCACTAAGCTCAAGTTGGAGAGCTAACCCTCGAGCGTGCAATTCTTTTTATTTTCTGATGTTGTAGGTATTACGGTCGAAGACTGCCAACATAAGAACAGGTGGCAGCTATGGATGAGCAAGCTATAGAGGACTATTATGATTTGTTAAGCGAGCGTTTCAACTATGGATACACTTTGTGTTTAACTTTCGTATTTGGATATTTGTAATATGTGTTAAATTATGTTTTGGTTACTAGGAGATAACTGGAATATTAATTATTTATCATGATTAGACCTCAGTTCATTATTAATAAGACTTTCGCTATTTACTTTATTATCTCTGATTAAAGTGGAATGTGTTCTGATTTAACATGATTGGCAAAGCCTATATGAGATTCTGGTTGAACCATTGGTTTATTGATGGTTTATCACACAATTTTGGTTAGTCCAAACTTGGGGTGCGACAACATGGTTTCAGAGCTCTCAGGCCTTGCCCATCAAACATGGATACTTCCACTGGAGTCATGAACTGAGTTAGGATAAATTAAAAGCTTTAATACAAACACACCATAAGCACCTGTGTTGGTTGAGATAGAACTTAAACAAGACAATAATGTACATATAAAAGGTGGAACCTTATGTATACACAGATAGAAAATGAAAATTTAAATGTATCCTGATAAACAAATAGTATAGGGTACGATCTATAAATCGGCCAGTTGTCTAAGTATACAAAGGATATAGTATAGTAGCAAGGAGAGAGCATCTGTAAAGCAGAAAATTAGAATACCGAGTTGGTACTCACAATATGTAAAACTCAATGTATGACAGAGGAAGGAGAAAAATGGCTAGTAATGCCTAAATCCTTGTAGAGGTAAAGGAAAAGATCTCAGGTTAAATCCAACAGAGATAGGAGAACAATGGCCATCCACCAAAAATGAGAGTAACTGTAAAAGAAGATAAAGCTATACGCCTCGGTGATGTGAGACTCAGAGTGAGGGTTACCACTCACTAATCCATTGTCCACTGAGCATTAAGAAGAGATTGCAACTTGACCCCACCACTATCTGGGTCGAGAATGGATAGTGAAAACTTATCTGAGTAGATGCTAAATAATGATAATCAGATTTGAGCAAATCATAGGAGGTGAACAATCAAGCCACTCCAGTCAATTTACTTGGACTAGCACATGCCTTGGCTATGGTTGTAATAAACTTGACCTGAAAAAATGCAAGAGCAACAACAGATGAGTCGACTATGCAAGTTGCCATGAAAATCACAACCCTAGTTGACAATGCTACACCAACACCTCCTGGTCTAACTAAGTATGGTACCGATTGGTAGTAACACTATACCCCTAACACATGTTAGCTATAACATAGTGTCTACCATACCGTAGGTCCAAGTAATGCGTATGCCAGTGTAGAATCTTGGTCCACAACAAGTAGTATATCAAGGTGGTTACCCTTATCAGCCACCGATGTGTGGGATAGCTGCATCATGGCATAATGATCCGATAAGGGTTGAGGAATATTTTTGGAAGATGAAGCCTCAAACGTTTTCAGCAAAGGATCAAATCAATTGTGGCCATATAACAAGAGAGGTTTATATAGGATGTGGTGCATCATTGACTTACTTTTATGATTATAGAGGATGCACATACCTGATTTTAATTCGTGCCGTGACAAGATACCTTATCGATTCAACCTGTCAATTGGAGTTATAGATATTGTTTCCTAAGAATTAGTCTTGATTATACCAACGTAAGCTACTTTCATAGTCAACAACAAGAATACAGATGTGAACTAAATGATCAGTTAAGGGTTTATTCATTTTGAACATACATCTTTCTGATTTACACCTGATTTATTTATGTACCAAAACTTTCTCTAGATTTACTCCTGTAGTGCCTCGACCAATGACATTATATACTCGATAGAACTTATAAACCAAGAGGTTAAAAGCTGTAGAACCTCTATTTCCAAGTATTTGGACCACCGTGCAACTTAACGACCTTTTGATGCCGGTTGGATTACCATAGATTTACTCCTGATCCTTTAAATCTAGGTTCACTAGATAAAGCAAGTGTTCGTCATCATACGGAATTTGAAAGAAGGAAATAAATTACTTTTTGGATAAACATTCTGATTTTTATATTCCTTGACATCCGTTGATAGAGATACTTAGTTAATAACAAAATTATTGGAAGAAGACGATTGAATTCAGATTAGATTCTATAACCAAGAAATCCTCAAACGAAGTAAGGAGAATCTATTTCGAGATTACTGAATGGATGGATATGAGTCATGTCTATAAAAGTGTACATGAGCAAAAAATGAGAACTATCAAGAGTAGCCAGTAAAGAAATGGATATCACTTAAGTAGAATTAAAGATGGCTATATCGGTGTAAATTTTAACAAGACAGAAGATTTCTAAAAGCATGAAGTCAAAAATCGTGGCATTGATAGTACTTGGATTAGTATAGTTAGTATTGAGTTATTTCTAATAATGAATAAGAGGACTGAGTAAACACCAAAAGTAAATTTGGTGGAATTAATAAGAATATAAGCATATACCCTAATGCTTATAGATAGGCTTGGGATATGTAATGAGTAAATAGTCAAAAGATGCTTTTTGAGATATACAAAAGAGAGATCAGGGTAGAACATCGGTGATAAAAGAGATGTAAGCTACTGAGTGCAATATGAGATTTTTTACTATAGTCTTTGAAAAATCATAAGAGATGAAGGAACTAGACAAGATCTTAAGACTTTCATAACAGATTTCACTAGTTCAAGATCTTTTGAACTAGATGTTGTAGTGGGTAAGTGTTATGAACATTGTCTGAATCATATGGATGGACAGAATTTGGATGCAACCTAAGTCAACTTGAGAAGATAGACTTCGACATCATCTTGGGAATAGACTGGTTGTCTCAACACTCTACAAGTGATTATGTGCATAGAAGAGGTTATCATTTAAGAACAAAGATGGCATATAATTTGGTTTTATTGGAAGCATATTGCTTAGGAAGCGAAGCTCATTCTCTCTGTACGAAAGGAGAAGAGATGCTTTGAAAAGAAAGGAGTTGGACATATGGTATCTGTGGTAAATGCTACTAATGAAGCAACACAGATGGAAGATACTGATGTGATGCATAAATTCTCTGATGTATTTCCAAGAGACTTACCCGGGTTGCCACCTGATCATGCAATCGAGTTCGTTATCAACTTATTACCTGGGATGGCACCTGTGTCAAAGGCACCCTATAGAGTAGCTCCTATGGAGTTGAAGGAATTAAGACTCAACTACAGGAGTTATTAGACAAGGGTTCTAATTGGCTAAGTGTTGCAATACAGAGAGCACCAATGCAATTCGTGAAGAAGAAAGATAGTAGTGTCAGATTATATATGGACTACCAGGAACTAAACAAGCTCACGATCAAGAATCGATATCTACTACCTCAGATCAATGACTTGTTTAACAGCTGCAAGGAGCAAAGGTATATTCTAAGATTGATCTTCGGTCAAGATATCATCAGCTGAAGAATTTGGACAGCAATATTCCGAAGATAATTTAAAATCGAGAATGAGCATTATGAGTTCCTGGTTATGTTAATGCATTAACCAATGCCCTTACATCTTTTATAGAATTTATGAACCGGGTATTCAACGATGTATAGGACACGTGAGTCATAGTTTTTCTAGACTATATATTGGTTTACTCGAAAGACGAAGAAAGTGCTATAACGAATTTTAGAACAACTTCACAACAGCTGAGAAGGGAGAAGTTTTATGCCAAGTCCAAGAAATATGACTTGATTAAACAAAGTGATCTTCTTGGATCACGTATCATCATCAAAAGGGATTAAAGTGGACCTTAGTAAGATAGAAGCAATCGTAAGGTTAGAAACGCTTAAGAACATTGCAGAGATCAGAAGTGCTCGGGATTAGTTGGTTATTATCGACAGTTCGTAGAGGACTACTCCAGAATCGCAATACCTCTTACCAAGCAAACCAGGAATGAAGGGGAGTTTATTTGGACTGACAAGTGTGAAGAATGTTTCCAAACTTTTAAAACAATGTTGATATCAGCTCCCATCTTAATCGTTCTTGCACCAGGGAAACCTTTTACCCAACATACTGATGTTTCCAGATTGGGTCTAGGATGCATGTTGATACAAGGAGAATAAGTAATTGTCTATGCTTTAAGACAATTGAAAAAGCATGAAAAGAATTACCTTACTCATGATTTGGAGTTAGCGGCAGTTATTCTTGCAATCGAGACTTAGAGACATTATCTATATGGAGAAGAATTTCAGATTAAATAGGATTACAAGAGTTTTATTTATCACCTCACCCAAAAAGAATCGAACATGAGGCTAAGGAGATTGTTGGAACTCCTGAAGGACTAAGACTACGATATTCAATGTCACTCGTGCAAGGCTAATAGGGTAGCTATGGTTTTGAGCAACAAGGAATAATGAAGCCAAAATGAGGACCTAGTACAATAGTTGCCTTGTGTTCCGTAGCAAGAAATTCAGATTTAGAAGAAGAGTAACATATAATAGAAACTTGTGATGATCCAATTGAGCGAGAACTTATGGATGAACTTATGGAGAAATAGTTCATCGACTGCGTGTGGCATTAAAGATCATCTCTGAATTGATGGACGAAATAAAAGTAACAATTTTGTTAGATCCGTATATAAGAGTAGTGTAGGAATATTTAGAGAAAATAAAAACCTAACCCTGACTTACTACGGATGCAAAAAAGGTCCTGAGATACAGAGGATGATTATGCATACCTAAAAGTGAAAAACGCTGATCATAGATACAAGATAATGCTAAAACCCCATTCTATTCTGTATTGGGTACATCCTAAAAGTCCAAAATATACCAAAACATGAAGAGATTATTTTGGTAGAAGGGAATGGAAGTAGTTGTGGATAGATGTATGTTTTAGTGACTGAATTATTAGCAAGTAAAGGCTGAAAGACAAAGACCAACCTGGCTTACTACAACCACTATCAGAGCCAGTCTGGAAGTAAAATTGCATTACAATGAACTATGTCACTGAATTACCACTGGCTCCCAGATCGGTTGACACAATTTGGGTGATTGTTGATCGCCTTATGAAGATAGCTCATTCCATTGCTATATGACCTCGGTGTGCTTTGTAGTGGCTAACTAAGCTATATGTGGATAATATTACCAGATTGAATGGTATGACTGAGAGCATTGTGTCGGATAAAGGCTCACGCTTTATCTGAAGTTTTGGGAGGATCTATAGAAAACAATGGGAACAAAGTTGAGGTTTAGTATCGCATTTTACCTTAAACCGACGGACAGTTGGAGCAGACTATACAGATCCTAGGAGGTATTCTATGAGCCTATGAAATTGTTTTTAAAGAAACTTGAGTTGAGAAATTACTGCTGATTGATTTTGCAACCAAGCTACCATGTAGATGTCACCTATGAAGCATGATACGGTAGAAATGTTGATCTCCTCTATTTTGGAATGTAGTTGGAGAATGAGGAATCATAAGACATGAGTCTACTGAAGAACCTGTCGAGTAGCATATAAGATCAAAGAAAAGGGCCAAGACAGCTCAAGACTTTTGAAAGAGACACCAAGGCCTTGAGTTTGCCAGAAGTAACAAAGTTGCATATCAACTAGCCTTACTGCCATCCATGTTTAGTATGCACGACGCATTTCGCATGTCTCTGTTGAAGAAGTACATTGGAGATCCATAACATGTATTGACTACGTATCCACTGGATTTGATAAAAGACTTAACATTTCAAGTGGTACCAGCCTAGATCACAAGTGAAATGATACAACATCTCCGGAGCCAGGATATTTATTATATGAAGGTAACGTGGTAAAGCTAAGACGTAAAAGAGGTTACATGGGAAGAGGAAAATGCATTGCGGAAACAATAATCTCACCTATTTGACTCTAAAGGTACATCTAAATTTCAAGGATGAAATTTCTATTGAGGGTGGGGGAGTTAAGAGATCCATGTGTGTAAATTTTGAGGACAAAATTTCTTTTACGGGTGGTGGAGTTGTAAACCCGCACGACACGAACCCGGTCTAACCTTACATTTTTGTGTCATGACCGGTCTTCCCATCATAATCAGCTGAAGTGAACCAATTATTTCTTCAAACTATAAGATGAGGTAAGCCACAAGTCAAATTTAGTTGTTGTAGTTGAGTGGTTAAGTTTGTATAGATGCGAACAGTCAAAAAACTAAAAACCAGTAAATTTTGGACGTATGGTGGCTTGTTCGGAGGCTACGTTCGCACCTATGGTTGACCATAGTGACACCGTAGGTGCTATGGTCGCATGTTTTAGTCTTATAATCGACATTTTATGCGACTGTATGATCGACCGTAGGAACCCAGAACTAACTTCGTGTTTACGAAACTTTCTTAATTTAAGGAGGACTCTTTCCTAATTAAAGTGGGACTCTATATGGAGGTTTTTCATCTATATAAGGGATGTTCCTTAGCCTCTATCACTTTTTTAGAACCCATATTGAAACTCTAAACCAAAGAGAGAAAAAAAAAGAGGAAGAGAAAGAGAAGGAGATTTGGAGAAGAAGGCTGAGAGGAAGGTTTTACAGAGAAGAGTTCTATCTTTCTACAACATGCTTAAGGTATGGACTTGACTCTATAGGATAAATTAGAAATGATAGGTTGCTTTCCATCAAGTTGATGTGTTAAATCTAATGTAACGATTTGTGTTATGGAATTTTTAAGCAAAACCATGGAGAATAGGTTAGGGTTAATGGATGAGGAATAAACTAAGAATACAGGCCTTAGAATGATCATTAAGGAGGACCCTATTGATGATCCAAAAGGAGAAACTCATGTAAGAAGTAAAAACCAACCAAACTATGTAAGGTCATAGCTATGGTCGACCATAAGATGAGAAAGTATCGACCACAGCCATTCGGGATGAATTTATGAAACATACGATCGAAGCTACGGTCGCATTACCTAGGGTATCGACCGTAGGTCCTACAATGGCTTATATTGCTACCATTGCATCGACCATAGCGTCGATCGTAGGAAAACATCAAGCATATTTTAAGACCAAACAAGGTTTTTAACTACTGTAACTTGGTAAACTTGAACCCTAACTTACATACATTAATTGTTTAGGTTCCTAATAGATTCAAAGTGACTTCCAAAGCTTGAGAGAGGAACAAGGAGAGGAACAAACATCAATCAAAGGTGAGGGAATAAGACCTAACCTAATTGGTTAATAACAAACTGTTTATTTTTATTAAGTCCAATGCCATGATTAATTCTATGATTTTATGCTTGTAATGTGCACCTCACATGTCATCCAATATTTCTGCTATTACTGTTCATGCATATTTAATTCTGTTTATTTATAACATGATGATGATGATGATGCAAGGAATAGGCATGTGAATGTATGTGTGTGGTTGGTGTATTGGATGCGAGTGGAGCATCAGGGGAAGACGTGGCATGGTGGACTAGGACTTCGTCACCAAACTCTAGCTCTAACTCTAATCAAGTCTTGCCCACTAACATCGTCGTATCGTCATTACCTTAGCAGAACTATTACGTCGTAGGGTATTAGGGAGGTGGTCTCAGACTATGTGGTCTCTGACTCTATAGGGGGCCTTAGCTCAAACTTTATGGACGTATTGAGGGATGCAGAGGTGAAGCCTTGGATACACTGTTTGGCATTAGGATTGATTAGTTGCGAGCCTAGTTTGCAAGCCCTCACCAATAGGCGCTTACGAGTTAGTACGGGTAGGGCATCAGGGGAAGTGTTGGCGGTTTTTGATCCAGACACTTTAGCTCTATCTCTATTCCATGGTGGGCGCATGTGGGACGAAAATGGTGTTTGATGCATTGGGAGGATTCAGACGCTCGTGTATAGAGGGGCGGCGGCCACCAAACCTTTCTATAGCACATTGCAAACTTATAAACCAGACCAAAGATATGAATTGAATGCAGGCAAAAGTTTGTTGCATTGTTTTGTTTACTCACTGAGGTCAAGTTGAAGAGCTGACCCTTGCATGCATAATTTTTTTTAGTTTCTGAAGTTGTAGGTATTACGGTTGAAGACTATGTCGACACGCCAACATACGAACAGGTAGTGGCTATGGATGAGCAAGCTGTGGAGGACTATTATGATTTGTTAAACGAGCGTTTCAACTATGGATACGCATAGTGTTTAACTTTCGTATTTGGATATTTTTAATATGTATTAAATTATGTTTTGGTTACATGGAGATAACTGGAATATTAATTATTTATCATGATTAGACCTCAGTTCATTATTAATAAAACTTCCAACATTTACTTTATTTTCTTCGATTAAAGTGGAATGTGTTTTGGTTTAACATGGTTGGCGTAGCCTATACGAGATCCTGGTTAAACAGTTGATTTATTGACGATTCATCACACCATTCTGGTTAGTCCAGAATTAGGGTGTGACAACTTGGTATCAGAGCTCTCTGGCCTTGCCCATCAAACTTGAATACTTCTACTAGAGTCCATGAACTGAGTTAAGATAAATTAAAAGCTTTAATACAAACACACCATAAGCAACTGTGTTGGTTGAAACAGAACATAAACAAGACAATAATGTACATATAAAAGGTGAAACCCTATGTATACACAGACAGAAAAATAAAATCTAAATGTATCCTGATAAACAAATAATATAGGGTACGATCTATAAGTCGGGTAGTTATCTATGTATACAAAGAATATAGTATAGTAGCAAGAAGGGAGCATCTGTAAAGCTGAAAATTAGAATACCAAGTTGTTTCTCACAAGATGTGAAACTCGATGTATGACAGAGGAAGAAGAAAAATGGCTAGTAACACCTAAATCCCTGTAGAGGTAAAGGGAAAGATCTCAGGCTAAATCCAACAGAGATAAAAGAACAATGGCCATACACCAAAAATGAGAGTAACTATAAAAGATGATAAAGCTATACTCATAGTTAACGTCACGAACCCGGTCTAACCTTATGTTTTTGTGTCATGACCAGTCTTCCCATCATAATCCTCTCAAGTGAACCAATTATACGAACAAATTACAAGATAAGGTAAGCCACAAGTCAAATTTAGTTGTAGTGATTGACTGGTTAAGTTTGTATGGAAGCAAACAGTCAAAAAACTAAAAACCAGTGAATTTTGGACCTATGGTGGCATGTTTGGAGGCTATGGTCGCACCTATGGTCGACCGTAGTGAGACCATAGGTGCTATGGTCGCATGTTTTGGTCTCATGGTCGACGGTTTATGCGACTGTATGATCTACCGTAGGAACCTAGAACTGACTGTGTTTAGGAAACCTTCCTAATTTGAGGAAGACTCTTTCATAATTAAAGTGGGAGACTATATAGAGGTTTTTCCTCTGTATAAGGGATGTTCCTGAGCCTCTCTCACTCTTTTAGAACCCATATTGAAACTCCAAGCCTATGAGAGAAAGATAAAGAGGAAGAGAAGGAGAAAGAGATTTGGAGAAGAAGGATGAGAGAAAGGTTTTGCAGAGAAGAGTTCTATCTTTCTACAACATGCTTAAGGTATAGACTTGACTCTATAGGATAGATTAGATAGGATAGGTTCATTTCCATCAAGTTGATGTGTTGAATCTAATGTAATGATTTCGGTTATTGAATTTCTAAGCAAAATCATGGAGAATAGGTTAGGGTTAATGGATGAGGGATAAACTAAGAATATTGACCTTAGAATGATCATTATGGAAGACCCCATTGATGATCCAAGAG
The DNA here is from genome assembly GCA_028583415.1 of Protea cynaroides. Taxonomy (NCBI): domain Eukaryota; kingdom Viridiplantae; phylum Streptophyta; class Magnoliopsida; order Proteales; family Proteaceae; genus Protea; species Protea cynaroides. The sequence goes on along the minus strand of CM053265.1, from coordinate 26,680,827 downwards.
GAGGAACTCATGTAAGAAGTAAAAATCAACCAAACTATGTATGGTCATAGCTTTGGTCGACCATAAGATGAGAAAGTATCGACCACAGCCATTCGGGAAAAATTCAAGAACATATGGTCGCAGCTACGGTCGCATGTAATGCGACCATAGGGTATCGACCGTAGATCCTACGGTGGCATATATTGCTACCATAGCATCGACCATATTATCAACCGTAGGAAAACAACAAGCATATTTTAAGACCAAATAAGGTTTTTGACTACTGTAACTTGGTAAACTTGAACCCTAACTTACATATATTATTGTTTAGGTTCTTAATAGATTCAAAGTGACTTTCAAAGCTGGGGACAGGAACAAGGAGAGGAACAAACATCGTTCAAAGGTGAGGGATAAGACCTAAACTAATTGGTTAATAACAAACTGTTTATTTTTGTTGAGTCCAATGCCATGATTGATTCCATGCTTGTATGCTTATAATGTGCATCTCACATATCATCCAATATTCCTGCTATTACTGTTCATGCATATTTAATTATGTTTATTTATAACATGATGATGATGATGATGCTAGGAATAGGCATGATAATTTATGTATGTGGTTGGTGTGTTGGATGCGAGTGGAGCATCCGGGGGAGGACGTGGCATGATGGTCTTCGACCTCATCCCCAGACTTAAGCTCTATCTCTACTCAAGTCTTGCCCACTAACATCGCCGTATCGCCATTACCTTAGCAAAACTATTACGTCGTACGGCATCAGGGGAGGTGGTCTCGGACCATGGTCTCTGACTCTGTCGGAGGGCCTTAGCTTTATCTCTGTGGAAGTATTGAGGGATGCTGGGGTGAGGCCCTTGGATACACTGTTTGACATTAGGATTGGTTAGTTGCGAGCCCAGTTTGCAAGCTCTCGCCAATATGGGCTTACGTGTTGGTATGGGTAGGGCATCAGAGGAAGGGTTGGCAGTGTTTGATCTGGACACTTTAGCTCTATCTCTATTTCATGGTGGGTGCATATGGGATGGCAATGGTGTTTGATCCATTGGGAAGATTCACAGACTCGTGTATAGAGGTGAGGCGGCCACCAAACCTTTCTATAGGACATTGCAAACTTATAAACACACCAAAGATATGAAATGAATGCATGCATATGTTTGTTGCATTGTTTTGTTACTCACTGAGCTCAACTTGGAGAACTGACCCTCGAGCGTGCAATTCTTTTTAGTTTCTGATGTTGCTGGTATGATAGATGCAGACTATGTCGACACGCCAACATATGAACAGGCGACGACTATGGATGAGTAAACTGTGGAGGACTATTATGATTTGTTAAGCGAGTGTTTCAACTATGGATATGCTTTGTATTTATCTTTCGTATTTGGTTTTTTGTAATATGTGTTAAATTATGTTTTGGTTACTAGGAGATAACTGGAATATTAATTATTTATCATGATTAAACCCCAGTTCATTATTAATAAGACTTCTGCTATTTACTTTATTATCTCTGATTAAAGTGGAATGTGTTCTGGTTTAACATTATTGGCATAGCCTATATGAGATTTGGTTGAACCATTGGTTTATTGATGGTTCATCACACAATTTTGGTTAGTCCAGAATTGGGGTGTGACAACTTGGTATCAGAGCTCTCAGCCATTGCCCATCAAACATAAATACATCCACTGGAATCCATGAACTGAGTTAGGATAAATTAAAAGCTTTAATACAAACACACCATAAGCACCTGTGTTGGTTGAGATAAAACTTAAACAAGACAATAATGTACATATAAAAGGTGAAACCTTATGTATACACAAATAGAAAAATAAAATCTAAATGTATCCTGATAAATAAATAGTATAGGGTATAATCTATAAGTTGACCAGTTGTCTAAGTATACAAAGGATACAGTACAGTAGCAAGGAGAGAACATCTGTAAAGCAGAAAATTAGAATACCAAGTTGGTACTCACAAGATGTGAAACTCGATGAATGACGGAGGAAGAAGAAAAATGACTAGTAACACCTAAATCCTTGTAGAGGTAAAGGAAAAGGTCTCGGGATAAATCCAACAGAGATAGGAGAACAATGGTCATACACCAAAAATGAGAGTAACTATAAAGTAAGATAAAGCTGTACTCCGAGGTGATGTGAGACTCAGAGTAATAGTTGCCACACGCTAATCCATTGTCCCCTGAGCATTAAGAAGAAATTGCAACATGACCCCACCACTATCTGGGTCGAGAATGGATAGTGAAAACTTATCTGAGTAGAAGCTAAATAATGATAATCTGATTGGAGCAAATAAAAGGAGGTGAACAACCAGGCCACTCCAGCCAATCTACCTGGACTAGTACGTGCTTTGGCTACGGTTGTGATTGTCACACCCCAATTCTGAACCAACCAGAATGGTGTGAGTGAACCGTTATTGAACCAATGGTTCACACCAGGATCTCAAATAGACCATGTCCACTCATACAAACCATTGCACATAACCACAATCAGAATATAATAAATACAGCATAAGTCTTTAAATAAATGAACTGAGTATTCTATTGATAAAATTAAATAAGTATCCAATTATCCAAATTCCAAACGTAGTTAAATATCTTTACATCACTTTAATAAAATAACTGAAAAAAATAACATAAAGTCAAAGGTACATGCAGAAAGGACACTCGCATGAAGCGTCATGCTTGTCCTCTCCTGCCTGTACGTCCAGAATAGCAACACCTCCATACGCCGAAGCGTTCACGTAATCATCCATCGTGTAACCTGCATGAACATCTAAAAACAATGTATATACAAAGGGTGAGATCACAGCTTAGCTCAGTAAGACAATCAGACAGTGTATCAATATTATATGCATGAGTAACAATCATTTTATGCTGTGGTCTGGTTTAAGTTTGCAATGTGCTATAGAAATGGTTCAGAGGCCGCCTCACCTCTATACACGAGTGTGTAGCATCGCACAGTAGATCACACTACCATCGACCCACATGCATCCATCATGGAATAGAAATAGAGCTAAGGCACCCACTACCTCCCCTGATACTCCACCCATACCAATACATAAGCCCCTACTGGCTAGGGCTTGCAAACTGGGCTCGCAACTAACTAATCCTATAAGTCATCACTGTAGGCTCCATCCTAGTACAGCTCACTACGGCATAGAGATAGAGCTAAAGCGTGGTGGCCGGGCTGGAGACCACAATGGCACACCTCCCCCTGATGCCCTACCCGCATCAAGCATACTAAGACAGAACAATACGCAAGTAGACCCTATCCCAACATAACTCCCTATGACATAGAGATAGAGCTAAAGCATCGTGGCCAGGCCAGAGACCACATGTCAGATACCACAGTGCCACAACATCGTGGCCAGGCCAACGACCACATTCCAGAGACCACAGTACGACTTTCCCCTGATGCCCTACCCGCACCAAGCATGCTAAAATAGATTACTACAAAAAGATGACAGTGTAAGAAATGATCCCAGGCCCCAGGCCCTTCCCATTGCACACACCAACGAAAACAACCACATGCCTAACAATCACATCCTATCATATGGAATATGCATGAACAATAATAATAACTGGAAATAAAAGTTGACATGTGAATATGCACAACCATCACATCATATATTCAGGGTTATTATTAACAACGTTTTACTGTCCTTTATTTATTAGGGTTTAGGTCGGATTCCCTTACCTGACGCTCCTTTGATAGCTTGCTCTACGTCACAAGATCCAAACGTGCTATCACAGAGTCCTACATTATTTAGGGTTCAATTAGAATAGTTTCTTAGGGCTTCATGTTGGTCGGAAAACCAACAGAGTTTAAAACCAGCCTTTCAGAGCTGACCGGTTGCAACATACCGGTCTCAGCTCTATGGAAAAACTAGTGACTGGTATGTCTCCGGAAGACCATACATTAGGTTTTTCAACTACCGTCGTTCAATCTCAATGGATTTCCAGGGTTTCTCCTATCTATTCTAAGTCTGAGCTTTGAGTTAGAGTTATCTCCAACTCATTCAAGTCTAGTTTTGATGATAATCATCCTAGAACTCTAATCTAGGGTTTGACGGGAAATTAGGGTTTAATGGCCAATTAGGGTTTAGATCAATACCTACTTTGCATGGTATTGATCCAACCATACTAACTATCCTAGAGTCACAATGTAAGAGGAATGATTCAAAATACTTACCGTCGACTGGCATAAGGTAAGCGTCATCGAACGGCAATGGCGGCACTTCCTTCTTCTTCCTAGCTCCTTCTCTTTCTCCAATCTCCTTCTCCTCTCTACGGTTTGTAAGGATCAATAGAAGGGATCATAGGAGGCTTAGAGGGGTTTAAATAGGCTAGGAATTAGGTTTAGGAAGCCTCTTAGGATTAGAAAAGTCTTAGGATTCAGAATTGAGAAAATGGGACCCACAGAGATCAAATTCTGGATCTTGGTAGTCTGCTGCGCAGACCATACCGGTCGATCGGTACCATAGACCGGTACCATCGACCGGTATGAATGAAATTCATACTTAAGTTGGTCTGGTTGGTCTGATTTCGTACCTGATTGTCATCTGCTCGTCCCGTCTGGCCCGGTGATGATCAGAAAACCTGTTAGGACATGAAATCAAGGTTTAGATCGGGTTCACGGAGTGCGGGTCTTACAACTCCCCCACCCTTAAAAGAAATTTCATCCCCGAAATTTGCATGTAGGTCTCACAATTCCTCCACCCTTAAAAGAAATTTTGGCCTCGAAATTTGAACGTACCTTGATCGTCGAAAAGGTAAGGGTACTCCTTTCTCATCGCGCTCTCCTCTTCCCAAGTAATTTCTTCGACATCTTGGCTTTCCAATGCACATTCACATAATGGATATCCTTGCTTCGAATTTGTTGTACCTTTTGACTTGAGAGCATCACAGGTACCACTTCAAATGTTAAGTCCTCTGTCAATTCTGATGGGTCTGTTGTCAAAATATGTGATGGATCCCTGACATATTTCTTCAATAATGATACATGGAACACATCATGGACACTTGAAATAGGTGGTGGTAGGGCCAATTGATATGCCACATTATCCCGTCTGGTCAATATCTCATATGGTCCCACATACCTGGGGCATAGCTTCCCCTTCTTACCAAACCTTTTCAGACCTCGCATCGGTGATATCTTCAAGAATACCTTGTCATCCACTGCAAACTCCAGATCTCAACGTCGGTTATCCGCATAGTGCTTCTGTCGAACTTGAGCTGTCTTCACTCTTTCCTTGATCTGATCAATCACTCGACAAGTTTCTTCGACGAACTCCGGTCTTACAATTCTTCTTTCTCCCACCTCATTCCATAATAGAGGTGTATGACACTTCTTCCCATAGAGTGCTTCATATGGAGCCATTTGGATTGTAGCCTGGTAGCTGTTGTTATAAGCAAACTCGATAAGCGATAGCTTCTCGTCCCAAGCTCCCGTGAAATCTAGGGCACAAGCTTGGAGCATATCATCTAAAATTTGAATAGTTCGTTCTGACTGCCCATCCGTCTGAGGGTGAAAAGCTGTACTGAACTTCAATTTTGTTCCCATAGCTTTCTGTAATCCTTCCCAAAACTTTGATGTAAAATGGGGATCTCTATCAGATACTATACTCTCTGGGACGCCATGAAGTTTGACTATATTATCTACATATAGCTTGGCCAACTTCTCCATGGTATACTGAGGTCTGACCACAATGAATCGAGCTGTCTTTGTGAGTCGATCGACTATAACCCAAACTGCATCCACCGACCTTGGTGTCAAGGGTAGGCCAGTGACGAAATCCATTGTGATACAATCCCACTTCCAAGCAGGTTTCGATAATGGCTGTAATAAACCTACGGGTCTCTGTCTTTCTGCTTTAACTTGCTGGCAATTCAGACATTGGAATACGAAACGAGCTATATCTGCTTTCATACCCCTCCACCAATATAATATTCTTAAATCATGGTACATTTTGGTGCTTCCGGGATGTACCCAGTAAGGAGTGTAATGAGGTTCTGTCATAACTCGATCTCTGATATTTAAGTTCTCACTCTTAGGTATACATAATCGTCCACGATACCTGAGTACGTTGTCTGAATCCAAGGTAAAGTCAGGATTGCTATTACCCTTCTCTAGGTCTTCTTGTACCGTCTTGAGGTGTGGATCCTGTAGGATTGCTACTTTGACCTCATCTATGAGATCCGATGAGATCTTCAAAGCTACGAACATCAATGTGAACTTATGAATTAAGCCATGTTCCACTGGATCTCTTGCAGTCTCTATTATATACTCTTCGTCATTCTCTGTTGAGCTCGAGGCTGCAACACATAATGCAGCATTTGTACTTGGTCCTGCCTCCGGTTTCAATGCCCATTTCCTGCTTAAGGCGTCAGCCACAACATTTGCCTTACCCGGATGGTACTGGATATCACAATCATAATCTTTTAATAACTCCAGCCATCTCCTCTGTCTCATATTCAGGTCTTTCTGAGTGAAAAGATAGGTTAAGCTCTTGTGATCTGACTTAATCTGGAACTTCTCACCGTAAAGGTACTGTCTCCAAATCTTGATTGCATGTATTACCGCTGCCAACTACAAGTCATGTGTAGGATAATTCTTCTCATGCTCTTTCAACTGTCTTGATGCGTAGGCAATCACCTGTTCTCCTTGCATCAATACACATCCAAGACCCAACCTTGAAGCATCCGTATATAAGGTAAACGGTAAGCTTGGTGCTGGGATGGTCAAGATAGGGGCAGAGACTAGTCTTGACTTCAAAGTTTGAAATCATTTCTCGCACTCCTCTGACCATATAAACTTTTCTCCCTTCTTGGTTAGTCGGTTAAGTGGAACGACGATCCTTGAGTAGTCTTCCACGAATCTTCTATAGTAACCAGTCAATCCAAGGAAACTACGAATCTCTGCAACTGATTTTGGTGTTTCCCATCCTACTATAGCAGCTATCTTACTTGGATCTACCTTGATACCATCTTCAGATACTACGTGGCCCAAGAAAGCCACCTCCTTCAGCCAAAATTCACACTTCTTGAACTTGGCATAAAGCTTCTCCCTTCTCAGCCGTTGTAGGGCTGCCCTCAAATGTGTTGTATGAGCCTCCCTGTCCTTTGAGTAGACCAATATGTCATCGATGAATACGATGACCGAAGTGTCCAACATATCATGAAACACTCGGTTCATCAGTTCCATGAACGACACTGGGGCATTGGTCAACCCGAACGACATAACTAGAAACTCATAATGCCCATATCTTGTCCTGAAAGAAGTCTTTGGGATATCTCCGACCTTGATCTTCAGTTGGTGATACCCTAATCTGAGATCAATCTTCGAGAAAACCTTTGCACCCTGTAATTGATCGAACAGATCATCGATCCTAGGCAAAGGATATCGATTCTTGATGGTTAACTTGTTTAGCTTTCGGTAGTCGATACATAGCCGTACACTACCGTCATTCTTCTTGACGAACAATACAGGTGCTCCCCATGGCGATATGCTTGGTCGTATGAAACCATTTTCTAGTAGTTCTTGTAGTTGGGTCTTCAACTCCTTTAATTCTGTAAGGGTCATCCTGTACGGTGCTTTAGACACTGGCGCCGATCCTGGCATCAGGTCTATCACGAACTTTGTAGCCCTGTCTGGAAGTAGATCTGGGAGATCTTCTGGAAATACATCTGGAAACTCTCGCACCACATCTAGATCTTCCATCTTTGGCACCGCAGTAGCGATGTCGACTACAGACACTAAATACCCTACTCCTCCCTTCTCTAAGCATCTCTTAGCTTTTAGAGCGAAGAGGATCAGCTTCCGCTTCCTAGGTAACTTGATCCCGGTGATGCTAAACTCTTTTCATTTCTCGTCTTTAAGCACAACCTTCTTTTCACCACATAATAAACTGGTGGAATGCTGGCCTAACCAATCCATTCCCAAGATGACGTCAAAGTCTGTCATCTCGAGTTGAACCAGATTAGCTTCTAGATCTCGCCGTCAATGCTAACTGTACATGGTCCAAAATATTGTTCAACGCCACTTCGACTCCTAGCGGAGAGCGAACTATCAAGCTTGGGTTTAAATGCTTGATCGGTAATTCCATCTGCTTCCCAAAAGAAACAGAAATGAAGGAGTGCATGGCTCCAGAGTCAAAGAGTACTCTGATAGGTATACCAGCTACATTTACAGTTCCAGTGACCACATCAGGTGATGCGACTGCCTCTTCAGTAGTTACTGCAAATACCTTTCCTTGTTGTGGAAGTGTTTTCCTAGGTAGAGTGCAGTTTCTTGCAACATGACCCAGCTGCTGGCAGTTACAACATTTGATATTCGGATTTTGTCCAGCGAACTGCGGCATAGGTGGTGCAGTATTGTTCCTTGCAGGCACTGTAGTGGACTGAGCCCTGTATGGGCGGAATGGTCTATTATTACCACCACTTGAAGTCTCAGTAGCCGGTCTCTTCAGTCCCCTATTCTGAGCAAAGAAGCTGTCCTTCTGACTTGATTCTATCACTCTCGCAATCTGTACAGCCTCATTATAAACCTTCTTTTCCAGACCCAAGTTGTGCTTTCTAATGCTTCCACGCAGTCCCATGGTTAACCTACGTGTCTTGGTTTCTTCTTCTTACATGCTTGCCGGTGCAAAGAAAAATAGCTCTTCGTACCTTTGCTGGAAAGCATCCACAGTTAACTGAGACTGCTGTAGGTTGAGGAATTCTTTCTCCATTTGATCCCTGAAACTCTTCGGGAAATATTTATCGAAGAAAGCTCCCTTAAACACTGCCCAGTCAATATGCGTATGCTTGGTCTCCGGATATGTCCGTGTAGAATTCTACCAAGCATTCGCCTCCTCCTTTAACATATGCGTGGCGAACAGTACCTTTTCATCCTCAGAACACGTCATCAGACGAAAGTTTTTCTCCATTCCTGCCACCTACTGTGCTGGCCACAATGGTTTCCCTGTCTTACCTGTGAATGTAGGAGGCTTCAACTTTAAGAATCTATCCACCGCCCGACTCAGATCGTGCTGACCCTGTGTATTCATTCCGTACCATGGTGGTGGATATGGGTAGGCTCCCTGATAAGCAGATGACGATGGAAACTGATGCGGTGGTTGTAAATTATGTCCTTGGCCCATTGGCCCTGGGCTATCATCCATCGGCAGAGTAGTATTATTTCTTCCAGACTCAGGCGTACCTTCAGTGGGAACATAACCCGGTAGCCTGAACATCTTCAACATCTCGCTCAGGAATGCTTTCTGCTGAGCTTCCATTTGATATACCAGATTAGTCACTATCGTCTCAGAGTTCGTGTGAGGAGGGCCGGGCAAATTTATCGGTGCCCTAGGAACCTGCCCTTCTTCAACTACCGGGTTTGGCTCTTCAACATAGCCAGTTTCCACATTTTTCTCGGCCTGACGCACCCTGGAGTGGTGACGCTTTCTAGCACCCCTACGACCGTTTCCACCTACCATCTCAGATTAGTCTTGTCTGGATCTGAGAAGAAAACATAACACATGAGATACAGTCGAATAATCATAATAGTGTTAGTCTTTAGCAATTGCAAGGCGGATAATCGAAATGGAAACTTAATAATAAAATTTTGTTTCCAAAGAACAAAATTTACTGAACCCTTTTTTTTTTTTTTTTGACCTGTCGCGACACTGTGGCGGTATGGAGAGACCGGTATAGTCGACCGGTCAGAATTTTCATTCTGACCGAAACATAGCGGTCGACTATACCAGGGGGTACCGGTCGACCAGTATGGGCAAAATCGTCGACCGGTATGCCCAAAAAGCTTTAAAAATCGTGAAAAGTGAGATTTTTCTCACTTTTCTCTCCTTCCTTCTCACCGGTAGCGATTTCCCTCTGGCTCCTGAGTTGCTACAGTCTGACCGGTCATCCTAGAAGTTGTTTTCTTCTGATCCAGACTCAGTACATCGCCTCCTGGTAAGCTTCCTCTTTTCATATCCAAATTTTACATAGTTCCCATATCGTTTTTAGTTAAAATTCTAGGTTTTTCTTCGATTGGAAGATTCTAACCGTAGGAACTCCTTTCCTTCGGCATAGAAAGGGTTTAGAGACCCCTAAGAGCAAAATCCCTCAACTAATTTGAACTTCCACCGAACGATTTTTTTAAAAATCGAATTCTTCTAGTTTTTAACCTAGGTTTTGCCAAAAATTTTGAAATCTTCTAGAATTCCTTTAATTTCTTAAATTTCTTGCATGAATTGCACTTGTTTGGTCTACTTGAAGTGTGTGGGGGTTACGTAAGTCCTCCTCCCCAAGTTTTGGGTGAGTTCGAGGCTTTTTCCCAATTTGCTGTCGTTATGCTGCCGAAATTTCGACAAATTTCTAACATTTTCATCTTGTTTTCCTTTGTTTTGCAGTTCAAATGGCCCCGCGAAGAGGTCTTGGCAAGTGCTCCTACGGACTCGGCATGCACCTTCCTCACCAACCAGTTCCACAGCTTGATGAGCGGTGGTTCCGTTTTGAGGCGGCACTAGCCCGCTTCCCTTGGTTTGATAGGAAGAACATCGAGTCTGGCCGGTGTGTTAATTTGGAGCAGTTGCAGCGGTTCGATGTAGAAGCCGCTTTTGGCAGACTGGGTTGGTTGTCGGTCATCACATACACTACAACTACCCATCCCAACCTCGTCAAACACTTTTATGCCAACTTGGAGATAGATGGGGATGTAGAAGACTTCGATCAATGTCGAGCGCTCCGCATTACCAGTTATGTCAAAGGTGTTCCCATATCCTTTGACACCCATTAGCTTGCTGATCTTCTAGGGATTCCCAATGATGAAGATTTATTCTACTGTGCCCCTAAGATGAAGGGCTTTCTCACTGACGATTTGCGCCAGGAGATCTCATAGCAACTTCTCAACCCTGGGGCGCCCATGAAGGCTGCTAGTCTGAAGCCCCAGCCTCGAGTTTATAGCCGCATCATCCGTCACAACATTGTGCCCCAGAGCAACCACCTTAGTGAGTTATCTCAACTCACTTAGTACCTGACTTACTGCGTTTGCACTGGGGAGCAGGTTTGCCTTCCCTATATCATTATCAGGACCATGCATCAGGCTACATTACCCGGTCAGTCCAGTAACCTTCCCTATGGCCGGCTCATCACCACTCTTCTACAGCGGCTACGAGTGAACATGAGTGGTGAGATTGTTGTGGAGGACACTATGACTTATGACATCGACTGGGATGCCATCCTGCGGATGCAGATGGATAATCTGCCATTCAACGATGAGGATTTAGAGGCTCATCCTCGCCCACTCAGGAGGGTAGCAGCTGCGGCACCAGTGTCAGCAGCAGCCAATGCTGCTCATGCAGTAGAGGCAGCGGGTGATGACGAGGGTGGCGATGATCATATGGAGGATGTTCCAGCACCAGCACCACAGCCCACCTATGCAGCAGGACCATCTCAGCCGCCTCTCGACATCGTGATGGGTATGTTCACGGAGCTCAGGGACGCTCAGCGTGAGATGAGCCGTGACTTGGGGCACTTGGCTCGCAGCCTCAGAGTCACTCAGGATCAGGTGCACTGGCTTAGGGTCGCTTACGAGCGGGATTATGACATAGCGGACCCTATTCCTCCTAGGCCCCCTACCCCATGATAGTCCTCTTATTTTTCTCTCTTCACAGTTTATATAACAGGGTAACTGTCCGATTTGTGGACCATACCCTGTAGCACTTTTAACTTTATCACTCTTAATCTTAAGTAGAAGTTTTATGGTTCTTCCTAACTAGAACATGTGCATTATTAAATTCCATATTTAGTATTGTATATTATGCTCTTTCTTAATCAGTCTTAGGTATCAAACAGTGCTTATGGTGTGTTTATATTAAGATATTTTATTTTTCCTATCTCAGTTCATCGACTTAATTAAGTGCAATATGGTTTGTTGGACAGAAACCGAGAGCTCTGATACCAAATTGTCACACCCCAATTCTGAACCAATCAGAATGGTGTGAATGAACCGTCACTGAACCAACAGTTCAAACCAGGATCTCAAATAGACCGTGTCCACTCATACAAACCATTGCACATAACCACAATTAGAATATAATAAATACAGCGTAAGTCTTTAAATAAATGAACTGAGTATTCTATTGATAAAATTAAATAAGTATCCAATTATCCAAATTCCAAACGTAGTTAAATGTCTTTACATCACTTTAATAAAATAACTGAAACAAATAACATAAAGTCAAAGGTACATGCAGAAAGGGCACTCGCATGAAGCGTCATGCTCGTCCTCTCCTGCCTGTACGTCCAGAGCAGCAACACCTCCATACGTCAAAACGTTCACGTAATCATCCACCGTGTAACCTGCATCAACTAAAAACAATGTATATACAAAGGGTGAGCTCACAGCTTAGCTCAGTAAGACAATTAGACAGTGTATCAATATTATATGCATGAGTAACAATCATTTTATGTTGTGGTCTGGTTTAAGTTTGCAATGTTCTATAGAAAGGGTTCGGAGGCCGCCTCACCACTATACACGAGTGTGTAGCATCGCACAGTAGATCACACTATCACCGACCCACATGCACCCATCATGGAATAGAGATAGAACTAAGGCATCCACTACCTCCCCTGACACTCCATCCATACCAATACATAAGCCCCTACTGGCTAGGACTTGCAAACTGGGCTTGCAACTAACCAATCCTATATGTCATCACTGTAGGCTCCATCCTAGTACAACTCACTATGGCATAGAGATAGAGCTAGAGCGTGGTGGCCGGGCTGGAGACCACAATGCCACACCTCCTCCTGATGCCCTACCCGCATCAAGCATACTAAGACAGAACAATACGCAAGTAAACCCTATCCCAACATAACTCCCTACGGCATAGAGATAGAGCTAAAGCATCGTGGCCAGGCCAGAGACCACATGTCAGAGACCACAGTGCCACAACATCGCGGCCAGGCCAGCGACCACATGCCAGAGACCACAATACAATGATCTTCCCCTGATGCCCTACCTGCACCAAGCATGCTAAGATAGAATACTACAAAAAATGCCAGTGTGAGGAATGATCCCAGGTCCCAGGCCCTTCCCATTCCACACAACAACGAAAACAACCACTTGCCTAACAATCACATCCTATCATATGGAATATGTATGAACAATAATAATAACTGAAAATAAAAGTTGACATGTGAATATGCACAACCATCACATCATATATTCAGGTTATTATTAACAACATTTTACTGTCCTTTATTTATTAGGGTTTAGGTCAGATTCCCTTACCTGACGCTCGTTTGATAGCTTGCTCCACGTCGCAAGATCCAAACGTGCTATCACAGAGTCCTACATTATATTAGGGTTCAATTAGAATAGTTTCTTAGGGCTTCACGATGGTCGGAAAACCAACAGAGTTCAAAACCAGCCTTTCAGAGCTGACCGATCGCAACATACCGATCTCAGCTCTGTGGGAAAACTAGTGACCGGTATCGTTGACCGGTATGTCTCCGAAAGACCATACATTAGGTTTTTCAACTGCCGTCGTTCAATATCCATGGATTTTCAGGGTTTCTCCTATCCATTCTAAGTCTAAGCTTTGAGTTAGAGTTATCTCCAACTCATTCAAGTCTAGTTTTGATGATAATCATCCTAGAACTCGAATCTAGGGTTTGACGACAAATTAGGGTTTAATGGTCAATTAGGGTTTAGATCAATACCTGCTTTGTATAGTATTGATCCAACCATACTAACTATCCTAGAGTCACAATGTAAGAGGAATGATTCAAAACACTTAGCGTCGACTGGCATAAGGTGAGCATCGTCGAACAGCAATGGAGGCACTTTCTTCTTCTTCCTAGCTCCTTCTCTTTCTCCAATCTCCTTCTCCTCTCTAGGGTTTGTGAGGATCAATGGAAGGGATCCTAGGAGGCTTAGAGGGGTCTAAATAGGCTAGGAATTAGGTTTAGGAAGTACCTCTTAGGATTAGGAAAGTCTTAGGATTCGGAATTGGGAAAGTGGGACCCACAGAGATCCAATTCCGGATCTTAGTAGTCTGCTGCGCAGACCATACCGGTCGACCGGTACCATAGACTGGTACCATCGACCGGTATGAATGAAATTCATACTTAAGTTGGTCTGGTTGGTCCGATTTCATACCTGATTGTCATCCGCTCGTCCCGTCTGGCCCGGTTATGATCGGAAAACCTGTTACGACATGAAATCAAGGTTTAGATCGGATTCACAGAGTGCGGGTCTTACAGTAATAAACTTGACCTGAAAAAATGCAAGAGCAACAACAGATGAGTTGACTATGCAAGTTGCCATGGAAATCACTCACCCTAGTTGACAATGCTATACCAACACCTCCTGGTCTAACTAAGTGTTGTACCGATAGGTAGTAACACTGTACCCCTAGCACATGTTAGCCGTAACATAGTGTCTACCATACCATAGGTACCAGTAATGCACACCCCAGTATAGAAGCTTGGTGCACAACAAGCAGTGTATCAAGGTGGTTACTCTTATCAGCCACCGATGTATGGGATAGCTGCATGATGGCAGAATGATCCGATACGGGTTGAGGAATATTTTCGGAAGATGAAGCCTCTAACGTTTTCAGCAAAGGATCAAATCTATTGTGGGCATATAACTAGAGAGGTTTATATAGGATGTGGTGCATCATTGACTTACTCTTATGATTATAGAGAATGCACATACCTGATTTTAAATTTTCGTGCCTTGACAGGATACCTTATCGATTCAACCTGTCAATTGGAGTTATATATATTGTTTCCTTAGAATTAGTCCTGATTATACCATCCTAAGCTACTTTCATAGTCGACAACAAGAATACAGATGTGAACTGAATGATCAGTTAAGGGTTTATTCATTTTCAACATACATTTTTCTAATTTACACCTGATTTATTGATGTACCAAAACTTTCTCTAGATTTACTCTTGTAGTGCCTCGACCAATGGCATTATATACTCGATAGAACCTATAAACCATGAGGTTAAAAGCTGTAGAACCTCTATTTCCATGTATTTAGACAACCGTGCAACCTAACGACCTTTTGATGCCGGTTGAATTACCAAAGATTTACTCCTGATCCTTTAAATCTAGGTTCAGTAGATAAAGCAAGTGTTCGTCATCATACTGAATTTGAAAGAAGGAAATGAATTACTTTGGGATAAACATACTGATTCTTATATTCCTTAACATCCGTTGATAGAGATACTTCGTTAATAACAAAATTATTGGAGGAAGACGATTGAATTCAGATTAGATTCTATAACCATGAAATCCTCAAAGGAAGTAAGGAAAATCTGTTTCGAGATTACTGAATGGATGGATATGAGTCATGTCTATAAAAGAGTGCATGAGCAAAAAGTGAGAACTATCAAGAGTAGCCAGTAAAGAAATGGATAGCACTTAAGTAGAATTAAAGATGGCTATATCGGTATGAATTTTGACAAGACAGAAGATTTCTAAAAGCATGAAGTCAAAAATCGTGGCAATGATAGTACTTGGATTAGTATAGTTACTATTGAGTTATTTCTAATAATGAATAAGAAGACTGAGTAAACACCAAAAGTAAATTTGGTAGAATTAATAAGAATATAAGCATATACCCTAATGCTTATAGATAGACTTGGGATATGTAATGAATAAATAGTCAGAAGATGCTTTTCGAGATATACGAAAGAGAAATCAGGGTAGAACATCAGTGATAAAAGAGATGTAAGCTACTGAGTGCAATATGAGATTTTTTACTATAGTCTTTGAAAAATCATAAGAGATGAAGGAACTAGACAAGATCTTAAGACCTTCATACCAAATTTCACTAGTTCAAGCTCTTTTGAACTAGGTGTTGTAGTGGGTAAGTGTTATGAACATTGTCTGAATCATATGGATGGACAGAATTTGGAAACAACCTAAATCGACTTGAGATGGCGGACTTCGACATCATCTTGGGAATAGATTGGTTGTCTCAACACTCTACAAGTGATTATGGGCATAGAAGAGGTTATCATTTAAGAACTAAGATGGCATATAATTTGGTTTTATTGGAAGTATATTGCTTAGGAAGCGAAAGCTCATTATCTCTGTACGAAAGACGAAGAGATGCTTTGAAAAGAAAGGAGTTGGATATATGATATTTGTGGTAAATGCTACTAAAGAAGCACCACAGATGGAAGATACTGATGTGATGCATAAATTCCCTAATGTATTTCCAAGAGACTTACCCGGGTTGCCACCTGATCATGCAATCGAGTTGTAAGACCCGCATGCCACAAACCCGGTCTAACCTTACATTTCGTGTCGTGACCAGTATACATATCATGGTCGAGCCATGTGGACCAAGTGTGTAAAGTAACCCAAGACCCGATATGAAATTTAACTCAAAAACAGTCAAAATGAAGGTAGGGTCGCATACCCAAATAGACAGGGTCGACCCCACCTCATCAGAAAGTCAGACCCCTGATTTTTAGACCTAGGGTCGGATAACTGAGACCCTAGGGTCGGACGGGATCTCCGACCCCCTCATCTACCCTAGGAAAACAGTAAAAACAACACGAACCAAAAATTAGGAAACTTTCTTAATTTCGATTGAACCCTTCCTAAACTCAATGGGGCTTATTTTGGGAGGTTTTCCTCTATAAATAGAACGTCCCTAAGCCTCTTTCACTCTTTTTAGAACCCTAATTGAAAGTGAGAGAAAGAGAAGAGAAGGAAGAGAAGAAGAGAAGGAAAACTTGAAGAAAAGGCTAAGGAAGAAGAAGAAGTTCAGAAGAATCTTTGAAACTCAAACTACAGAAGGTATGAACATCAATCCCTATCTGAATTAAAAGCTTAGAATAGATTATGATGATGTTAGGTTAGGAGAAACCCTAATACCATCCATCCATGAATAAATTCTAATGGAAATCATGGAGGAAATCATTGAAAACTATGAAAAGTGAGTAACTTGGAGTCTTGAGCCATAGAACAATCATAGAATGGACTATAAAAGTACGCCAAAGGACCCAAACACGAAAGAATAGACTGTAGAATGAAAATGTCGACTCAAACCACGTGCGTTCGCACGTAGGGTCGATTGGGAATCGACCCTACCAGACCACAAGATCGACCCCTAGCTCCCAGGAAGTCCAGGGAAGCTACGGTCGCACCTAGGGTCGATGGGACATCGGACCCTAGCATCGACCCTACCCCTGGGGTCGCATAAACCTGCGACCCTATCTGCGACCTGTCCTGCGACCCGTACTTTACAACAAGCTTAAAAATGTCGGAATGAATTCTAACTAAAATCTATCGACTTATTAAGTTTTCTTATTGATATAAAAGTGATTCTTAAAGCTTGAAAGAAGATCTACACTCAAGCAAAGGTGAGAGAACAAGACCAAAACTAATTGGCTAATAATAAACTGTTTTTGTTTCTTGAGTCCAATGACATGACTGATTCTATGCGTGTATGCTTGTAATGTGCATTCAATATGTCATCCAATATTCGTGCTATTAATATGCATGCATATTTAATTCTATTTATAACATGATGATGATGATGATGCTTAGAATAGGCATGTGAATGTATGTGTGTGGTTAGTGTGCTTGATGCGAGTGGAGCATCAGGGGGAGGATGTGATATTGTGGTGTGTCCTGGTCACTAGACTCTAGCTCTATCTCTACTCAAGTCTTGTCCACTGACATCTTCGTATTGCCATTACCTTAGCAGAACTATTACGTCGTAGGGTATCAGGGGAGGTGGTCTCGGACCGTGTAGTCTTCGACTCTGCCGGGGGGCCTTAGCTCTATCTCTATGGATGTATTGAGGGATGCTGGGGTGAGGCCTTAGATACACTATTTGACATTAGGATTGGTTAGTTGCGAGCCCAGTTTGCAAGCCCTCGCCAACAGGGGTTTACGTGTTGGTACGATGCAACCGGTACTGCCATGCCATTTTCATGGGGGTATATTGTGTCATAGTGGGTGCATGTGGGACGACAATAAACGTTACATTTGGGTGGCTTCACACACTCGTGTATAGAGGTGAGGCGGCCACCGAACCTTTCTATAGCACATTGCAAACTTATATACCAGACCACAGATATGAATTGAATGCATGCATATGTTTGTTGCATTGTTTTGTTTATTCACTAAGCTCAAGTTGGAGAGCTGACCCTCGCATGCACAATTCTTTTTAGTTTCTAATGTTGCAGGTATTACGGTTGAAGATTATGACAACATGTCAATATATGAATAGGTGGCGGCTATGATGAGCAAGCTGTGGAGGACGAACATGGTTCGTTAAGCGAGCGTTTCAACTATGGATACGCTTAGTGTTTAATTAATGTATTTGGATATTGTAATATGTATGAAATTATGTTTTGGTTACTTGGAGATAAATGAAATATTAATTATTTATCATGACTAGACCTCAGTTCATTATTTATAAGACTTCTGCTATTTACTTTATTATCTCTGATTAATGTGGAAGGTGTTTTGGTTTAACAATGTGGGCATAGCGTATTCGAGATCCTGGTTGAACCGTTGGTTTATTGACGGTTCATCACACCATTCTGGTTGGTACAGAATTGGGGTGTGACATGAGTTCGTTATCGACTTATTACCTGAGATGGCACCTGTGTTAAAGGCACCCTATAGAGTAGCTCCTATGGAGTTGAAGGAATTGAGACTCAACTACGAGAGTTATTAGACAAGGGTTCTAATCGGCTAAGTATTGCATTACAGGGAGCACCAATGCAATTCGTGAAGAAGAAAGACGGTAGTGTCAGATTATGTATAGACTACTAGGAACTAAACAAGCTCACGAACAAGAATCAATATCTATTACCTCAGATCAATGACTTTTTTAATCAGTTGCAAGGACCAAAGGTATTTTCTAAGAATGATCTTCGGTCAAGATATCATCAGTTGAAGAATTTGGACAACGATATTCTGAAGATAGTTTAAAATCGAAAATGAGCATTATGAGTCCCTGGTTATGTTATTGGATTAACCAATGCCCTTACATCTTTTATAGAACTTATAAACCGAGTATTGCACGATGTATAGGATACGTGAGTCATAGTTTTTGTAGACTATATATTTGTTTATTCCAAAGATGAAGAAAGCGCTATAACGAATTTTAGAACAGCTTCACAACAGTTGAGAAGGGAGAAGCTTTATGCCAAGTCTGAGAAATATGAGACTTGATTAAACAAAGTGATCTTCTTTGATCACATATCATCATCAAAAGGGATTAAAGTGGACCTTAGTAAGATAGAAGCAATCGTAAGGTATGAAACACTTAAGAACATTGCAGAGATCAGAAGTGCTTGGGATTAGCTGGTTATTATCGACAGTCAATAGAGGACTACTCCAGAATCGCAATACCTCTTACCAAGCTAACCAGGAATGGAGAGGAGTTTATTTGGACTGACATGTGTGAAGAATGTTTCTAGACTTTTAAAACAATGCTGATATCAGCTCCCATCTTAATCGTTCCTACACCAGGGAAACCTTTTACCCTACATATCGATGTTTTCAGATTGGGTCTAGGATGCGTGTTGATACAAAGAGAATAAGTGATTGTCTATGCTTCAAGATAATTGAAAGAGCATGAAAAGAATTACCTTACTCATGACTTGGAGTTAGCCGCGGTGATTCATGCAATCGAGACTTAGAGACATTATCTATACGGAGAAGAATTTTAGATTAAATAGGATTACAAGAGTTTTATTTATCTCCTCACCCAGAAAGAGTTGAACATGAAGCTAAGGAGATTGTTGGAACTCCTGAAGGATTAAGACTATGATATTCAATGTCACCCGTGCAAGGCTAATAGGGTAGCTGAGGTTTTGAGCAACAAGGAATAATGAAGCCAAAATGGGGACCTAGTACAATAGCTGCCTTGTGTTCCATAGCAACAAATTCAGATTTGGAAGAAGAGTAACAAGTAATAAAAACTTGTGATGATCCGATTGAGCGAGAACTTATGGATGAACTTATGGAGCAATAGTTCATCGACAGCTCTTGTGGCATTAAAGATCATCTCTGAATTAAGGGATGAAGTAAAAGTAGCAATTTTGTTAGATCCGTGTATAAGAGTAGTGTAAGAAGATTTAGAGAAAAGAAAAATCTAACCCTGACTTACTACGAATGCGAAAAAGGTCCTGAGATACAGAGGATGATTATGCATACCTGAAAGTGAAAAACGCTGATCATAGATACAAGATAATGCTAAAAGCCCATTCTATTCTGTATTGGGTACATCCTAAAAGTACAAAATATACCAAAACATGAAGAGATTATTTTGGTGGAAGGGAATGGATGTAGCTGTGGATAGATGTATGTTTTAATGACTGAATTATTAGCAAGTAAAGACTGAAAGACAAAGCGGAGCCAGTCTGGAAATGAAATTGCATTACAATGAACTATGTCACCGATTTGCCACTGACTCCCAGATCAGTTGACACAATTTGGGTGATTGTTTATCTCCTTATGAAGATAGCTCATTCCATTGTTTTACTACCTCGTTGTGCTTTGCAGCGGCTAACTAAGCTATATGTGGATAATATTATGAGATTGAATGGTATGACTGAGAGCATAGTGTCAGATAAAGGCTCACGCTTTATCTTGAAGTTTTGGGAGGATCTATAGAAAATAATGGGAACAAAGTTGAGGTTTAGTATCGTATTTTACCTTAAACTCGATGGACAGTCGGACCAGACTATATAGATCCTACGAGGTATTCTATGAGCATATGAAATTGTTTTTAAAGGAACTTGAGTTGAGAAGTTACTGCTGATTGATTTTGTTACCAAGCTACCATGTAGATGTCACCTATGAAGCATGATACGATAGAAATGTTGAACTCTTCTGTTTTGGAATGTAGTTAGAGAATGAGGAATCATAAGACACGAGTCTAATGAAGAACCTGTCGAG
Organism: Protea cynaroides; assembly: GCA_028583415.1. NCBI lineage: Eukaryota > Viridiplantae > Streptophyta > Magnoliopsida > Proteales > Proteaceae > Protea > Protea cynaroides. Next base: position 26,659,885 of record CM053265.1, on the reverse strand, counting down.
TAGCATATATGGTCGAAGAAAAGGGCCAAGACAGCTCAAGACTTTCGGAAGAGACACCAAGGCCTAGAGTTTGCCATAAGTAATAAAGTTGCATATCAACTAGTTTTACCGCCATCCATGTTTAGTATGCACGATGCATTTCACGTGTCTCTATTGAAGAAGTACGTTGGAGATCCATAATATGTATTGACTACGTATCCACTGGATTTGATAGAAGACTTGACATTTGAAGTGGTACCAACCTAGATCACCAGGGGAAAAGTACAACATCTCCGAAGCCGGGTTATTTATTATATGAAGGTAACCTGGTAATGCTAAGACGTAAAAGAGGTTACATGGGAAGAGGAAAATGCATTAAGGAAATAGTAATCTCACCTATTTGACTCTAAAGGTACACCTAAATTTCAAAGACGAAATTTCTTTTGAGGGTGGGGGAATTAAGAGATCCGTGTGTGCAAATTTTGAGGACAAAATTTCTTTTACGGGTGGTGGAGTTGTAAGACCCGCATGCCACGAACCCGGTCTAACCTTACATTTTCGTGTCATGACCGGTCTTCCCATCATAATCGGCTCAAGTGAACCTATTATATGAAGAAACTATAAGATAAGGTAAGCCACAAGTCAAATTTAGTTGTTGTAGTTGGCTGGTTAAGTTTGTATGGAAGCAAACAGTCAAAAAACTAAAAACCAGTAAATTTTAAACGTATGGTGGCTTGTTTGGAGGCTACGATCGCACCTATGGTCGACCGTAGTGTGACCGTCGGTGCTATGGTCGCATGTTTTGGTCTTATAGTCGACGGTTTATGCGACCGTATGATCGATCGTAAGAACCCAGAACTAACTCCGTGTTTAGGAAACATTCCTAATTTGAGGAGGACTCTTTCCTAATTAAAATGGGACTCTATAAAGAGGTTCTTCCTCTATATAAGGGACGTTCCTTAGCCTCTATCAGTTTTTTAGAACCCATATTGAAATTCTAAACCGAAGAGAGAAAGAGAAAGAGGAAGAGAAGGAGAAGGAGATTTAGAGAAGAAGGCTGAGATAAAGGTTTTACAGAGAAGAGTTCTATCTTTCTACAACATGCTTATGGTATGAACTTGACTCTATAGGATAGATTAGAAAGGATAACTTGCTTTCCATTAAGTTGATGTGTAGAATCTAATGTAACAATTTCAGTTATAGAATTTCTAAGCAAAACCATAGAGAATAGGTTAGGGTTAATGGATGAGGAATAAACTAAGAATATTGGCCTTAGAATGATCATTAGGGAGGACCCCATTGATGATCCAAGAAGAAAAACTCATGTAAGAAGTAAAAATCAACCAAACTACGTATGGTCGCAGCTATGGTCAACCATAAGATGAGAAAGTATCGACCACAGCCATTCGGGAAGAATTCAGGAAACATACGGTCGCAGCTCCGGTCGCATTACATAGGGTATCAACCGTAGGTCCTACAGTGGCATATATTGCTACCATAGCATCGACCATATTATCAACCGTAGGAAAATAGCAAGCATATTTTAAGACCAAACAAGGTTTTTGACTACTGTAACTTGGTAAACTTGAACCCTAACTTACATACATTAATTGTTTAGGTTCCTAATAGATTCAAAGTGACTTTCAAAGCTGGGGAAAGGAACAAGCATCGATCAAAGGTGAGGGAATAAGACCTAAACTAATTGGTTAATAACAAACTGTTTATTTTTATTGAGTCCAATGCCATGATTGATTTTATGCTTGTATGCTTGTAATGTACATCTCACATATCATCCAATATTTCCACTTTTACTGTTCATGCATATTTAATTCTGTTTATTTATAACATGATGATGATGATGATGCTAGGAATAGGCATGTGAATGTATGTATGTGGTTGGTGTGTTGGATGCAAGTGGAGCATCCGGGGGAGGACGTGACATGGTGGTCTTCGACCTCATCCCCAGACACTAGCTCTATCTCTACTCAAGTCTTGCCCACTAACATCGCCGTATTGCTACCTTAGCAGAATTGTTACGTCGTATGGCATCAGGGGAGGTGGCCTCGGACCGTGTGGTCTCGGACTCGGTCGGGGGGCATTAGCTCTATCTCTATGGACGTATTGAGGGATGCTGGGGTGAGACCTTGGATACACTGTTTGCAATTAAGATTGGTTAGTTGCAAGCCCAGTTTGGAAGCTCTCGCCAATATGGACTTACGTGTTGGTATGGGGAGGGCATCAGGGGAAGTGTTGGCAGTGTTTGATCTGGACACTTTAGCTCTATCTCTATTCCATGGTTGGTGCATGTGGGATAGAAATGGTGTTTAATCCATTGGGCGTATTCACAGACTCGTGTATAGAGATGCGACGGCCACCAAACCTTTCTAAAGCACATTGCTATAAACAGACCAAATAAATGAATTGAATGCATGCATATATTTGTCGGATTGTTTTGTTTACTCACTGAGCTCAAGTTGGAGAGCTGACCCTCAAGCGTGCAATTTTTTTTAGTTTCTAATGTTGCAGGTATTACGATTGAAGACTATGTCGACACGCCAACATATGAATAGGTGGCAGCTATGGATGAGCAAGTTGTGGAGGACTATTATGATTTGTTAAGCGAACGTTTTAACTATGGATACGCTTAGTATTTAACTTTCGTGTTTGGATATTTATAATATGTATTGAATTATGTTTTGGTTACTTGGAGATAACTAGAATATTAACTATTTATCTTGATTAGACCTCAGTTCATTATTTATAAAACTTCCACTATTTACTTTATTTTCTCTTATTAAACTGGAATGTATTTTGGTTTAACATAGTTGGCATAGCCTATACGAGATTTTGGTTGAACTATTGGTTTATTGACGGTTCATCACACCGTTCTGTATAGTGCGTAATTGGGGTGTGACAACTTGGTATCAGAGCTCTCAGGCCTTGCCCATCAAACTTGAATACTTTCACTAGAGTCTATGAACTGAGTTAGGATAAATTAAAAGCTTTAATACAAACACACCATAAGCACATGTGTTGGTTAAGACAGAACTTAAACAAGACAATAATGTACATATAAAAGGTGGAACCTTGTGTATACACAGACAGAAAAAGAAAATCTAAATGTATCCTGATAAACAAATAATATAGGGTACGATCTATAAGTCGGGCAGTTGTCTAAGTGTACAAGGATATAGTATAGTAGCAAGAAGGGAGTATCTGTAAAGCAGAAAATTAGAATACCGAGTTAGTACTCACAAGATGTGAAACTCGACGTATGACAGAAGAAGAAGAAAAATGGCTAGTAACACCTAAATCCCTGTAGAGATAAGGGGAAAGATCTCAGCCTAAATCCAACAAAGATAGGAAAACAATGGTCATACACCAAAAATGAGAGTAACTATAAAAGATGATAAAGCTATACTCTTAGTTGACGTGAGACTTAGAGTGAGATCCACCACACGCTAATCCATTACCTACTGAGCATTAAGAAGAAGTTGCAACTTGATCCCACCACTATCTAGGTCTAGAATGGGTAGTGAAAACTCATCTGAGCAGATGCTAAATAATGATAATCAGATTGTAGCAAATCAAAGGAGGTGAACAACCAGGCCACTCCAGCCAATCTACTTGGATTACAAAGTGCCTTGGCTACGGTTGTAATAAACTTGGCTTGACAAAATGCAAGAGCAACAACAGATGAGACCGACTATGCAAGTTGGCATTGAAATCATTACCCCAGTTGACAATGCTACACCAATACCTCCGGGTCAAACTAAGTATGGTACTGGTTGGTAGTAACATTGTACCCCCAGCACATGTTAGCGGTAACTTAGTGTCTACCATACCGTAGGTTCCAGTAATGCACACCCTAGTTGGGAGATCTGTGTGTGTAAATTTCGAGGATGAAATTTCTTTTAAGGGTGGTGGAGTTGTAAGACCCGTACGTTATGAACCCGGTCTAACCTAATGTTTTTGTGTCGTTATCGGTCTTTCCGTCATAATCGGCTCAAGTGAACCAATTATATGAACAAACTATAAAATGAGGTAAGTCACAAATCAAATTTAGTTGTAGTGGTTGACTGGTTAAGTTTGTATAGAAGCAAACAGTCAAAAAACTAAAAACCCATGAATTTTGGACCTATGGGGGCATATTTGGAGGCTACGGTCACACCGATGGTCGACCGTAGTGAGACCATAGGTGCTATGGTCACATGTTTTGGACTTATCATCGACAGTTTATGCGACCGTATGATCTACCGTAGGAACCCAGAACTGACTCTGTGTTTAGGAAACTTTCCTAATTTGAGGAAGACTCTTTTCTAATTAAAGTGGGACACTATATGGAGGTTTTTCCTCTATATAAGGGACGTTCCTTAGCCTCTCTCACTCTTTTAGAACTCATATTGAAACTCCAAGCCTAAGAGAGAAAGAGAAAAAGGAAGAGGAGGAGAAAGAGATTTGGAGAAGAAAGCTGAGAGAAAGGTTTTGCAGAGAAGAGTTCTATCTTTCTACAACATGCTTAAGGTATGGACTTGACTATATAGGATAGATTAAATAGGGTAGGTTCCTTTCCATCAAGTTGATGTGTTGAATCTAATGTAACAATTTTGGATATGGAATTTCTAAGAAAAATCATAGAGAATAGGTTAGGGCTAATGGATGAGGGATAAACTAAGAATATTGACCTTAGAATGATCATTAGGGAGTACCCCATTAATGAACCAAGAGGAGGAACTCATGTAAGAAGTAAAAATCAACCAAACTATGTATGGTCACAGCTTTGGTCGATCATAGAATGAGAAAGTATTGACCACAGCCATTCAGAAAAAATTCAAGAAACATATGGTCGCAGCTACGGTCGCATGTAATGCGGCCATAGGGTATCAACCGTAGGTCTTACGGTGGTATATATTGCTACCATAGCATCGACCATAGCATCGACTGTAGGAAAACAACAAGCATATTTTTAGACCAAACAAGGTTTTTGACTACTGTAACTTGGTAAACTTGAACCCTAACTTACATACATTAATTGTTTAGGTTCCTAATAAATTCAAAGTGACTTTCAAAGCTGGGGAAAGGAACAAGGAGAGGAACAAACATCGTTCAAAGGTGAGGGAATAAGATCTAAACTAATTGGTTAATAACAAACTGTTTATTTTTATTAAGTCAATGCCATGATTGATTCTATGCTTGTATGCTTGTAATGTACATCTCACATATCATCCAATATTCCTGTTTTTACTGTTCATGCATATTTAATTCTGTTTTTTATAACATGATGATGATGATGCTAGAAATAGGCATGTGAATGTATGTATGTGGTTGGTGTGTTGGATGCGAGTGGAGCATCCGGGGGAGGACGTGGCATTGTGGTCTTCGACCTCATCACTAGACTCTAGCTCTATCTCTACTCAGGTCTTGCCCACTAACATTACCGTATCGCCATTACTTTAGCAGAACTGTTACGTCGTAGGGCATCAGGGGAGGTGGTCTCGGACCGTGTGGTCTCTGACTTTATCGGGGGCCTTAGCTCTTTCTCTATGGACGTATTGAGGGATACTGGGATAAGGCTTTGGATACACTATTTAGCATTAGGATTGGTTAGTTGCGAGCCCAGTTTGCAAGCTCTTGCCAATATGGGTTTATGTGTTGGTATGGGTAGGGCATCAGGGGAAGTGTTGGCAGTGTTTGATCTGGACACTTTAGCTCTATCTCTATTCCATGGTGGGTGCATGTAGAATGACAATGGTGTTTGATCCATTGGGCAGATTCGTAGACTCGTGTATAGAGATGCGACAGCCACCAAACATTTCTAAAGCACATTGCAAACTTATAAACAGAACAAAGATATGAATTGAATGCATGTATATTGTTGTTGCATTGTTTTGTTTACTCACTGAGCTCAAGTTGGAGAGCTGACCCTCAAGCGTGCAATTCTTTTTTGTTTCTAATGTTGCAGGTATTACGATTGAAGACTATGTCGACATGCCAACATATGAACAGGTGGCGACTATGGATGAGCAAGCTGTAGAGGACTATTATGATTCGTTAAGCGAGCGTTTCAACTATGGATACGCTTTGTGTTTAGCTTTCATATTTGGATATTTGTAATATGTGTTAAATTATGTTTTGGTTACTAGGAGATAACTGAAATATTAATTATTTATCATGATTAGAATTCAGTTCATTATTAATAAAACTTTCACTATTTATTTTATTATCTCTAATTAATGTGGAATGTGTTTTGGTTTAACATGATTGGCATAGCCTATATGAGATCCTAGTTGAACCATTGGTTTATTGATGATTTATCACATAATTTTGGTTAGTCCAGAATTGGGGTGTGACAACTTGGTATCAGAGCTCTCCGGCCTTGCCCATCAAACATGAATACTTCTATTAGAGTCCATGAACTGAGTTAGGATAAATTAAAAACTTTAATACAAACATACTATAAGCACCTGTATTGGTTGAGATAGAACTTAAACAAGACAATAATTTACATATAAAAGGTGGAACCTTATGTATACACAAATAGAAAAAGAAAATCTAAATGTATCTGTGAGGACAATGGGAAATGATGATCCTCCTCGGGATAAATGTGTATCTCCATATCGATGAAGATCAATTGTTCTGTTGGAGTTGCCACCTACATTATAGTCTAGGATCTCTAAAAATTTAGCCTCACTCTAAGGTAAGACTTTTATTGACTCGTGACCCAATGTATCAGTTCTTTGGTCTGCAAGAGATCGGGTAAGTATTCAAGGTACGGTTATGGGAAGGTGTTAGGCACCCAAACCGCCCAATCAATATCGGCCTACTAAACTTTCCTTAAACTCTAATTTTGACTTTTCTTGGTCAACTGGATGACTAGGGTTCAATGGGGAATGTCCTAAACCAAGTTGCTAAGTTATTCTAACCTATGGTTCAATCAATCATGTTTTAAAGCAAATAAACAAGCAATGAGTACAGTACTATACAGTGAACCGGACCAAAGATGGTTCGGTCTTGGACTGAATCTGAGACGTGTAAGACATCTCGAATTGCCTACGTATTCCAATCCTAGAAATCAAGTTCAAAACATAGTTCGAAATGGGTTGTGTGATTAAAGATTATGGAAGTAATTTATACATGTGCTTCAATTAAATTCTTTGTTCAAGTTGAAGTTTATGCTGGACGAATGGTTGATGGGTGGCTTTGTACCATATTTAGGATTCCCAAATTGCCTACGTATTCTAGGGTATGCCCTAGAAATCAGGTACGACGTAGTTCATAATGATTGTGAAAGTCGGATTGGAAATGTGTACCAAATTCCTTCCATTTTTGTCAATAGGATCTAGGGATGAGACATAAATTCCTACCATTTTTATTTGGGATGTGTACCAAATTCTTTCTATTTCTATCAATAGGATCTAGGGATGAGACCTAAATTCATATCATTCAGATTTGGGATGTGTACCAAATTCTTTCTATTTTTGTCAATAGGATTTAGGGATGAGACCTAAATTTCTATCATTTTTATTGTTTCTATTTTTGTCATTAGGATCTAGGGATGAGACCTAAATTCCTATCATTTTTATTATTTTCATTTTTAGGTTTCTAGGGTTTCCTTTCCCTTTTCATTGTGATTTTTAGTTTTTAGGGTTTCATACCCTAATTATTCTCTTTATTCTAGGGTTTATCTTGCCCTAATTATTCTTTCTATTTTTAGGGTTTCATTACCCTGATTGTTGTATTCTTTCCATTTTTAAGGTTTCCTACCCTAATTGTTGTGCTCTTTCCATTTTTTACGGTTTCCTACCCTAATTGCTATTTTTTCAACTTATCTCTTTCCAAGACAAATATGGTAGGTGAAAGGATTCCAACTATAACAGTGATAGTATTCCAAATATAACAGTGAGCATCCAAACATGACAGTAAGCATCTAAATATGGCAATAAGCTTGTGGCAGACAGATATAACAATAAGCTAACCAAATATGACAAGTGAGCAATCCGAATATGTAGCAAGTGAATAATCCGAATATGGCATGTGAGCATCATAGCATGTGAGAATCAACAAAGCATGTCAGAATCAAGCAAAGCATGTCAGAATCAATGTATCAAAACATATATTCAGATCTATGGTCTAGACTCGATGCATCGATCATCAACAATGTGACCAAGATCATATTTGATCGACTACTCAAACTAGATGTAATCGATCATCATCAATGTAATCAAGATTAGATTTGATCGACGGTTTAGATTAATTCAAGATCTTAAACCAATCAGTTCAAATCATATCAACATCAGTAAATCAGACTTTAATGACTCAGATTAAATTAACTCATTATTAAATCATCATCAAATTGAAATCAACGGTTCTGATCAATTGATCAACCATCCATATGATTAGATATTAAAGATCAATGGTTCAGATTAAATTATGATCATCACGATCAAAATCAGTCATGATCGATGGCATAAACCTCATCAAAATTATTTATGATCAACGGTTTAAATCTCACATGATTAAAATCAATGGCCAGATTCGATTAAAATCACATGATCGAGAAAATCAGCATCAATATACCAATGGACCAACTTCATGGGAATGATCAAATTAAAATCAAAGGATCAATTTTAATCTCATAAAAATTTCAAATCAATGATCGAACCAATTTCATGAGAATTCCAAGCATATGATGGGAACCAACTTCATAAAAATTTCGAGTCATGGGGTCGGACCAATTTCATAAAAAGATTAAAAATCCAAGTCATGTTTGGAACAATTTCATCCCATTCAATTCAAAGCATATTGGATCAATCACATAGTAGAATTTAATCTCATTAAAAGTCATGCACTGGCTCTCATTGGATCAAGGGTCACATATATATATATATATATATATATATATATATATATATATATATATATATATATATATATATATGGGTATGGATCAGATTAGATGATGTATGCATGAGATCAAATTAATGCCTATGGATGCATGGGAATCAGATTGATGGTTATGGATGCATGGGATCAGATTAATGGTCAGATCATGATATTATGTAGATGGCCAATGGATAGGATGGACTTGGTGGCTAAGATGTTAATCAGATGGTGTTATGGGTAAGGGTTTAGATCTGATCCATCTTCACATTCATAAAGAGTCACGAATTTCTAGAAGAAAAGACTCAAAGACCCAATCATAAAACAATTTTAGATTTCACATTATCAACCACTATTCACGCACAAACATCGATTTCAAAATTTTAACCACATGCAAACCTCAAATGAATAAACGGATCACATGTTCAAATTATCAATCTTAATGTTAACTGGTTAGGTTTCATACCTATTGATCAACTTTTCCAGAGAAGATATTACAATGTACGTGTTTGATTGGACAGCCTTGAATGCAAGTGACTAATGATCAGGGGTTTTCTTCTTCTTCTATGCAAATTCTTTGGCTTCTTCTTCAACTTCTCTCTCTCTTCTCCTTCTTGTCTCTTTCTCAATCTCAATACCCCCAAAAAGAAAAAATCCCTCTTCAGGTCCCTCACCTCTCTTTTATGTTCTTCTTCTTTCCTTCCTTTCTGATTTTTTTTTTTTTTTCAATCAGCCAGCCTCTCTCCACTCTCCTCTTCTTCAAATCTTTTCAACCTTCCTCTTCCTCTCTCTCATTTTTTTTATTCCCCTCCTCTTTTTTCTTTCTTTTTCTTTTTTTAGAGTTCATGTTCCACTCTTTCTCCTTTTTTCTTTCCTTTTAGTTTTTTTCCTTTTTTTTTTCATTAGCTTTTCTTTCCATTTTTCTATTTAGAGTTCACATTCCAACCCTTTCCCCTTTTTGTTTCTTTCCTTTTAGTTTTTTTTTTCCTTTTTTTTTAGCTTTTCTTTCCATTTTCTTAATCTTCTCCTTCTTTTTCCTTTTTTTTTCTTTCCAAATTTCTCCCTCTCCACCGTCTTTCCTTTCTCTCTCTTCTTTTTTTTTCTATTTTTTTTCTTTTTCTTAACTGTCTACTCACGTCCCTCTCTCTTCTTTCTTTTTTTCTATTTTTTCTTTTTTCTTAACTCTCTACTCACATCCCTCTCTCTCTTTCCTTCTTTTCTTTTTTCCATTTTTATTTTTGTTCCTTATTTCTTTGCTAATTTCCTCCCCTTATCGGATTCTATCTTTTTATATATAATAATATATATATTATATACATATAGACACATATTTAATAACATAAATATATATAGTATACAATATAAAATATATATAAATACTATGCATATGGATGAACTGATTTGAACTAGGTTGTGATTTGCTTAGGCTGACTGAGTTAAACTGATTTAGTTGAGCTGGGTTGGGCCAAAATTGATTTTTCTCTCTCTATCATTTCATAGGCCATTTTCGCTGCCATTTCGCATGAAATTTTCCGACAACCTCTACCTCAAATTTTTCACGTTTGTTTTGTAGAACGCTAAAAATGAGAAATACTGGAGCTTGAATCACCTCATTTGGAAATAAAATGATCAACTTATGAATTTTTGAAATTTGAACATGCCATTTTACGATAATTCGGCTAACGATTATGAATGAGATGCTTCGGAGATCTCTGCCTAAAATTCTTCACGACCACTTTGTAGAGCACTAAAAATGAGAAATAATGAAACTGAAATCAATTGATTCGGATGTGGGGTGACCAAAATATGAATTTTCAAAGATTAAATGGTCATTTCAATATGTAATTTTTCATGGGGCCCTTCGGAGATCTCTATCCCAAATTTTTCATGTCCACTTTACTGAACACAAAAAATGAGGAATAATGGCCTTTGAATCATCTGAATCGGACGTAGAACAGGCAATATACGAAGAAATGAAGTTCAATCGATAATTCTGCATGCAAGCTTGCATGGGACCCACCGGTGACCTTTACCTGGGATTCATCACGTCTATTTTGAAAATGACTGAAAATAAGGAACATTAGTACTTAAACCATATGATTCAGATGTCGAATGATCAAGATATGAGGATTTGAAATTCAAACAATCCAATTTACGATAATTTGCATGAAAGCCCTTGGGATTATTTATGATAATTTCTGAAACCTCGCTTGTACATATCATCCGACTAAAATGACCATATCTTCTTCATTTGATATCAGAATTGAGCAATTCTGGTCTCTTTTCGAAGATAATTGCATGACCTATTCATCCATGCAGATTACAGCCTGTGACCTTATCGTGGGAGCCACCAAAAATTACCTCGAGATCGTAGTAAAAAAAACCCAAATTTTTTCTCATCTCTCTTCCTTTGTTGTCCACACACCAGTAGGACTTTGTTCAGTTGGAAATGGAAAAAATGGGATGCTTACAGTATCCTGATAAACAAATAGTATGGGGTATGATCTATAAGTCGGTCAGTTGTCTAAGTATACAAAGGATATAGTACAGTAGCAAGAAGAGAGTATCTCTAAAGGAAAAAATTAGAATATCGAGTTGGTACTCACAAGATGTGAAACTCGATGTATGACAGAGGAAGAAGAAAAATGACTAGTAACGCCTAAATCTTTGTAGAGGTAAAGGAAAAGATCTCGGGCTAAATCCAACAGAGATAGGAGAACAATGGCCATACACAAAAAATGAAAGTAACTATAAAATAAGATAAAGTTATACTCCTAGGTGATGTGAGACTCAGAGTGAGAGTTATCACATGCAAATCCACTGTCCACTGAGAATTAAGAAGAGGTTGCAACTTGACCCCACCACTATCTGGGTCGAGAATGGATAGTGAAAACTCATTTGAGTAGATGCTAAATAATGATAATCAGATTTGAGCAAGTCAAAGGAGGTGAACCAGGCCACTCCCGCCAATCTACCTGGACTAGTATGTGTCTTGGCTACGGTTGTAATAAACTTGACTTGACAAAATACAAGAGCAACAACAGATGAGTCAACTACACAAGTTGCCATGGAAATCATTACCCTAGTTGACAATGCTACACCAACACCTCCTGGTCTAAATATGGTACCGGTTGGTAGTAACACTGTACCCCCAGCACATGTTAGCCGTAACATAGTGTCTACCATACTGTAGGTCCCAGTAATGCACACCTCAGTGTAGAAGCTTGGTGCACAACAAGCAGTGTATCAAGGTCGTTATCCTTATCAGCCATCGATGTATGGGATAGTTGCATCATGGCAGAATGATCCGATAAGGGTTGAGGAATATTTTCGAAAGATAAAGCCTCAAACGTTTTCAGCAAAGGATCAAATCTATTGTGGCCATATAACTAGAGAGGTTTATATAGGATGTGGTGCATCATTGACTTACTCTTATAATTATAGAGGATGCACATACCTGATTTTAAATTTTCATGCCTTGAAGGATACCTTATCGATTCAACCTGTCAATTGGAGTTATAGATATTGTTCCCTTAGAATTAGTCCTGATTATACCAACCTAAGCTACTTTCATAGTTGACAACAAGAATACAGATGTGAACTGAATGATTAGTTAAGGGTTTATTCATTTTGAACATACATCTTTCTGATTTATACCTAATTTATTGATGTACCATAACTTTCTCTATATTTACTCCTATAGTGCCTCGACCAATGGCATTATATACTCGATAGAACCTATAAACCATGAGGTTAAAAACTGTAGAACCTCTATTTCCATGTATTTGGACCACCGTTCAACTTAACGACCTTTTGATGCCGGTTGAATTACCATAAATTTACTCCTGATCCTCTAAATCTAGGTTCACTAGATAAAGCAAGTGTTCGTCATCATACTGAATTTGAAAGAAGGAAATGAATTACTTTTAGATAAATATTTTGATTCTTATATTCATTGACATCCGTTGATAGAGATACTTAATTAATAACAAAATTATTAGAGGAAGACGATTGAATTCAGATTTGATTCTATAACCAAGAAATCCTCAGACGAAGTAAAGAGAATCTGTTTCGAGATTACTGAATGGATGGATATGAGTCATGTCTATAAAAGAGTGCATGAGCAAAAAGTGAGAACTATCAAGAGTATCCAGTAAAGAAATGGATAGCACTTAAGTAGAATTAAAGATGGCTATATCGGTATGAATTTTGACAAGATAGAAGATTTCTAAAAGCATAAAGTCGAAAATCGTGGCATTGATAGTATATGGATTAGTATAGTTACTATTGAGTTATTTCTAATAATGAATAAGAGAACTGAGTAAACACCAAAAGTAAATTTGTTGGGATTAATAAGAATATAAGCATATACCCTAATGCTTACAGATAGACTTGGGATATGTAATGAATAAATAGTCAGAAGATGCTTTTCGAGATGTACGAAAGAGAGATCAGGGTAGAACATCAGTGATAAAAGAGATGTAAGTTATTGTGTGCAATATGAGATTTTTGACTATAGTCTTTGAAAAATCATAAGAGATGAAGGAACTAGACAAGATCTTAAGACCTTCATACCAGATTTCACTAGTTCAAGCTCTTTTGAACTAGATGTTGTAGTGGGTAAATGTTATAAACATTGTCTGAATCATATGGATGGACAGAATTTGGATGCAACCTAAATCGACTTGAGATGGCAGACTTTGATGTCATCTTGGGAATAGACTGGTTGTCTCAACGCTTTACAAGTGATTATGTGCATAGAAGAGGTTATCATTTAAGAACAAAGATGGCATATAATTTGGTTTTATTGGAAGCATATTTCTTAGGAAGCGAAAGCTCATTCTCTCTGCACGAAAGGCGAAGAAATGCTTTGAAAAGAAAGGAGTTGGATATAGAGTATCTGTGGTAAATGCTACTAAAGAAGCACCACAGATTGAAGATACTGATGTGATGCATAAATTCCCTGATGTATTTCCAAGAGACTTACCCGGGTTGCCACTTGATCATGCAACCAAGTTCGTTATCTACTTATTACCTGGGATGGCACCTGTGTCAAAGGCACCCTGTAGAGTATCTCCTATGGAGTTGAAGGAATTGAGACTCAACTACGGTAGTTATTAGGCAAGGGTTCTAATCGGCTAAGTATTGCATTACGGGGAGCACCAATGCAATTCATGAAGAAGAAAGACAGCAGTGTCAGACTATGTATAGACTACCAGGAACTAAACAAGCTCACGATCAAGAATCGATATCTACTACCTCAAATCAATGACTTGTTTAATCAAGTGCAAGGAGCAATGGTATTTTCTATGATTGATCTTCGGTCAAGATATCATCAGCTGAAGAATTTGGACAGCGATATTCCGAAGATAGTTTAAAATCGCGAATGAGCATTATCAGTCCCTGGTTATGTTATTGGATTAACCAATGCCCTTACATCTTTTATATAACTTATGAACCGGGTATTCCACGATGTATAGGACACGTCAGTCAGTTTTTGTAGACTATTTATTGGTTTATTCCAAAGACGAAGAAAGCGCTATAATGAATTTTAGAACAGCTTCACAATAGCTGAGAAGGGAGAAGATTTATGCCAAGTCCAAGAAATATGAGACTTGATTAAACAAAGTGATCTTCTTGGATCACATACCATCATCAAAAGGAATTAATGTGGACCTTAGTAAGAGAAGCAATCGTAAGGTATGAAACGCTTAAGAACATTGTAGAGATCAGAAGTGCGTGGGATTAGCTGGTTATTATAGAAAGTTCGTAGAGGACTACTCTAGAATCACAATACCTCTTACCAATTTAAACAGGAATGGAGAGGAGTTTATTGGACTGACAAGTGTGAAGAATGTTTCTAGACTTTTAAAACAATGTTGATATCAGCTCCCATCTTAATCGTTCCTGCACCAGAGAAACCTTTTACCCTACATACCGATGTTTTCGGATTGGGTCTAGGATGCGTGTTGATACAAGGAGAATAAGTGATTGTCTATGCTTCAAGACAATTGAAAGAACATAAAAAGAATTACCTTACTCATGACTTGGAGTTAGCGGCAGTGATTCACGCAATCGTGACTTAGAGACATTATCTATACGGAGAAGAATTTCAGATTAAATAGGATAACAAGAGTTTTATTTATCTCCTCACCTAGAAAGAGTTGAACATGAGGCTAAAGAGATTGTTGGAACTCCTGAAGGACTAAGACTACGATATTCAATGTCACTCGTGCAAGGCTAATAGGTTAGCTGAGGTTTTGAGCAACAAGGAATAATGAAGCCAAAAAGAGGACCTAGTACAATAGCTGCCTTGTGTTCCGTAGCAACAAATTTAGATTTGGAAGAAAAGTAACATATAATAGAAACTTGTGATGATCCAATTGAGCGAAAACTTATGGATGAACTTATGGAGCAATAGTTCATCGACTGTGCTTGTGGCATTAAAGATCATCTCAGAATTGATGGATGAAGTAAAAGTAGCATTTTTTTTTAGATCTGTATATAAGAGTAGTGTAAGAAGATTTAGAGAAAAGGAAAACCTAACCCTGACTTACTACGGATGCAAAAAAAGGTCCTGAGATACAGAAGATGATTATGCATACCTGAAAGTGAAAAACGCTGATCATAGATACAAGCTAATGCTAAAAACCCATTATATTCTGTATTGGGTACATCCTAGAAGTATAAAATATACCAAAACATGAAGAGATTATTTTGGTGGAAGGGAATGGAAGTAGTTGTGGATAGATGTATGTTTTAGTGACTGAATTATTAGCAAGTAAAGGCTGAAAGACGAAGACCAACATGGCTTACTACAACCACTATCGGAGCCAGTCTGGAAGTGAAACTACATTGCAATGAACTATGTCACCGATTTGGCACTGACTCCCAGATCGGTTGACGCAATTTGGGTGATTGTTGATCGTTTTATGAAGATAGCTCATTCCATTGCTATATGACCTCGGTGTGCTTTGCAGCGGCTAACTAAGCTATATGTGGATAATATTACCAGATTGAATGGTATGACTGAGAGCATAGTGTCAGATAAAGGCTTACGCTTTATCTTGATGTTTTGGGAGGATCTATAGAAAACAATGGGAACACAGTTGAGATTTAGTATCACATTTTACCTTAAACCAACGAAAATTCGGAGATCCTAGGAGGTATTCTATGAGCCTATGAAATTGTTTTTAAAGGAACTTGAGTTGAGAAGTTACTACTGATTGATTTTGCTACCAAGCTACCATGTAGATGTCACCTATGAAGCATGACACGGTAGAAATGTTGAACTCCTCTATTTTGGAATGTAGTTGGAGAATGAGGAATCATAAGACATGAGTTTACTGATGAACTTGTCGAGTAGCAGATAAGATCAAAGAAAAGGGCCAAGACAGCTCAAGACTTTTGGAAGAAATACCAAGGCCTTGAGTTTGCCATAAGTAACAAAGTTACATATCAACTAGCTTTACCGTCATCCATGTTTAGTATGCACGACGCATTTTGCTTGTCTCTATTGAAGAAGTACGTTGGAGATCCATAACATGTATTGACTACGTATCCACTGGATTTGATAGAAGACTTAACTTTTAAAGTGGTTCCAGCCTAGATCACCAGTGAAAAGGTACAACATCTCCGGAGCCGGGATATTTGTTATATGAAGGTAACCTAGTAAAGCTAAGACGTGAAAGAGGTTACATGGGAAGAGGAAAATGCATTGCGGAAACAGTAATATCACCTATTTGACTCTAAAGGTACATCTAAATTTCGAGGACGAAATTTCTTTTGAGGGTGGGGGAGTTAAGAGATCCGTGTGTGCAAATTTGAGGATAAAATTTCTTTTAAGGGTGGTGGAGTTGTAAGACCCGCACGCCATGAACTCGGTCTAACCTTACATTTTCATGTCATGACCGGTCTTCCCATCATAATCGGCTCAAGTGAACCAATTATATGAAGAAACTATAAGATGAGGTAAGCCACAAGTTAAATTTAATTGTTGTAGTTGACTGGTTAAGTTTGTATGGAAGCAAACAGTCAAAAAATTAAAAACCAATAAATTTTGGACGTATGGTGGCTTGTTTGGAGGCTACGGTCACACCTATGGTCGACCGTAGTGAGATCGTAGGTGCTATGGTAGCATGTTTTGGTCTTATAGTCGACGGTTTATGCGATCGTATGATCGACCGTAGGAACCCAGAACTGACTCCGTATTTAGGAAACTTTCCTAATTTGACGAGGACTCTTTCCTAATTAAAGTGGGACTCTATATGGAGGTTTTTCCTCTATATAAGGGACGTTCCTTAGCCTCTATCACTTTTTTAGAACCCATATTGAAACTCCAAACCTAAGAGAGAAAGAGAAAGAGGAAGATAAGGAAAAGGAGATTTGGAGAAGAAGGCTGAGAGGAAGGTTTTACAGAGAAGAGTTCTATCTTTCTACAACAAGCATAACGTATGGACTTGACTCTATAGGATAGATTAGAAAGGATAGGTTGATTTCCATCAAGTTGATGTGTTGAATCTAATGTAACGATTTCGGTTATAGAATTTCTAAGCAAAACCATAGAGAATAGGTTAGGGTTAATGGATGAGGGATAAACTAAGAATATTGACCTTAGAATGATCATTAGGGAAGACCCCATTGATGATCCAAGAGGAGGAACTCATGTAAGAAGTAAAAATCAACCAAACTACGTATGGTCGCTGCTATGGTGGACCATAAGATGAGAAAGTATCGACCACAGCCATTCGGAAAGAATTCAAGAAACATACGGTCGCAGCTACGGTCGCATTACATAGGGTATCGACCGTAGGTCCTATGGTGGCATATATTGCTACCATAGCATCAACCATAACATCGACCGTAGGAAAACAGCAAGCATATTTTAAGACCAAACAAGGTTTTTGACTACTGTAACTTGATAAACTTGATCCCTAACTTACATACATTAATTGTTTAGGTTCCTAATAGATTCAAAGTGAATTCCAAAGCTTGGGAGAGGAACAAGGAGAGGAACAAACATCGATCAAATGTGAGGGAATAAGACCTAAACTAATTGGTTAATAACAAACTATTGATTTTTATTGAGTCCAATGCCATGATTGATTCTATGATTGTATGCTTGTAATGTGCATCTCACATGTCATCCAATATTCATGCTTTTACTGTTCATGCATATTTAATTCATTTTATTTATAACATGATGATGATGATGATGCTAAGAATAGGCATGTGAATGTATATGTGTGGTTGGTGTGTTGGATGCGAGTGGAGCATCAGGGGGAGGACGTGGCATGGTGGACTTCGACCTTGTCACCAGATTCTAGCTCTATGTCTACTCAAGTCTTCCCCACTAACATCGTCGTGTCGCCATTACCTTAGCAGAACTATTACGTCATAGGGCATCAAGGGAGGTGGTCTAGGACCATGTGGTCCCTGACTCTACCGGGGGGCTTTAGTTCTATCTCTATGGACGTATTGAGAGATGCTGGGGTGAGGCCTTGGATACATTGTTTGGCATTAAGATTGGTTAGTTGTAAGCCCAGTTTGCAAGCCCTCGCCAATAGGGACTTACGAGTTGGTATGGGTAGGGCATCAGGGGAAGTGTTGGCGTTGTTTGATCCGGACACTTTAGCTCTATCTCTATTCCATAGTGGGCGCATGTGGGATGAAAATGGTGTTTGATCCATTGGTTGGATTCACACACTCGTGTATAGAGGTGCGGCGGCTACCAAACCTTTCTATAGCACTTTGCAAACTTATAAACCAGACCAAAGATATGAATTGAATGCATGCATATGTTTGTTGCATTGTTTTGTTTACTCGCTGAGGTCAAGTTTGAGAGCTGACCCTCGCTCGTGTATTTCTTTTTAGTTTCTGATATTGCAGGTATTACGGTTGAAGATTATGTCGACACGCCAACATATGAACAGGTGGCAGCTATGGATGAGCAAGCTGTGGAGGACTATTATGATTCGTTAAGAAAGCGTTTCAACTATGGATACGCTTAGTATTTAACTTTCGTATTTGGATATTTGTAATATGTATTAAATTATGTTTTGGTTATTTGAAAATACTTGGAATATTAATTATTTATCATGATTAGACCTCAGTTCATTATTAGTAAGACTTCTGTTATTTACTTTATTATCATTGATAAAGTAGAATGTGTTTTGGTTTAACATGGTTGGCATAGCCTATACGAGATCCTGGTTGAACCGTTGGTTTATTGAAGGTTCATCACACCATTCTGGTTAGTCCAGAATTGGGGTGTGACATGCTCTCCCTCTGTATCTTATCAACCCCATGCTGTCCATAGAGATGTCTGGGTCTCGCTTTCCTTTTTCAAGGTCATGCTTGAGAGTCTTCAGATGAACATCCTTGTCACTAGCATTTTTTATCTCATCAGGCAAGGTAGGCTGAATAGTCAATGTACCAAGTAGCACCGTTGTCGCCTCAACCCATTCTGACATAATAGTATCAGTAGTAGAGGCTTTTATTTCTGGAGGAGGTTTAAGAACCAATGTATGGGTCATACTGCGCCCTTCCTTATGTTCTACTAACTCAAGGATTTCCCCATCAAATATGACTAACGCCTTCTGACTGAGAACATCGGCCACCACATTGACCTTGCCAGGGTGATACTTGATGATGCAGTCATAATCCTTTAACAGCATAGTCATCCTGCATGAGTACACAACCAAGTCCATACTTTGAAGCATCTGTATAGACCATAAATTTACCCCCATTTTTAGATGGAATGGTTAAAACTAGGGCAGGGATAAGCTTATGCTTGAGAGTCTAGAAACTTTCCTCACATTTATCTGTACACTTAAACTTCATTCCCTTCTTGGTCAATCCCTTCAGTGGGATTTTTATGCCAGAAAAACCCTCAATGAAGCACCGATAATAGTTGGTCAGTCAAAGGAAACTTCTAACCTCTGTCACCGAGGTTGACGTCTTCCAGTTCATGATGGCACTGACCTTTCCAGTGTCTACTGCTAACCCTTATGCTCATATGATATGCCCCAAACATGCTACTTACCTTAGCCAAAACTCACACTTGTTGAATTTAGCATGCTACATTTTCTCAACTTTTACAATGCCAAGTGGAGATGCTCTGCATGGGTAGTATTATCGAGTGAATAGATGAGGATGTCATCCATGAAAACGATGACAGACTTATCCAAGAACTCATGGAATACTCAGTTCATGGGCTTCATAAATGAGGCTAGAGCGTTTGTTAATCCAAAGGACGTGACCAAAAACTCGAAGTGGCCATACCTTTGTCTTGGATGCTATCTTGGGCACAACACTCTCTTTAATCTTCAACCGGTGATAGCTCGACTGTAGGTCTATCTTTATAAACATACTTGCCCCCTACAGTTGGTCGAAGAAATCATCAATTTAGGGCAAGGGATACCGATTCTTGATTTTTAACTTGTTCAAATCTCGATAATCAATGCATAAACGGAGACTACCATCCTTCTTCTTCACAAAAAGCATCAATGCTCTCTAGGGTAAAATGTTGGGTCTGATGAAACCCTTATCCAGAAGCTCCTAAAGCTGTACCTTGAGTTCCTTTAACTCAATATGAGCCATAAGATATGGAGCCTTAAAAGTAAGAGCTGCTCTTGTGACTAAGTCAATCACAAATTTCGTCTCTTGATCTGGTGGTAAACTAAGTAGCTCTTTAGTGAATACATTGGGAAATTCATTCCTTACTAGTATGTCTTTTAATCTTGGCATCTCAACTTTGATATCCAATATCGACACTAGATAACTTTTGCACCCTTGGTGTATGAGTTTATATGCTTGGAGCACCGATATAAACAACTTGCGACATTTTTTGGTCTTGTCCCCTATGTAAACAAAGGCTTCTCTAGTGGTAGGCTGGAATACAATCTTGTGCTTAGAACATAAGACATTGGCCTGGTGTTTTGCCAACCAATCCATTCTCAGAATTACCTCAAAGTCCTTCATCTCAAGGCAAACGAGGTTGGATTCCAAACTCTACCCTCTATAACCACATCGCACGGTTCATAATAGTCTTCTAGATCGGGCTTAGACCCCTTGGGCATATGTACTATTAGTGCACAAGACATCTTACGTGACGACATTTCCATCTTAGCCATGAATGAGGGGGAAATGATCGAGTGCGTAGCCCTAGAATCAAACAATAGACATGTAGGTATGCCAGATATAGAAATAGTACCTGTAACAACTCCAGGTGAGCCTTCTGCATCATCAGCGGAAAAGGCAAAGACTTTGCCTTGCCCCGGTGGTGGTGCCTTCTTCAATCTGGGCATACCCTTGTAAAGTGACCAAACTTTCCACAGTTAAAGCAAATGCCATATGGTACAGAAGAGGCACTTGAAGCTGTAAGCCTTGGCTGAGTTGTCCTGGGTATAAATATAGGCTTGCTTTGAATGGAGGCCGGATTGCTATAAGCGGGCCTCACTGTGGATGGAGCAAAAGAAGCTGTCACAGATGAACTAGGGTAGTGAGCCCAAAATTTCTTGTTGGGGCGATCGGCAGTGAAGCTCATAGGCCTCTTTTGGCCTTGGTAATTCTGACGGTACCCATCCCCAACACTTTTCACTACTTACATGGCATCACTGTACTCTGTCAGTCTTATGAACTCCAGTATGACCTTAATGTCACCCCTCAATCCCTGTACGAAGTGTCTTAGCTTAGGCTCTTGATCCCTTATAGGAGAAGTAGAAGAGTTCCTCCTACTTCTATTGATATGACTCAACAATATTACTCCCCTGCGTGTGATTGAAGTACTCAACCTCCTTCCAATCTCTAAAGTTTTGGGGGAAAAAGTTCTTGTAAAACCATTCCTTAAATATTTTCCATGTGATCTCTCTATGGCGCCACATCAAAGTAGGTTGAATGCCCTTCCACCAATCATAGGGCACCCCTTCTAATTGAAAGGTTACACATAGCAGCTTTTGTGCCTCAGTGCACATAAGGTTCTCCAAGGTTTTCTCCAACGCTTGGATCCAAATGGCCGGTTGCATTGGATTGGTTCCACCCCCGTAAACTTCATCGAGTGCATACGCTGAAAATTGTTCATTACCTTTGCCATCTAATTGAGGCTGTAAAAACCATGGCAGGATGAGTATTCACTACGGACACTGATGTCGGATCATGATGGATGACATATGTGGTGTAGGAGGAATTGGAGGTATGCTTCCACCCTGTAGTTGTCCTAGAACTGGTGGAGCTAGAGGCACTCCTCGCAGAGCAACCAATAATTCATTAAAAACTACAGTTGTATACCTTTGTTGGTCTTCCAAATTTTGTACTAAACTAACCATAATTGCTGCCATATCTGTTGTTGTTTGCACTGGGGGCGGCGATGGAAGATTTATTGGTGGCGGAGGAGGAGGTGGTGGTGGTGGTGGTGGCGGTGGTACCCATGGTGGTGAATTTGAAACACCCTAGCCTACACTACCCTCATCCTCAGCTGGATGATTTGCATTCGCATTTCTCCCTCTAGGCCTTCCCTTTGGAGGCATTGCTTACCAAATCTTGTAGGTTCATAGGGAAAGTCTATAAATGCACAATGTTAGTATCAATCATAAGTTTAATTAAACCATAACAATATCTTAAACACTTCATGTTATGACAGTTATAAACAATGCATCACAAATTTTCATGTTTCAAGTTTAATTAAGTTGTTTTCCTGAACCGGTAGCAGTAATCGATAGTACGCTCCACCGGTTGGGTGGGACCAATTAGTATCCCCCCAAATTATTAGGGAAATAGATGATCGACACTAGGTGAACTATCTTCTGATTAGTTATCCGGTTCTTATCACCTATAGACAACCTGATTTCTAGTAGGTCAAGTGGATGAAGTGGCGCATGATCGTTCATCCGGTTATTCCGTTAGTTGAACAGTTAGAAAATTTTCTATGTTTACAATGTACCGGAGGTACTGAAGCGGTTTTATGTGGTTTCGGTAATTTTGAATGACTCTGGTTAATTATTTTTTTTTGGTGCCCATAAGTCAAACTGGCTCGGTTTTTTTTGTCAACCGGTAGCACGAAACTGTAGCAGGGCTTAAGTGATAGGTCTACTGGTTCCACAAAAACTAGAACCTTATGAAAAGGCTCGTGAGTTCTCATTTGGAGCCCATACCAAGAAAATTTTAGAGAAAGAGAGAAATAGGGTTCCCTCTGGTTCTCTAAGGCTTCTTCCCCTTATTCTTGGTGATTCTAAATATGTTAGGGTGATAAAACCCCATCTATTTCGATTTTAGGTATGTTCCTTCCTTTATTCTTGTTGTTCTAGTTCCTTTGGAGCATACCTAGGTTTCATTCCACATAATAGCGACCTAATAGGGTTAGGGCATTGTTTTCCCACTCTATTTTTCCTGAGGAATCATGCCCTTCTTGCTCAACCCATCATTTTAACAGAGATTTTTTCATTTGCTTAACCTACAGGCATTATGACACGTCACAAGGAGGGTAGGATCATCCCAACCAAGAGGTTTGACAGGACAAGCTCCCAATCATATGACTGTAGCCAAAACTAGGCAAAGTTTGGTACAGCCAAGATCAAGGTAGGACGTTACATTATCCTGGAGGAATTGATCAGATTTGCTATTGGGGTGCACTTTGATGTACTAGGTTGGACCCCAGCCTTGCACATACGAAACGTCATATACCCCGACTTATTGAGGCATTTCTTCTGTAATTTGGGCTATACTATTGACGAGGCAGGTATGTTACGTCTTACTAGTATGGTGAAAGGTGTACGTATGACTATGGGCATCGCCAGTCTGGGTGAGATATTTGACGTTTCCACTGCTAGGAGAACTGTGTATTTTGGGCCTCGTCAGGTTGTAGACTACCCAGAGGATCAATGGGTCACCTTACGCCAAGAGCTCATCCTTCCTGAAAAACTGGATTTAGAGGATGAAAACATTGAGCTCTACTACAGACTCATTCCTCGAATCATCAGTCGTATCATCCAACACAACATACTCCCTCGGGCTAGACATAGGGATGAGCTGAACACATTTGGCATGTACGTAATGCACTGCGTACTTCGGGGAGAGCAGCTATGTCTCCCATTTATCGTCTTGAGACACATGCTATTCTTAGCATACTACCTGGGTCCAGAAGGAAGGCTACCATATGGTCGCCTGTTGTCTTATATATTTGCTCACTTTGGGGTGAGCCTCGCTAGGGAGGAAATGGAGAATGGAAATGAATCTTCTTCATTCGGTTGGACCAGCATTGTTCAGATGAGACTACATGAAGTGGTGTCTGACCTAGAGCTCGAGGCCATTGAAAAGCCACCTAGGAGAGCACGTTGGAGACTTCTAGTAGCACGCAGAGTAGCTATAAGGGAGGATAGTGACAGTGAGAGGGAAGTCCTAGCAGGAAATGGGGCTTCTACTTCTATTGCAGCAACTAGACCTCAAGGAAGTGTGGTTCGAGTTGAGGAAATATTCATTGCTATCTAAGAGGGTCAACGAAAAATCATAGAGGAACTAGCTGGCATGCAGTTTGTGTAGTAGACCATAGTGAGGCGTCAGGATGCCTTTAATGAGGATCTCTGACAGGTTCGAGCCTCTATGATGCCTGCTCTACCATCTGCTAGTGATCCTTAGTGATTACGCTATCTTTTTTTTCTATTGCCTGACACCAACATTTAAATTTTGGTACTTATTATATGTATAAGGTAACGGTACAGGTTGTGGACTGTATCCCATTTTGTACTCAAAAAAAAAAAAAAATATATATATATATATATATATATATATATATATATATATATATATATAATTCTTACTTGTGCATTATTCTCTTGCTTAGTTCTCATAATTAGTGACTAAATTATTGTTGTCTTTATTACTACTATTGGTTTGTATATGTCTTTTAGTTAACCTATGCATCTGTCACTGACACATGGAAACATGGGTGTAGGAGAAACTTATATATAATACAAAGTGGTCTGCTCTGACACCAGTACTGTCACAGTCATTCTAGAGAATCGAACGTGATATCTGGGTCAACCCTTGTAGCACCCGAATATATCTAAGATCGCTACTATAATAATTATAAAATAAATCCCATAATCTACACATGCAATATCCATAATAACAAGAAGCATTAATAATATAAGCGAAAGCATTTAATATAGGCAAATGCAATTAATGTTAACATATCTCATACTATGTATCAAATTATCTGTTACAAACAATTGATCCTTTACAAAATACTACCATAATATTCATATATAAATACCCAAATAAAAAGAGAGTAAATAAGTTACATTGTTCAGGATAAACCTCTTCATCTACCATAAAAAATAATCAAGTATCTAGATTTGGGGAAGGGAGAAAATTAGGGGAGGGCTACGTCAAATGTAAACGTAGTCGCTACAGATGCAGCCATCGTCGTGCTTTCTACCATCATCATCGAGGCCAACAGCCACACTAGGTAGACTCCATAAAATCAGCAATAGATAAGTCACCTACAGAAGGATCTAAAAAATAGTGTCGACAAGAGGATGAGCTCACATCCCAGCTCAGTGAGAGATCTAGTATCACATGCTATGCACATACAACAACCAATGATATGAACACAATTTATTTTACATTAGGTCTTAGGTTTGTGTTTCTACATCCTCGGCAAAGGTAGAAATTGAATATACGACCCCGGACCGTTAAACCGCTTCTATAAGGTAACTCCCCCCTTGGGGACCTCCATCCTTATAGGGTTCATTGCATCCCACCACAGACCTCACATATGCCAGCTACCGTACATCCATACGTCACTGACTCCCCCTAGGGTCACCCAACCTTCTAGAGTGCAAAGCCATGCCAGTATCTTTACCTTTACTAGAATTGTGCAGCGATGCTTTAGAATATGATGGCTTAAAATAATTTGGAATAAGTGAAATGCAACTTTAGCAAAGACATAAAGAAAACCAATAGCCGAGAGATATCCCAAGGCAACCACTTTAGTTATCTGAGCGAATGGCACCACCTATGTCTATTATGTTTATTCATTTCACATTGGTTGTCCGCCAGTAGAAGTCCCTAGATCACCACTCTCATGGATCACCGTGCCCTCACTAGTATGTCGACATAACCATCGTGCTATCCACTTGCAAAGAACTTCATTTCCACTCCCATAGATGACTGTGTCTACCATTAGTGTGTTTACATTCTAACGTGATCCATGTATCCTCACTCCCATACATCATGCGAATCCCCATTCATGGTTGCAATCCAACATGACTAGTGAACCCACACTCCTGCTTTACACAAGCCATCATAAATGTCCCATCAATTTATAAATAAAACTATACTCTAACGGTGAACCCCGACTCCATCCCATGGATCACCATTTTTCTGCTAGGGCCTAGCATCAACATCATTACCCATGTATCTTACTCCCATAATCCACACGTCCACTATACCCAAATAGTCAAACAACATTCATAGTTATTATAATACAAATGCATGCCCATACATAGCAATCATGAAAAACATACAAATAAATAACAACCTAAGCATGATACTAGGAAAGTAGACATGTTATTAAAAATGCTCTATGTCTAAGGACAAGACTCCTTATCTGATTGCACAAGAAGTGCAGCAGTATCCAAAGCCTAATAGGAGGCTTCAACGATCACCCTTGTTCAATACCTAATTAAGCATATATAGTTTTATTAGGTTTGTTTCATAGTTTTTAATTGGCATAGACAAGTCTTAGAGTCCATGCATGGGTCCCACGAAAGATCGAAAACCAAAAGGATAGTCTTCCTACACATTACTAGGCTTATAGGCCAATACTGACTTAACAGACAGATGGAACTAGTAGAGGGTTCCATCGGCACGTTCAATCGGTAAACACTTAAAAGTATTTTCAAAGTAAGTGGCACCAGAAGAATGGGCGGATGTTCGACCATCCGGTTGGTCACTGGTTTATATACTGATATAAACCCCAGGATTCCAGTAGGTTTTTCAAAAGCAAGGCTGGGAGATCTTTCATTTGGTAATGGCTTTGCTTCAAATTAAGCCTAAAACAGAAGATCTGAATCAAGTGGATCCATCAGAAACTGGTTAAACGGCTGGGGTTAATGTAGAGGTACGTGCCTCCAGTACAAGACTCTGATTAATTCATTATCAATTAGCCAAGGCCTTTGCCTTGGCGGTACTACGGTCTAGACTAATTGAAAGAACGAACCTAATCATTTTGCAGACACAGATCCAAAAACTAGGTCACAAACAGAGCAGGGTTCTCAAGGTTAGGAAACTTGCTCCCCACTTCATTATTTCCATTTTAGCTGGTAGGGGACTCATTTCCACCATTAATATGCATAATGGGAGCCATTTATGGCTCCAATGGCTCCCCCAATTAAGTTGGTGAAACATAACCCTAGATCTAGGTCATTAATGGTATTTCCATTAATGGAGCTTCAATTACCCATCATCCATGCATTTATTTATCCACAAGGAGGAAGAAGGAAACCTACCTTCAATAACTCCCTTAATGGAGTTGGGTATTGTAAGAACTCTTTTGGGAGCGGGATCTGATCCATGGTCCCACAACATACAATTAAAATACATGAAAAAAAATCGTATAATTTTTTTTTTCGTTTTGTATATACTTGACATCCATCATACCATCATTTGAAATGAAATAATAAACAGCGGAAGACATACATATAAAATTATAATATTGGCTAGTGGCTAAAGTTCTTTCCCAAAATATATCATGTCCTGAATACCAATATTTACAAAAAGGTGTGGGCGATACATATCAAAAGTCTACTGCCCACACAACACATCAAATTAACTATTTACTTTCCCAAAATACTACAAAATAAAATAGACCATTGCCAAGGGGAATAAACTCCCATTTGGACTTTTACTTGCATTCCTCAACCTACTCCTCGCTTACATCATTTGTAACACATATAAATCAATTGGAGTGAGCCTAAGCTCAGTGATATGATATTCTATCTTGGTAGGGAAATATAGGCAAGCATACATATCACTCAACATAGCATAATAAAACACATTAGCTTGTGTAAATTAATTACTCATGTCCTAGCACAATATGCAACTTAAACCACATACAACTTAGCATTAATATTAACTTTTCTTACATTCTTAAAGTGTATATCATCTATTGTTTCCTCAAACTTTATGCCATTTTTACTTTTTACACTTCGTACTTAAGCTCAACGGATATGCCCATGTCTTTCTTAATATTCCCGAACTCAACGGATTAAACCGTGTCTCGTTCCCCTTATTTAGAATCAACGAGTATACCATGTCTCGACCTTCAACCCTGGACTCGATGGATTTCCATATCTTGTCTTTCCTGTTAGACTCAATGGGTTTTTCGTGTCTCCTCCTTGTATCCAGCCTCAACGGGTTAACCGTGTCTTGCCCTACTTTCTTAGACTCAATGGGTTCTTGCCGTGTCTTGTCTTACTCATGTCACTAATACAATTATATACTTTTTTTCCTGCTCGAATTACATTGCATAAAACTGGTCTATCATACTTATAACATGATCGAAGTTTCTACTACTTTGCTTGCTGTCCACCTAGTTAAGGCAGCCCATACATAACCTTAAACTTTTTCTTTTGCCATGAACATTGAGTCATCACTGCACTTGAACAAATGGTCCATACCTTTACTTAGATTTATAAATTCATGGTCTACCTTCCCTGATGAGTCTTTAATCTTTCATAAACTTGGAAACACAACCACACAATCACATTGAAGTTAATAAATTACTTAGAACAAGATTTCACAACCACATGCTCATATACAAGTTCAAAGCCCTGCTACATGTTCATTATACATCATTGTTATCCATAACCCTACCTAGCAGTCCACTACAAGTGACTTACAACAGACTTAGTAGTTCAAAATTTTACTTGATATATTTTTGTTTGTAAACACCTGTCTTACATAGTGTCATACTAATATGCTTGTAGATGCTTAATTCCCTCACATCAAAATCATCCAACCCATTTACAATCAAAACATATCAAATAGGTGTTCAAAAACCTTTTCTTGACTACATAAGTAAAATTCCTCTTCTTGCTGTCAACTTAATTTAACACTCATTTAATTTACATAAACCTATTTAAACAAGACGAAAATATAGTCTACCAACCCCTTTTTGTTGTAAGTTAGCTTCAAGCACTCAACAAAATAACTACAGCAGTTCCTAAGGTAATGAACACCTTTGCACCCATATGTCACATTAAAACCATGAGTTTACCTCTTACCTTAACCTGTACATAACATGGACTGGTCAGAAGTATTCATTTCTATAACAACATGATATCATGTCCTAAAAGCATACAAAAAAATTTTCAATACATGCATCATATAGGTATGACCTACTACAAGGGAAGAAGATCACTCACCTTGTGTTGTCCAAAAAATAGATTCCAAGGAACTCAGTTCACTGGCTTTCTTTAGGAGCCAAAAACAGCAATAAATAAACTTAAGCACCTACAATGAAAAGAGAAATTTTCAATAATAACTTATAACAACTAAATAGATAAAAACTCATTCAAAGATGCTTCCAAAAGCCTCACCTTGCTACTCAAAATAAAGTGAAGCAACTCCACTAGAACTGACTCCAACTCATACTTTAAAACCTCCTGATAGCAAGGAAGTTTAAAGAATAAGTTAGTAGAAAAATTCACTCCTTACCTTCCTATTATTTCATAAACACCTGCTATGCACTATTAAAACTAGAATTAATATTCTTGCACTTCTATGCAAGTTCCTCAACCAATAAAATTTCTGGTTTCCTCTGTTTTCTTAACAAAACTCTACATTTGGTTAGAAACGTAAAATTAGAGTTGTGAAACTTTTAATGGCCATTCAAAAACCTCAAAGTCATTGTGATAATCCTGAAGGGTTAGCCCTAGTTAACAATTTCTCCCAATTTTTATCATGGTTCCATACCCAATGACAAACAATGAAAAGTTTTACTGTTCATCATCTTCACCCTTCAAATAATGAAACCTAGGTCAAAAATCCTGCTACACTCTGCCATTCCAACATGCATTGACATCAAAATGCAACTACAAAATAAATTTACCTCTAAATTGGTTTGATACTCACCCAAATAACTTAAAACATACCCAAATCACAAATGATGAAGAGTTTCTACAGTTCATCATCTTCAACCTTTGGAACAAACACAAAATCAATTTTCCCAACTGAAAACCTATCTAACAGTTTCTAAAAACAACATGCAGGAGGTAATAGTTCTCTATAATGTTGCTTACCTTGATTTGGCTGAGGAATAACCCAAGATTTGATTTCTACAACCCCTTTTCCTTGCTGAATTTGATACCACTCAACTCTCAATGGTTTCAGCCCTTACCTCCCCCTTCAACCCTGCTGTTACCTCCGGTTACAATCTCCTCTAAAATGCTCTTCAACTCTCCATTCCAGCATGTACGAAGACAAATCTCCCTTTCAAAAGCTCCCCAGAGCACCTCCTTCCTCTTCTCAACATTTCTAAGAGCTTCTAAAAGCTTAGAGAAACTTAAGTTTGCTTTATATAATTTCCTTTATTTTTTTTAAAACAATTAAATTTGTGAAAAACCCTTCCTACCCGTATAACCATCCCATTGCTTGAATTTAATACTCATACATATGGAGAATCCCAAATCTGTGAATTAAGCCATCATACCCTTCATAAATTCCATTTTGAGCACATGCATCTACCCTCTTTTAGAACAATATGGTACTCCTAAATTACCAAAATTACCCATCACTAAATTTTTCTATTTACAATATTCCACTCTTAGTATAAAATTAAAATAGGAATAGTTTACCCACTAATGAACAACCACTTATGGTGGGTCCCACTCACAATAGTCATATTAAATTAAAAGTCCCTTTCTTGCTCCTCATGAGTCCTGATTTTATGACTTTGAGACTAAAATACATAAATAAAATTAAAAACTTTAACATTAGACCACAAAACAACCAACACTAAAATTATAACAATTAAACTTACTTGGATGGCATTCATTTCAAGCACTAATCTTTAATAGGAGTAATTTATTTAAATACCACCATTGTAGCATAAAACATAATTGTTTAAAATTAAATTTTTGTATTCTGCAAAATAAAACCTAAAACATCAATGGTTGTCATTACAATACTTATTTACCTTATGCCAATGTCGTAAAATATACTAAAATGCCCTTCTTCACTCTATAGGCTTATTCCACCTGTCACAACATGGTCCAGGTAAGTCAAGAATTATATATATATATATATATATATATATATATATATATATATATATATATATATATATATATATATATATATATATATATATATATATATATTTTTTTTTTTTTTTTTTTTTTTGGTCAACCTAAATTTAAGTTTCTAGGTCATTAATGGTGGTTACCATTAATGGTGCTCAACCACTATGGTTGTTAGCCATTACACAAGAAAGAGGGAAGAAGTTCTTTGTACTTACCTCCAAAGGGATGGCTAGGGCTTGGAGCTTGGCCTTCAATTTTTTCCCCTCTCTTCTTCTTCTTCTCCTTTATTCTTTCTCAAAATCCCATGGTGCAAGATGGGAGAAAAGAGAGGGCTTAGTCCCCTTTTATAGGAAATCAGGGAGAGATAGAGAGCGACTAGCTCAAGCTCAACCGGCTAAACTTAACCGGATGAATGTTATACCGGTATGCTCTACTAGTTGGGCTAAAATACAACTTAAGGACCAACTCTATGGCTTGGATGTTTTGGGATGTGTATCCCCTTCACCCAAGATCTACTATAGCATCTTATAATACCCACTAAACATAGTGAAGACTTACCTAAGGTCCTGATGCCACCATAGGGTCTGCGTCAGGTGCGCCATCACTAGATGGGTTGAGACCTGGTACAGGAGGAATCTAGGTTAGTAAAAGAATTCTAGGTGCAAGTTTCATAGTTGGCCCCATAATTCCCAGCTAAGGCAAGCTGGCTTTCAGAACAAAAGGCAGATGGAGGACATGGATGGTACATCCTTTGGTTTTTCCCTTCGCCATAACACTTAGAATCTAACAGCTTCCAAATAAATTGAAGGGATAAATAGATGGTGTGTGATCCTACACATCCTGCAGATATCCATTTATTGGTTATCGAGAATAGGTGGCATATATTTCAGAGGCAATGCCGAGTGGTATTCCTTCAAGCATATCCTTTGGATACCAATATACTTACAAGGTGTAATATGTTCAGAGCCTCCGATGGATTCCAAAGGTTAAGACTCCGGTGTCTCCGGAGGATATCCCCCCAGTGCATCCTTCAGAGTGAGTTCAGAAGCATTCGAACTAGAGTTTTAGGGATTCAATTCTTAGGGCATTTCATCTGAACCTTCATATTATGGTTTCCAGTTGGTGGGACTCTTCTTCCCAAGCTAGAGGAAGAGATTAAAGTCATGAATGCCTCATTGTGTAAGACCCGCACTCTACTAACTTTGTCTGACCGTGTCGTGCCAGGTCTTCTCATCATCTATGGACCAAGTGGACCGAGCATGTGAAGATAGATCACAAACTAGGTATGTGAATAGAGTTAAAAACACTACAAACATACCTAAGGTCACATGCCTGGTAGGTATGGTCGACCATAAGAAAGGAAACCATAACATAAATCTCAAATCTAGAAACCCACTGTCGATGATTTCAACCTTACGGTCGACGGTTTATGTGACCGAATGATCGACCGTGAGAACCCATATCAGACTCTGAGTTTTAGAAACTTTCCTAAACTAAGTGATTGCTTTCCTAATTGAAAGAAGACCCTATATGGAGAGTTTTCCTTTATTTAAAGGATGTCCCTCAGCCATTTTTCACTTTTTTAGAACATTAATCAACCCTAGAGAAAGAAAAGGAAGAGAAAGAAGAGAAGGAGAAGAAGAAAAAGCTAAGGAGAAGAATTTGCTGAGAACAGATTAACTCTCTATCACGGGCGAAGGTATGAAACGATTCTCTGGAGATGTAAACTCTAAGGTATAAGACTTCTATGAAGAATAGCCAATATCAATCTATTATGATCTATGTGATTTCCTTGAGAAAATCCCAAGGAGAATCATGAGGATTGAATTTGAAGATTAGGATTGATAAGAAATTACTAAAGATGGCCATAGGATGACCTTAGAATAAACCCCATTGAAGATCAGAAGAATTGACCCAGGACGAACTCGAATTTCATGTAGACTGTGGCCAGAAATCTTAAGGTCGCAGCAACGGTCGGCCATAGCATGACCAGTATGACTAGATGATCGACCATAGACATTCAGAAAGATTTTAGAAATCATATGGTCGCAGCTACCATAGCACCATATGCGACCGTAGGGTAAGGTCGATACAGCATGAGACCATAGGACCAATCAGGCACCTATCAGTGCTCTGTTTCGATTTTTGACTACTGTAACATGTTACATATGAACCCTAACTTAAATTCATATAACGTTTAGATTGTTAAATCAATTTAAAGAAAATTTCAAGGCTTGGAAGGACATCGAGAATTGTTAATAGGTGAGGGAACAAGACCTAAACTAATTGGTTAATAACAAACTATTATTTTTATTGAGTCCAATGCCATGATTGATTCTATGCTTATATGTTTGTAATGTGCATCTCATATGTCGTCCAATATTTCTGCTATCACTGTTCATGCATATTTAATTCCATTTATTTATAATATGATGATGATGATGATGATTCTAGGAATAGGCATGTGAATGTATGTGTAGAGTTGGTGTGTTGGATGTGAGTCGAGCATCAGGGGGAGGACGTGGCATGGTGGTCTTCGACCTCGTCACCAGACTCTGGCTATATCTCTACTCAGGTCTTTTTCACTAACATCGTCATGTCGCCATTACATTAGCAGAACTATTACATCATAGGGCATCAGGGGAGGTGGTTTCAGACCTTGTAGTCTTTGACTCTATCGAGGGGCCTTAGCTCTATATATATGGACATATTGAGGGATGTTGGGGTGAGGCCTTGGATACACTATTCGGCATTAGGATTGGTTAGTTGCGAGTCCAGTTTGCAAGCCCTCAACTGTAAGACCCGTATCGAACTAATCCCGTCTTACCACCTTGAACCAGGTCTACCCATTATGGTCGAACCAAATGGAGCAAGTGTGTGAAGGAGATCACGATCCCAGGTATTAAACTGACCCAAAAACACTAAAAATAGGGGGAGGGTCGCATACCCAGCAAGGTAGGGTCGGACCCCCCCAGTATAAAAGTCAGACCCTGACTTTTATATCGGGGGTCGGACATTTTAAGAACCAAGGGTCGACGGGATCTCCAACCCCCTCATCGACCCCCAATCTGCCGACGAAATCGTGACTTGGAAACTTTCTAAATTTCAATGGGATTCCTTTCTAATCTTAATGAGACTTATTTTGAGAGTTTTTACTCTATAAATAGGATGTCCCTAAGCCTCTTTCATTCCTTTTAGAACCCTAATTGGATTGAGAGAAAGAGAAGAGGAGGGGAAGAGAAAGAGAAGAGAAGGAAAGTGGAGAAGAAGATCAAAGAGAAGGCTTCAGAGAAACAAGCCTAATTCTCAGGTATGGATACTATCTCCATGTAATTCTACAGACCTTAGAATAGATAGAGAAGAGGGAATAATCTAGGAGAAACCCAAATCATCCACCCATGGTTAGGTTTTCACGAAAAACCATGGGGGAAATCATGAAAGCCATATAGGTGAGTGAACTACGGTTCTAGGCCATAGAACATGTGTGGAATGGAATGTAGAAGTAAGCCATAGGACCCCAAACACGAAGGAATGGACTGAAGGATGAAAATTTGACGAAACCCACAAGGGGTCGCACAGGGGGTCGATGGCCAATCGACCCTACCAGACCCTGATAATCGACCCCCGGTGTTCGGGAAGTCCAGACTATGGGTGGTCACACCCAGGGTCGATGGAACCTTCGACCCTAGCATCGACCCCCAGTTAACAGTATGCTTTTTAAAGTCTGAATTAATTCTAATTAAATTTTATAGACTTGATTAGGTCTTCTAGTGTTATAATATCGATATATAGTTGATTCTTAAAGCTTGAAAGAGGACCTACGATCAAGTAAATGTGAGGAAACAAGACCTAAACTAATTGGTTAATAATAAACTGTTTCATTCTTGAGTCTAATGCCATGATTGATTCTATGCGTGTATGCTTGTAATGTGCTTTAACATGTCATCCAATATTTCTATTATTACTGTTCATGCATATTTAAATTATTATTTATAATGTGATGATGATGATGATAGGAAATGGGAATGTGGGTGTATGTGTGTGGTTGGTGTGCTTGATGCGAGCGAGTATCAGGGGGAGGTGTCATAGGCGGGGCCTCAGCACTCTAGCTCTATCTCTAACTCAAGTCTTGTCCACTGACATCGTCGTATCGCCATTACCTTAGCGGAACTATTACATTGTAGGGTACGAGGGTAGGTGGTCTCGGACCGTGTAGTCTCTGACTCTGTCGGGGGGCCTTAGCCCTATCTCTATGGACGTATTGAGGGATGCTAGGGTGAGGACTTGGATACATTGATTGGCATTAGGATTGGTTAGTTGTGAGCCCAGTTTGCGAGCCCTCGCCAGCAGGGGCTTACGTGTTGGTTTGGGCAACGGGTACAACAATAAACGTGACCTTTGTGTGTATATTGTCCTTGATTGGGTGCATGTGAGTCGACAATAAACGTTACCATTGGGCGGCTTCACACACTCGTGTATAGAGGTGCGGCATCAATAAACGTGATCTTTGGCCACCTATCTTTTCTATAGCACATTGTAAACTTATTTACTAGACCAAACATATGAATTGAGTGCATGCATATGTTTGTTGCATTGTTTTGTTTGCTCACTGAGCCATGATGTGTGCTCACCCTCTCGACGTCAAATATTTTTAGTTGATGATGCAGGCACTACAGTTGCAGATTATATGAATGATCCGGGGTATGCGTGTGTTGCTGCAATGGAAGCTGAAGACTTAAAGGATGCGCATGACCCTTCATGCGAGTGCAACTCATGCGTATTCTATTAGGATTTTATTTGAATTTATAAAGGGATGTAATTGGTATTTTATTTATTTATGTCTCTGTTGATACAACAATAACTTGATATTTTAATTATGATTATTACAGCTAGAATGCTCAGTTCATTTACTATAATACTTTCGCTATTGTGTATTTATTCTGATTATGGTTGTGAATGTGCATGGTTTTATTTTTAATGGATACCGCCTATTAGAGATCCTGGTTGAACCGTTGGTTTATAGCGGTTCATCACACCATTCTGAATGGTGCAGAATTAGGGTGTGACAACTTGGTATCAAAGCATCCCAGGCTTTATCTGTGAAACCATATACTTCCACAAAGGGGTCGTAAACTGAGATAGGATAAAAATTTAAAAGATGTAATAATAACACACCATAAGCATCTGTGTTGTTTGAGACTAAACTGAAAGAGAATAATGAATCTATTAAATGAGAAACAAATTTATATACCACCAAAAGGAAGAACAAATGTTTATATATATATGATTAAAGCAGAGTACAGTCTATAGTCCCGACAGTTACTCTGAAATACAAAAAGAGAAATAAAAGAAGTACATCAAGAAGCTGGAGGTGATGGGGGAGGCGGTGCCTCACGGTCTCTATCATAGTCCTCAGTGTAGACTCTAGTCAACCAAGCTATCTGAGTCTGGGTTGTCTGGAGACTAGCTGTGAGATCAACCACCCGCTGGTCAGTCACACGCTGAGCATCCCTAAGCTCTGCCATCCTCAGGTTAGACATATGCTGAGCCTCTCGTGTCTCGTGTAATATCCTCATCATGTCATCAGATGGAGTATACGAAGGACCAGCTGCATGCGAAGGACCAGCTGAAGAAGACGGACCAGCTCCAGTAGCATGAGTAGGTGATGGAGGAGGTATGGCATCTACATCCATGTACAGCCGATCGTCATCATCCCCATGAACCCCTGCTCCAGCGGCTGCTGCTGTAGCCTCAGCATCAGCTATGTCCACTCGAGTGTGAGGGCGCACCATCGCGTTCCTCTCCTCATCACTGGCCTGGGCATCTTGCATACCCATCTTGCAGATAGCCTCCTAATCCAGAGGCGATGAGAAGGATTTCTCCTGAATCTTCTCATCCACTAAGTCAACCCCCAGGCGGGTAAGCAAGATAGTGATCATGCATCCGTAAGGAAGGTTTCCAGTGTGACTGGGCAACGTGACACTGATCATCGTACGCATGATGATGTAGGGAAGGCAGACGGGCTGCCTAGTGCATATACAGTATAATAGATACTTGTTCAACTGTTAGACCCTCTCGTATGTCCACTCTGCGGTATCAAATTATGCTGGATGATCTTGCAGTATACCCATGGATCTGAACGCAGATAACTCGCTTTCATCTGCCAGCGATCAGGTCTGATGAGCTGACTATCGATCTCAGCCCTCATCTGTAGAGAAAAGAACTGGGGCTCTTCAGGAGCACAGAACACCATGGGGCGAGCATAGGAAATGCCAACAAGTCGGCCAGCTGCCAATAATCAAATGAAACGTCAACCCCCTTGACGTAGCTCGTGATGCAAAGCTTACCACCCCTCTCCACGTCATTGTAATCTCCCACCACCTGGAGATTACAGTAGAACTGGTGTACCAAGTCAGGATGGGTACACGCATCATAAGTGATGACAGGAAGCCATCCCATATTACCAAAGGCTCTCTCCACATTGAACAAGGCTAAGCTAGCCAAGTCCACTTTGCGGCCTCCCTCTACCTTCTTGCGAGCGTACTGGGCATAATGTGTCTCTGCTTCGTTGAAATGGAAGTGAAGACGGTCGCAAACTCTGGGTACCTTGGTATGAGCCATAGTATCTGCAAATAGAAAGAAAAACAAATAATGGGTTAGTAGAGAGGAAAAACCCAAGATTTTGACATAATAACGATGTAAATTGGTCAAAAGCCTCACTTTTCACCCATACACGTGGGCAGGAGGACTTACATAGATACTAAATTATCTTGTGAGACTCAAACAGTCCGAAATTTCAACCAATTAGATTGAATTGCAAGAAATTTCAAGAAATTCAAAATTTTGACAAAATTAGAGCAAAAAGTAAAAATTTTGAGTTTCTCGATAACCAACCGATGAAACTCAATTATTTTTGACGGCTCTCGTTCCTCGAGTCACCAATAACAAAAGCCCCCAATAAAAATCGAATTTTTATGGTTGGAAAAAGTTTAATTTGAAAAATACAAGATAAACGAGCAAAAAACCTAGGTTAAGAAACCTAAAAACATGAAAAGGTAGAAGAAATACCTGTAGCGGAGGTGTAGACGACGAAACAAGGAGTGAAAACCACCAACGGATCGGAGTTGTCACTGTGGCAACTCAGAGGGACGAGCTGAGTCGAAGCGGAGAAGAAAGAATGGGAAATGGACTTGAATCGGAACTTAAAAATCAGATTTTTAGTCTGAGGGTCGAAAAATTCGATTAAAACAATCGACCCCCGCATCGACCCTCGGCTCTCGGGAATCTGACAGAGAACCAGGGGTCGCACCCTAGGTTGGACATACTCCGACCCCCCCCCCATCGACCCTCGGCTCTCGGGAAGAATGGGTGATTTCCCAGGGTCGAATACTGAGGGTCGGACACCCATCGACCCCCACCATCGACCCTACAGTGAAAACACAGCATTTTCGACAAAATGATCTGAAAAATTTGAAATTTGAAATGTTTAGTGGTTCTAAAATATGAGAATGAAGTAATTAATGATTGTCTCTTGTGTTCAATGATTTTTCAGGCAATCCCACTATCAGATTAATTAATGGCGGGACGCAGAGCAACCAGACAGAGTCGTAACTCTATCCCACCACCACCACCTGTAGGGGAAGATAACCAGACACACCCAGAAACACAGGGGAACATGAACACGGCACCGTCTGTCATAAATGGACAGGCAAATCCTACAAATCTGCCAGTTCCACCTATAGACTTGGCCACAGTCATAATGAACTTGGCCCAACAGCTGCAACAAATGCAACAGGCACAAGCTACTATCCAAGCTGTCATAGGCATAACTCTTCCAGCTGCACAAATACCTCCAATGCCAGTTGGACAGGCAAGCACAGCACCAGGGGGAAGTAACACAGTACCCCACGCACCTCAGACTCCTATCATGCAGGATCAAGTACCAAATCCTGAAATAGCTCAAGGTGGATATCACTACCAACCACCTATGTATGGAGCGTATGTCCCGCAGCCACTAGATCACTCCAGACTGGTGGAGCGTTTTCTGAAACTGAAACCCAGAGAGTTTAATGGCAAGCCAGCAAACCCTTTATAGCCGGCACACTGGGTTGACGAAATGGAAAGAAACTTTATGATGATGACATTAAATGAAGAAGAAAAAGTGTTGTGAGCCACCTTTATGCTGAAAGTAGATGCACACCATTGGTGGAGGTCCACCAGGACGTATTTACTTATAAAGCACGCCCAACTGACTTGGGATATTTATAAGGAGGCGTTCTTTGAGAAATACTTTCCAAGAAGTTTCAGAGATTCTATGGAAAGAGAGTTCCTGAGTTTATATTAGGGACAGATGACCGTGGATGCGTACCAACAGCGTTATGAAGAGTTGTTCTTCTCTACACCCACTAGTATGCAAGAGGAAAACACAAACACCTGAAGGTTCGTCATGGGACTTAGGGGAAGCATCCGCAAGCACGTTCTAGGACATGAAAAGAAAATTTATAATGAAGCGGCACAAATTTCTTGAGTTATAGAATCGAGCCAGATGGAGAGCTATTTCATGCAAAACAGAGATATCAAAAGGCCTGCTGGAAATTCTTATAATAGAGGGAATAACAAGACATTCAAACCCTTCCGTGCTCAAGGCTTGACCGCTACAACCAAGACTATCCCCGTAGTTCAACAGCAACAGAAGCCAATTACTGAAGGGATAAAATGTTTTAACTGCAACCAAGTGGGACATATAGCAAGGGAATGTCCTAAGCCCAAGAAGCAGCTACATCAAGGACGAGTTTACGCGGTTACATCTGAGGATGTTGCCGCATCACCTGATGTGGTTATAGGTATGACTTACATTTTTGTTAGTTGTATTACATTGTATGAGCATGTAGACTAAACCAAAACAAATCACAGGTATCGTACCTATTTTTGGCATTCCCGCCAGAGTACTCTTTGATTCAGGAGCTACTCATTCCGTTATATCTGTGACGTTTGGAAAAAAGTTAAACCTACCCCTTAAATCCTTAGACTACAAACTACTTGTACGGTCACCTATGGGATTAGAAGTGGAGTTAGAAAAAGGTTATGGACCATGTCCAGTGCTTATTAATGAAAAGACATTGGATGCAACCTTGATCCAACTTGAGATGGCAGACTTTGATGTCATCTTGGGAATGGACTGGTTAGTTTAGCATTATGCAAACCTATTGTGTGCCGAAAAGAAGTTGACATTTAAAGACAAAGAAGGAGAATAGTTAAGTTTTTCGAGAACCAAACTTCCCCGTAAACGAAAGCTCATACTCTCGGCGCTAAAGGCTAAGAAGTGCCTTGAGAAAGGAGCATATGTGTATTTAGTATCTGTGGTCGATCTTACCAAGGAAGCACCACAAATGGAAGATATTGATGTCGTGCGAGACTATCCAGACGTATTTCTTGAAGAATTACCAGGATTACCACCTGATCGAGCTACAGAGTTTGTTATAGATCTTATACCTGGAGCCGTGCCAGTATCGAAAGTGCCTTATCGAATGGCTCCTACTGAACTGAAGGAATTGAAAGTACAACTACAAGAACTGCTGGACAAGGGTTACATTCGCCCTAGCATATCACCATGGGGAGCGCCAGTATTATTCGTGAAGAAGAAGGACGGTAGCGTTCGCTTGTATATAGACTACCAAGAACTGAATAAACTGACAATCAAGAATCGGTATCCATTGCCTCGGATCGATGACCTGTTCGATCAGTTACAAGGTGCCAAAGTGTTTTCAAAGATTGATCTTCGGTCAGGCTACCATCAGCTGAAGATTAAGGATGGTGATATCCCCAAGATAACATTCAGGACCAGATATGGACATTATGAATTTTTGGTCATGTCTTTTGGATTGAAAAATGCACCAGCAACCTTTATGGAACTTATGAACCGGGTTTTCCATGACATGTTGGATACGTCGGTTATAGTATTCATTGATGATATACTAGTCTACTCCAAAGATGAGGAAACTCATGTTAAGAATCTAAACGCCGCTCTGCAGCGACTACGGAAGGAAAATCTCTACGCCAAATTTACAATGTGTAAGTTTTGGCTAAAGGAAGTCGCATTTCTAGGCCATGTAGTATCCGCTGAAAGAATTGAAGTGGATCCCAGCAAGATCGAGGTTATTGTAAAGTGGGAAGCACCGAAGAGCGTTGCGGAAATTAGAAGTTTTCTGGGTCTAGCTGGGTATTATCGACGATTTATGAAAGACTATTCCCGAATTGCCGTACCTCTTACCAGTTTGACTAAGAAGGGCGAGAAGTTTGTCTGGACGGATAAATGTGAGAAGAGTTTTCAAACCTTGAAGGCTAGATTGATATCAGCTCCAATCTTGACCATCCCGATTCTAGGACAACCATTTATCTTGTACACCGATGCGTCAGGACTGGGATTAGGATGTGTACTTATGCAGGG
The DNA here is from genome assembly GCA_028583415.1 of Protea cynaroides. Classification (NCBI taxonomy): domain Eukaryota; kingdom Viridiplantae; phylum Streptophyta; class Magnoliopsida; order Proteales; family Proteaceae; genus Protea; species Protea cynaroides. The sequence continues at coordinate 26,618,278 of CM053265.1, read as the reverse complement.
AGAACAAGTAATTGCATATGCCTCAAGACAACTGAAGACACATGAAAAGAACTACCTCACTCATGATTTGGAACTAGCGGCAGTAGTACATGCTGTCAAAATATGGAGACATTATCTGTACAGGGAGAAGTTTCAGATTAAATCAGACCATAAAAGTCTTACTTACCTATTTAATCAGAAGGAGCTGAATATGAGACAAAGAAGATGGCTAGAACTATTGAAAGACTACGATTATGATATCCAGTACCATCCAAGGAAAGCTAATGTAGTAGCCAATGCGTTGAGCAGAAAGGCAATGATAAAATCTCAGGGAGAGGTTAGCACAACTGCCACAATGTGTACTACCAGAAAGGTATTCAAGCACGGTAATGAGCAATTTGTGATAGATGCACCAGATGGATCAGCCAACCAAGGGTTTATTCATCGATTTTCAAATATGTTCGCCGCATTGAAAATTATACCGGATATAGTTGATGAAGTAAAGACAGCTATCAAATCAGACCCTTACTTAAGAACGGTACAAGAAGACATCGAAAAAGGTAGAACTAACCCTGAGTTCACCTTGGATGAAGAAAAGGTACTGAAGTACAAAGGAAGAATATGTGTTCCCGAAACAGAAAGCTTGGACATTAGACACCGATTGATGAAAGAAGCCCATACCACCATCTATTTGATACATCCTGGAAGTACAAAAATGTATCATGATCTAAAGAAACTATATTGGTGGAGAGGAATGAAAGCAGATGTAGCTAAGTTCGTGTCTCAATGCCTAAATTGTCAGAAGGTAAAGGCTGAACGACAAAGACCGGCAAGACTGTTATAGCCATTACCAGAACCAGCATGGAAATGGGACTGTATCACTATGGCCTTCGTTATGGGATTACCACTGACTCCTCGAGTAGTTGACGCAGTTTGGGTGATTGTAGACCGCCTGACTAAAACAGCTCGCTTTATACCTATACGACCCCAGTATACACTGGAGAGGTTAGCTAAGCTGTATGTGGATAACATTGTGCGATTACATGGTGTACCTGAAAGTATTGTGTTCGATAGAGATCCACAATTTACTTCAAAGTTTTGGGAAGAATTGCAAAAGGCTATGGGTAAAACATTGAAGTTTAGTACTGCATTCCTTCCACAGACAGATGGACAGTCGGAGCGTACAATTCAGATTCTAGAAGATATGCTTCGAGCATGTGTAATCGACTTTAAAGGATCATGGGATGAAAAGTTACCATTGATTGAGTTCGCTTATAATAATAGCTATCAGGCTACTATACAGATGTCACCCTATGAAGCACTATATGGCAGAAAGTGTCGAACTCCTTTGTTTTGGTATGAAGTTGGGAAACATAATATTGTTGGACCAGAATTTATTGAAGAGACTTGTCGAGTGGTCGGATTTATCAAAGAAAGATTGAGAACAATTCAGAATCGTCAAAAGCAATATGCCGATACCCGATATCGAGACTTTGAGTTCGTCGTGGGAGATAAAGTATTCTTAAAAGTATCGCCTATGCGAGGATTGAAACGGTTCAGACAGAAAGGGAAACTAAGTCCAAGATATGTCGGGCCATATGAGATTCTAGCTAAGCGTGGAAAAGTGGCTTACCAGTTAGCACTACCACTATCTATGTCAAGTGTGCATGACGTATTTCATATTTCCTTATTGAAGAAGTATGTCAAAGATCCAACGCACGTTCTGACAGTAGATCTACCTGATTTGACTGATGATTTGACATTTGAAGTAACACCAACTAAAATCACCAGCCGAAAGGTTCAACGACTACGCAACCAAGATATCTATTATGTTAAGGTCACCTGGAGAAGTAGAGACATGGAAGAAATCACATGGGAAGAAGAGAATGCTATGCGAAAGCAATACCCTCATTTATTCGACTTAGAAGGTATGTACAATTTTGAGGATGAAATTTTTATAAGTAGGGGGGAGTTGTAAGACCCGTATCGAACTAACCCGGTCTTACCACCTTGAACCAGGTCTACCCATTTTGGTTGAACCAAATGGAGCAAGTGCGTGAAGGAGATCATGATCCCAGGTATTAAACTGACCCAAAAACACTAAAAAAAGGGGGAGGGTCGCATACCCAGCAAGGTAGGGTCGGACCCCCCCAGTATAAAAGTCAGACCCTGAGTTTTATACCGGGGGTCGAACATTTTAAGAACCAGGGGTCGACGGGATCTCTGACCCCCTCATCGACCCCCAGTCGGTCGACAGAAACAGTGACTTGGAAACTTTCCAAATTTCAATGGGATTCCTTCCTAATCTCAATGGGACTTATTTTGGGAGTTTCTACTCTATAAATAGGATGTCCCTAAGCCTCTTTCACTCCTTTTAGAACCCTAATTGGATTGAGAGAAAGAGAAGAGGAGGAGAAGAGAAAGATAAGAGAAGGAAAGTGGAGAAGAAGATCAAAGAGAAGGCTTCAGAGAAACAAGCCTAATTCTCAGGTATGGATACTATCTCCATGTAATTCTCCAGACCTTAGAATTGATAGAGAAGAGGGAATGATCTAGGAGAAACTCAAATCATCCACCCATGGTTAGGTTTTTACGAAAAACCATGGGAGAAATCATGAAAGCCATATAGGTTAGTGAACTACAGTTCTAGCCATAGAACATGTGTGGAATAGATTGTAGAAGTAAGCCATAGGACTCCAAACACGAAGGAATGGACTGAAGGATGAAAATTTGACGAAACCTACAGGGGGTCGCACGGGGGGTCGATGGCCAATCGACCATACCAGACCCTGATAATCGACCCCCAGTGTTCGGGAAGTCCAGACTATGGGTGGTCGCACCCAGGGTCAATGGAACTTCCGACCCTAGCATCGACCCCCAGTTAATAGCATGCTTTTTAAAGTCTGAATTAATTCTAATTAAATTTTATCGACTTGATTAGGTTTTCTAGTGTTATAATGTCGATATATAGTTGATTCTTAAAGCTTGAAAGAGGACCTACGATCAAGTAAAGGTGAGGGAACAAGACCTAATCTAATTGGTTAATAATAAACTGTTCTATTCTTGAGTCCAATGCCATGATTGATTCTATGCGTGTATGCTTGTTATGTGCCTTCAACATGTCATCCAATATTTCTATTATTACTGTTCATGCATATTTAAATTATTGTTGATAATGTGATGATGAGATGATAGAAAATGGGTATGTGGGTGTATGTATGTGGTTGGTGTGCTTGATGCGAGCGAGAATCAGGGAAGGTGTCATAGGCGGGGCCTCAGCACTCTAGCTCTATCTCTAACTTAAGTCTTGTCCACTGACATCATCGTATTGTCATTACCTTAGAGGAACTATTACGCCGTAGGGTATGAGGGGAGGTGGTCTCGGACCGTGTGGTCTCGGACCGTGTAGTCTCTGACTCTGTCGGGGGGCCTTAGCCCTAACTCTATGGACATATTGAGGGATGCTGGGGTGAGGCCTTGGATACACTGATTGGCATTAGGATTGGTTAGTTACGAGCCCAGTTTGCGAGCCCTCGTCAGCAGGGGCTTACGTGTTGGTATGGGCAACGGGTACAACAATAAACGTGACCTTTGTGTGTACATTGTCCATGATTGGGTGCATGTGAGTTGGCAATAAATGTTACCTTTGGGCGGCTTCACACACTCGTGTATAGAGGTGTGGCGTCAATAAATGTGATCTTTGGCCCCCTATCCTTTCTATAGCACATTGCAAACTTATTTACCAGACCAAAGATATGAATTGAGTGCATGCATATGTTTGTTGCATTGTTTTGTTTGCTCACTGAGCCATGATGTGTGCTCACCCTCTCGACGTCGAATATTTTTAGTTGATGATGCAGGTACTACAGTTGCAGATTATATGAATGATCCGGGGTATGCGCGTGTTGCTGCAATGGAAGCTGAAGACTTAGAGGATGCGCATGACCCCTCATGCGAGTGCAACTCATGCGTATTCTATTAGGAATTTATTTGAATTTATAAAGGGATGTAATTGGTATTTTATTTATTTATGTCTCAGTTGATACAACAATAACTTGATATTTTAGTTATGATTATTACAGCTAGAATGCTCAGTTCATTTACTTATATGACTTCCATTATTGTGTATTTATTCTGATTATGGGTGTGAATGTGCATGATTTTATTTTTAATGGATACCGCCTATTAGAGATCCTGGTTGAACCGTTGGTTTATAGTGGTTCATCACACTGTTCTGAATGGTGCATAATTGGGGTGTGACATCGCCAATAGGGGCTTACGTGTTGGTATGGGTAGGGAAGCAGAGGAAGTGTTGGCGGTGTTTGATCCGGACACTTTAGCTCTATTTCTATTCCATGATGGGTGCATGTGGGATAGTAGTGGTGTTTGATCCATTGGGCAGATTCACACACTCGTGTATAGAGGTGCGGCAGCCACCAAACTTTTCTATAGCACATTGCAAACTTATAAACCAGACCAAAGATATGAATTGAATGCATGCATATGTTTGTTGCATTGTTTTGTTTGCTCACTGAGCCGTGATGTGTGCTCACCCTTTCGACGTCGAATATTTTTTGTTGATGATGCAGGTCCTACGGTTGAAAAATATATATGAATGCGCCGACGTATGGTCAAGTTGCTGCGATGGATGTAGAAGCTGAAGAAGATGCGCATGATCCATCATGCGAGTGCAACCAATATGTTTTTGCTTAAGTTTAGATATAATTTCAACATCGGATATGTAATTGATTATTTATTTTTATGTCTTGTGGTTTGGAGATAACTAGATTAAATACTTATTTATCACTGTTAGACTCTCAGTTCATTATCTGTAAGACTTCCGTTTATTTATTTATTACCTCTGATTATTAATGTGGAATGTGTGTTTGGTTTGATATGGTGGGTATGACCTATTCGAGATCTTGGGTGAACCGTTGGTTTATTGGTGGTTCATCACACCATTCTGGTTAGACCAGAATTGGGGTGTGACAACTTTGTATCAGAGCATCTCTGGTTCTACCCATTGACCTAACTACTTCCACATGAGTCATGAACTGAGTTAGGATAAAATTTAAAAGCTGTAATAAGAACACACCATAAGCACCTGTGTTGTATGAGACATAAACTAAGAAAAAGAATAATGCACATATGTAAAGGAGAAACCAATTTTATATATATATATAGATATATATATGGAAATAAGATAAATGTACATCAAATCAGAGTACAGTCCACAATCAAGACAGTCACTCTGTAGTATAAAAAGGTAAAAGATATAAAAGGAAATCATGGAGCTGGAGGTATTGGAGGAGGAGGAGCCTCACGATCTTTATCGTAGTCCTCAGCATATACTCTCGCGAGCCAGCCCACCTGAGTCTGAGTCGCTAGGAGACTAGCTGCCAGATCTACTACCCGCTAGTCTGTAGAGCGCTAGGCATCTAGAAGCTCTCCTACTCTCCAACCAGTCACGCGCTCAATCTCTCTAGTCTCACGTAACAGTCCCATCATGTCATTTGGTGGTGGACGTAAAGGACCAGTAGAATGAAAAGCCCTTGAAGGGCTAGCTCCAGTAGAATGCTGTGGCCATGGAGGAGGGATGGCATCCACATCCATGTAAATCCGATCATCATCTTCCTCGTCATCACCCTCGTGTGCCTCTGCTGCTACCTCTGCTGCTACTGTTGTTGCTGCCTCTGCATCTGCTGCCACTACCAGAGTGAGAGGATGTGTCATAGCATTTCTCTCATCATCACTGACCTGTATCTCTCTCATGCCCATCCTGCTAATGGCCTCCCAATCAAGGTTAGTTGAGAAGGTGTCCTCAACGATCCTTTCATCCACTAGGTCCACCTGTAGCAAGGTGGAAATCAGCTGCCCATAGGGCAAGTTGCCTCTCGAGTTAGGCAACGTAGCTCGGTGCATGGTCAGGAGAATAATGTATGGGAGGCAGACATGCTGCCTAGTACAGATACAGTACAGAAGGTACCGAGTCAGCTGAGAGATCATCTCATAATGTCTGCCCTGGGGAATCAAATTATGCTTGATAATCTTGCAATAGACTTGTGGCTCTGGACGCAGGTTGACTGCTTTTACCTCCAAGTGGTCATCCCAAAGAATCTGACTATCTAACTCTGTACGCATTTGTGTGGAAAGAAACTATGGCTCTCTAGGTGCACAGTAAACCAACTGCACATCATTGGAGATACCTAGGAGAACAGCCAACTCCTGGAAGTTGAAAGAAATCAAAACCCCTTTCACCCAGCTGGTGATCCGTAGCTCTCTGCCCCTCTCTACATCAAGGTCACCCTCCACTTGAAGTTGACAGTAGAACTGCTTAACCAAGTTCGAGCGAGTGCAAGCCTCGTATAGGATCACTGGAAGCTATCCCATATCACCAATTGCCCTCTCCACATCAAACATGGCCAAGTCGGCTAGGTTCACACACCGAACCCCTTCAACTTTCTTTTGGTTAAACCAGGGGTATCACACTTCTGCTTCCACAGATCTGAAGCGAAGTGGGTCATGAACTCAAGGAACTTTGGTGTGAACCACGATAGTTGTAAGAAAAGAAAATAAGAAAAACAAGTTAGAAAGTTTGGAAAAATTTGATAGCATAATGACGTAAAATGAGGAAAGGCCTTACTTTTCACCCAAACATTGGGTAGGAGGACATACATAGGTCCCAAACCATCCTGTAATGCATATTCAATCAAAAATTTTAACTAGGTAGGTCGAATTTGAAAAATTTTGACAATTGGGCAAAAACCCCAAAATTAGGTAAAAAATGGGAATTTTTAAGTTTCTACTAAACTAACCAATGAAACTCAAATTTTCTTGAGAGCTTTCATCCATTGGGTGGCCAATAGCAAAAGCCCCCAATAAAAATCCAATTTTTACGATTAGAAATATATTAATTAGAAGAAAACCCTACGAATGGCAAAAACCCTAGACATGAAAGCTTAAAATGGAAGAGAGTAGAGAATATACCTTATGGAACGGAATGTGGGTCGTAGATCGAAGGAAAAATCACCAAGTTTGTATGGTCGACACTGTAGCAACTCACTAGAGACGAGTTGAGTAGAGACCGTAGGAGAAAGAAGTAGAATGAGAAGGAAAACTCTCGAAATCGGTTTTTAAAACTGATTTTGGATCTTATGGTTACATAATTCAACCAAAACCATCGACCGCAGGATCGACTGTATGATTGACCATAGGGTCTCGGTAAGTTGCTAGGGATGTGATGGTCGCACCTAAGGTCGCACAACATGCGATCGTAGGCCATCGACCGTATGACCTACTGTTGTCTGCATTTTGACTATGTTTGAACTTTTGCCTATTGTTTTTGTTTTTCTCTTGCCTTCCTTTGTGAGACTAACCCAATACTACCATCATATCTTGTCTCACATGTACAACCTTTCCATGTACCATTTAACCAAGAGTTTAAATGGCTGGATGCAGAGTAAGTATAAGGAAACAAAATGCGAACCCATCTCCACCACCTATGGAAACTAATGACAATGAGGGTAAGCAAGGACAGGTAGGAAATATTAGAACTCAAAATACTGCACTTCAGAATGGGAACACCCAAGCCAACCCAACCATCCTACCTACACGACCTACAGATTTGGCTACTACGGTGATGAATTTAGCACAACAATTACAATAAATACTGCAAGTGCAAGCCAACATGCAAGCTGCTATGGGAATTGCTTTCTCAACTGCAAACACAACACCTCTACTGTAAGATAAGCTAGTACGGTACTTGGTGGTAGCAACACTTTACTCCAAGCACCGCAAATACCAGCAGTACAAGGCCAAGTGCAAAACCCTGAAGCACCGCAAGGCGGGTATAACCAAGGTAATTATCAGTACTAACCGCCTATGTATGGAGTATATGCACAGTATCAACTAGATCACTCCAGACTAATCGAGCATTTCCTGAAGTTAAAGCCAAAGGAATTTACAGGCAAGACATCAGATCTGTTATGGCCAGCTTACGGGATCGATGAGATGGAAAGAAACTTTATGATGATGACTATAAATGAAGAAGATAAGGTATTATGTGCCACTTTTTTGCTGAAAGGTGATGCGCTCCATTGGTGGAAATCTACTCGGAGTTATCTGTTGACAAAACATGCCCAACTAACCTGGGCTATTTATAAAGAAGTTTTCTTCGAGAAGTATTTTCCCAGGAGTTTCAGAGATCAAATGGAAAAGGAGTTTATGAGTCTGTATCAGGGAAAGATGACTCTAGACGCATATCAACAGCGTTATGAAGAATTGTTTTTATTTGCTCCCTCTAGCATACAGGAGGAAAATACCAAAACCCGAAGGTTCGTCATGGGATTTAGGGGAAGCATCCGTGAACATGTATTGGGACTGGAAAAGAAGATTTATAATGAAGTTGTACAGATTGCTCGAGTACTTGAATCAAGACATAGGGAAAGTTATTTTGCTCAAAACAGAGGTATCAAAAGGCCCAATGGAAACTCATACGATGGAGGGAACTCAAAAACATTCAATCCCTTCCGTACTCAAGGCTTTAATGCTGCAGCCAAGACTACTCTGACAGCCCAACCTCAACAGATGCAAAGTAGTGCTGAAGTCAAATGCTTTAACTGTAATCAAGTAGGATGTTATTCAAGGGAGTATCCTAAGCCAAGGAAGCAGCTACAGCAAGGAAAGGTTTATGCAGTTACATCTGAAGATGCTGTCGCATCGCCTGATGTCGTCACTTGTATGACTTGAACCTTTCATTTTGTACTACCTTGTGTGAGCATGTAGGTTAAATTAAATCAAATCACAGGTATCGTACCTATTAATGAATTACCTGCCAGAGTACTCTTTGATTCTGGAGCTACTTATTCTTTTATATCTGTGTCATTTGGAAAGAAGTTAATCTACCCCTCAGACCATTAGACTACAAACTGCCTGTACGATCACCTATGGGATTAGAAGTGGAACTAGACAGAGGTTATGGACCATGTCAAGTTCTTATCGACTAGAAGATTTTGGATGCAATCTTAATTTAACTCGAGATGACAGACATTGACGTTATCTTGGGAATGGATTGGTTAGCTTGGCACTCTGCAAACCTATTATGTGCAGAAAAGGAATTGACATTAAAAGACAAGGAAGGAGCAGAGTTTAGTTTTGTGGGAACCAAACTTCCCCGTAAATGAAAAATCATTCTCTCTGCATTGAAGGCTAGAAAATGCCTGGAGAAAGGAGGAAATGGGTATCTAGTATCCGTGGTTAACCTCACTAAGAAAGAACCATGAATGGAGGATATTAAAGTTGTGCATGAATTTCTGGATGTATTTCTTGAGGAACTACCAGGACTACCACCCGATCGAACGACAGAGTTCCTTATAGATCTTATGCCTGGAGCCGCACCAGTATCGAAAGCACCCTATCGAAAGGCTCCTACTGAACTGAAGGAACTGAAGGTACAATTATAGGAATTACTGGACAACGGTTATATTAGACCCAGCATATCACCATTGGAAGCACCTAAGAATGTTGCAGAAATCAGAAGTTTCTAAGGTTTAGCTGGTTACTATCAACGATTCGTAGAAGAATACTCTAGAATCGCTGTACCTCTCATTAGTCTGACAAAGAAAGGAGAAAAGTTTATTTGGACCGATAAATGTAAAGAGTGTTTTCAAACATTGAATGTCTCACCCCAATTCCAGCTGAACCAGAAGTGTGAGTGAACCGTCACTGAACCAATGGCTCACACCAGGATCTCAATAAGACCGTATCCACTCATACAAATCATTGCACATAACCATAATCAGAATATAATAAAATACAGCGGAAGTCTTAAATTAAATGAACTGAATTCTCTATTGATAATTTAAATAAAATATCCAATTATTCTCCACACCAAAACATAAATAAGTATCCTTACATCAATTTGTAAATCATACAGAAAATAAATAAAATAAACTAAACAAGTCCTAGAGGTACATGCAGAAAGGGAACTCACATGAAGTGTCATGCTCGTCCTCTCCTGCTTGCACTTCTAAAGCAGCAACACCTCCATACGTTGGAGCATCCATACAGTCTTCAATAGTATAACCTGCATCAACATCTAAAAATAGTGTGTATACAAGGGTGAGCTCACAACGTAGCACAGTAAGATAATCCGACGATGCAACAAACATTTGCATGAGTAACATTCACATTATGGTCTGATTTTAAGTTTGCAATGTGTTATAGAAAGGATTGGCGGCCACCGCACCTCTATACATGAGTGTGTGAAGCCGCCCAATGGATCAAACACCACTGTCGTCTCACATGCACCCACCATGGAATAGAGATAGAGCTAAAGCGTCCGGATCAAACACCGCCAATATTTCCCCTGAAACCCTACCCATACCAACACGTAAGCCCCTATTGGCGAGGGCTTACAAACTGGGCTCACAACTAACCAATCGTATATGTCATCACAGTAGCCCTATCCCAGCACAACACCCTATGGCATAGAGATAGAGCTAGAGTCTAGTGGCCAGGATGGAGACCACAGTGCCACTTTCTCCCCCTGATACCTTACTCGCACCAAGCATGCTAGGACAGAACGATACAAAAAGGTGGAAGTGTGAGGAATGATCCCAGACCCCAGGCCCTTCTCATTCCACACATCAACGAAAATAATCACATGCCTAACAGTCACATCCTAGCATTGCGAGTATGCATGAACAATAATAATAACTGAAAGTAAAGGATGACATGCGAGTTTGCACACACATCAGTCCATAGAATCGTAATTATTAACAACATTTTACTGTTATTAAATTATAAGGGTTTAGGTCCGATTCCCTTACCTGACGCTTGATTGCTAACTTGCTCTGCGTCACAGAATCTAAATTTTTTATCACAAGGTCCTACACGATGTTAGGGTTGAGTTAGAATATTTTTCCTTAGGGTTTACGTTGGTCGAAAAACCAACTGGGTCAAAACATTTCTCACAGAGCAGACCGATCGTGGGTACCGATCTCAAGTACCAGTTGCGGCACTGTGGGGAAAGGTGTGACCAGTTCCCACAGACCAGTCTTCGGGAGATACCGGTCACAGTAACGGTCGCATATGGTAAGACCGGTATGGTCGACCGATATGTTTTCGGAAGACCATACACCCGGTTATCGCCTTCCGTCCGTCACCCCCTATTGATTTTAGGGTTTCTCCTACACATTCTAGGTCTAAGCAATGAGTTAGAGTTGTTTCCAACTCCATTCAAGTCCTAGTTTCGATGATCTTCAACCTAGAACTTTAATCTAGGGTTTACTGACTGGAATAGGGTTTGACGAAAAAATATGGTTTATATCAATACCTCGCCTTGCATGGTATTGTTCCAGTCATGACTAAGCATTCTAGAACGCTTAACGTAGAGGAAGGTTTAAGCACTTACCGTTGATTCATGGTAATGTGTTATTTGTCCAACGGCAATGGCGGCTCTTCCCTCTCCTTCCTAGCTTCTTCTCCTTCTTCAATCTCTTTCTCCTCTCTAGGGTTTATGAGGATCAATGAAAGGGATTTTAGGAGGTTTAGGAGTCCTTATATAGGCTAGGGTTGAGTTTAGGAAGCCTCCTAACATTAGGAAAGTCATTCGGTTCAAAATTTGTAAAGTGGGTCCCGTAGAGATCAGTTTCCAGATCTAAGTGGTCTGCTACGTAGGCTATACCAGTCAACCGGTACCATAGACTGGTATCATCGACCAGTATGAAATATATCATACTTTGAGGTCCATTTTTGTACCTAATTGTCATCTGCTCGTCCCGTCTAGCCCGATGATGATTGGAAGACCTGTTACGACCTGAATGGAAGGTTTAGATCGTGTTCATGGAGTGCGAGTGTTACAACTCCCCCACCCTTAAAAGAAATTTTGTCCCTTAAATTTGCATGTAGGTTTCACAACTCCCCCACCCTTAAAATAAATTTTGGCCTCGAAATTTAAATGTACCTTGGTCATAAAAAAGATTAGGGTATTTCTTTTGTATCGCGTTCTTTTCCTCCCAAGTGATTTCTTCTACATCATGGCTTTTCCAATGCACTTTCACATAATGGATATCCTTGCTTCGGAGATGTTGTACCTTTCAGCTTGTGAGCATCATAGGTACTACGTTAAATGTCAAGTCCTCTGTCATGTCTGGTGGGTCTGCTGTCAAGATGAGCGATGGATCCCTGACGTACTTCTTCAATAAAGAAACATGGAATACATCATGAATGCTTGACATGGATGGTGATAGAGCCAGTTGATATGCCAAATTACCACGTCTGGTCAAAATCTCATATGGTCCCACATACATGGGTCCTAGCTTTCCCTTCTTACCAAACCATTTCAGACCTCGCATAGGTGATATCTTCAAGAATACCTTGTCCCCCACTGCAAACTCCAGATCTCGACGTCGATTATCTGCATAGTGTTTTTATCGAACTTGAGCTGTCTTCACTCTTTCCTTAATTTGATCATTCACTAGAAAAGTTTCTTCAACGAACTTCGATCCTACAATCCTTCTCTCTCCTACCTCATTCCATAACAAAGGTGTACGACATTTCTTCCCATAGAGTGCCTCATATGGAGCCATTTGGATCGTAGCCTGGTAACTATTGTTATAAGCAAACTCGATAAGTGATAGCTTCTCGTCCCAAGCTCCTTTGAAATCTTGGGCACATGCTCGGAGCATATCCTCTAAGATTTGAATAGTTCTTTCTGACTGCCCATTAGTCTGAGGATGAAAAGCTGTGCTAAACTTCAACTTGGTTCCCATAGCTTTTTGTAATCTTTCCCAGAAATTTGATGTAAAACGGGATCTCTATCAGATACTATACTTTCTGGGACACCATGAAGTCTGACTATATTATCGACATATAGCTTGGCTAGTTTGTCCATGGTATACTGAGGTCTGACAGCGATGAATCGAGCTGTCTTGGTAAGTCGATCTACTATAACCCATACTGCATCCACTGACCTTGGTGTCAAGGGTAGGCCAGTGACGAAATCCATTGTGATACAATCCCACTTCCGTACTGGCTCTGATAGTGGTTGTAGCAAACTTACGGGTCTCTACCTTTCAGCTTTAACTTGCTGGCGATTCAGACATTGGAATACGAATCAAGCTACATCCGCTTTCATTCCCCTCCACCAATATAATCTTCTTAAATCATGGTACATCTTGGTGCTTCCTGGATGTACCGAATATGGGGTGTAATGAATTTCTGTCATAACTCTATTTCTGATATTTGAGTTCTCACTCTTAGGTATACATAATCGTCCACGATACCTGAGTACCTTGTTTGAATCCAATGTAAAGTTAGGGTTGCTTTTACCCTTCTCTAGATCTTCTTGCATACTCTTGAGGTGTGGATCCTGTAGGATTGCTACTTTGACCTCATCTATTAGATCCGATGAGATTTTCAAAGCTACAAACTTCAATGTGAACTTATGAATTAAGCCCTGTTCCAATGGATCTCCTGCAGTATCTAATATAAATCCTTTATCATTCTCTATTGAGCCTGAGGCTGCAGCACACAGTGCAGCGTTTGTACTAGGTCCTGCCTCAGGTTTCAATGTCCAATTTCTGCTTAAGGCATCAGCCACAATATTTGCCTTACCCGGATGGTACTGGATGTCACAATCATAATCTTTTAATAGCTCCAGCCATCTCCTCTATCTCATATTCAGGTCATTTTGAGTAAAAAGGTAAGTTAAACTCTTATGATCCAACTTAATCTGAAAATTTTCACCATAAAGGTAGTGTCCCCAAGTCTTGATTGTGTAACCGCTGCTAACTCCAGATCATGCGTAGGATAGTTCTTCTCGTGCTTTTTCAACTGTCTTGATGCATAGGCAATCACCTGTTCTCCTTGCATCAACACACATCCAAGACCCAACCCTGAGGCATCCGTATATAGGGTAAACGGTAAGCCTGGTGCAGGGATGGTCAAGATAGGTGCAGAGAGTAGTATTGACTTCAGAGTCTGAATGCACTTCTCACACTCATCTGTCCATATGAACTTTTCTCCTTTCTTGGTTAGTCTGGTGAGTGGAACGGCGATCCTTGAGTAGTCTTCCATCAATCTTCTATAGTAACTAGCCAATCCAAGGAAACTACGAATCTCCGCAACTGATTTCAGTGCATCCCATCCTACTATAGTTGCGATCTTTCTTGGATCTACCTTGATACCATCTGCAGATACTACGTGACCCAAGAAGGCCACTTCCTTCAGCCAAAATTTGCACTTCTTGAACTTGGCGTAAAGCTTCTCCCTTCTTAGCCGTTTTAGGGCTGCTCTTAAATGTGTTGCATGAGTCTCCTTGTCCTTTGAGTAGACCAATATGTCGTCAATGAATACGATGACCGAAGTGTCCAACATGTCATGAAACACTTGGTTCATCAGTTCCATGAATGAAGCTGAAGCGTTAGTCAACCAGAATGACATTACCTAGAACACATAATGCCCATACCTTGTTCTGAAAGCAGTCTTTGGAATATCTGTTGCCTTGATCTTCAATTGGTGATACCGTGATCTAAGATCAATCTTCGAGAAAACCTTTGCACCCTACAACTGGTCGAACAGATCATCGATCTTAGGCAAAGGGTATCGGTTCTTGATGGTTAACTTGTTCAGCGCTTGGTAGTCGATACATAGTCGTACACTACCGTCCTTCTTCTTGACGAACAATACAGGTGCTCCCCATGGCGATATGCTTGGTCGTATGAAATCCTTATCTAGTAACTCTTGTAACTGGGTCTTCAACTCCTTTAATTCTATAGGGGCCATCCTGTACGGTGCCATAGACACTGGCGCCTACCCTGGCATGAGGTCTATCACGAACTCTGTGGCCCTGTCTGGAGGTAGACCTGATTGATCTTCTAGAAATACATCTGGAAACTCTCATACCACATCTAGATCTTCCATCTTTGGCACCTCTACAGTGATGTCGACCATAGATACTAAGTACCCCACTCCTCCCTTCTCTAAGCATCTCTTAGCTTTTAGGGCAGAGAGGATCATCTTCTACTTCCTAGGTAACTTGGTTCCAGTGAAGCTAAACTCTTTTTCCTTCTCATATTTAAACATAAGTTTTCTTTTGCCACATAATAAGCTAGCTGAATGATGGCCTAGCCAATCCATTCCCAAGATGACGTCGAAGTTTGCCTTCTGAAGTTGAACCAGATTTGCTTCTAGGTTTCGGCCCTTAATATTAACTGTACACGACCCATAGCATTCATTCAATGCCACTTCTACTCCAAACGGAGAGCTAACTATCAAGCTTGAGGTTAAATACTTGATAGGTAACTCCATTTGCTTCCCAAAAGACATAGAAACAAAAGAGTGTGTGGCCCTAGAGTCAAAGAGTACTCTGGCAGGTACACCAGCTATATTTACAGTCCCTGAAATTTAATTATCCCTTAGTTGTACATGCTCACACATAACAAAATAGTAAGCCAAATAGTGAAGGACGTAATCATACCAGTAACCACATCAGGTGATGCGGTTGCCTCCTCAGTGGTGACTGCGAATATCTTTCCTTGCTGTGGCAGTTGCTTTTTAGGTAGAGTACAGGTCTTTGCATAATGACCCAATTGTTGACAGTTGAAACATTTGACATTTGGGTTTTATCCAGCTACTGTGACGATGGTGGTGCAGTAGTATTCCTTGCTGGCACCACAACAGACTAAGCCCTGTATGCGTGGAATGGTCTAATGTTTCCTCCAACCGAAGTCTCAGTAGCAGGCCTCTTCAGTCCCCTATTTTGAGGAAAGAAGCTGTCTCTTTGGCTTGATTCAATTACCCTAGCAATCTGTATAGCCTCATAATACACTTTCTTCTCCAAACCCAAGATGTGTTCTTGGATACTTCCTCGCAATCCCATGGTGAACCTGCGGGTTTTGGTTTCCTCCTTTTGCATGCTTACTGGAGCGAAGAAAAATAGATCTTCATACCTCTGCTGGTACGCATCAACAGTCGATTGGGATTGTTGCAGATTTAAGATTTCCTTCTCCATTTGATCACAAAAGCTCTTCGAAAAGTACTTATCAAAGAAGGCTCCCTTGAATATTTCCTAGGTGATCTGGGTGTGCTTTGTGTCCAAATATGTCCGAGTATAATTCCACCAGGCATTAGCATCTTCCTTGAGCATGTGCGTAGAAAATAATACCTTCTCATCCTCCATGCAAGTCATCAGACGAAAGTTCTTTTCCATCTCAGCAACCCACTATGTAGGCCACAGTGGTTTTCCTGGTTTCCCTGTGAAGGTAGGAGGTTTCAACTTCAAAAACGTATCCACCGCTTGGCTTAGGTCATTCTGCCCCTATGCATTTGTTCCATACCATGGTGATGGGTACAGATAGATCCCTTGAGGCAAATGACATTGGAAATTGGTGTGGTGGTTGTAGATTTTGTCCTTAGCCCATCGGCCCAGTACTACTATCCATTGGCAGTGTGGTGTTATTTCCCCCAGACTCAGGCATACCTTCTGTAGGAATATATCACGGTGGCCTGAACATCTTCAGCATCTCGTTCAAGAACACCTTCTGCTGAGCTTCCATCTGATAAACCAGATTCATCACAATTGTCTCAGTGTTAGTGTGAGGAGGTCCTGACAAATTTATTGGTGCTCTAGGACTCTGCCCTTCTCCACCTTCTAGGTTCAGGTTTTGCTCATCAATAGTTCCTGTTTCCACATTGTCCTCATCTTGGTGAACCCTAGAATGGTGACGCTTTTGTGAGCCTCTACGACCGTTTCCGCCTACTATCTCAGATTAGTTTTTCCTACATGGATCTGAGAAGAAGACATAACACATGAGGTACAATCGAATAGTCATAATAGTGTTAGTCTTTAACAAGTGCAAGGCAAAACTCGTAAGGAAACCTAAATCCAAATTTTACAAATTTTCCCAAAATTTTCTGAGCTTGGAATGCATGTCCAGTCGCAACATACCGGTCGTGGCACTGTGTATGGTAATGCAACCAGTATGTCCAGGCGGACAAACCTCTTGGAGTTCCCGAGAGGTACCGATCGATGTACCTGTCGCAACCCTGTAGGGTATGGTGCGACCAGTATAGTCGACTGGTCAGGACTTTCCTCCTGACTGAAATGTGCCAGTCGACATACCCAGGGGGTACCGGTCGACCGGTATAGGCAAAACCGTTGACCGGTATGCCCAAAATGCCTTTAAAATCATGAAAAAGTGAGTTTTTCTCACTTTTCTTCTTTCCTTTCTCCCCGGTGGCGATTCCTCTCTGGCTTGGAGAGTTGCTACAGTCCGACCAGTGATCTTAGAAGTTATTTTTTCCCAATCAAGACCTTGAACATCGTCTCTACGTAAGTTTCTTCCTTCCTTTCTTCCTTTTTACATCGTTTCTTCGTGGTTTCTTGCCCAAAAACTAGATTTTTCTTGGTTTGGAAGATTTTAACCGTAGGAACTCTTTTCCTTCGGCTTAGAAAGAGTTTAAGGACTTTTATGAGAAAAAGTCCTCAATCTATTTGAGGTTCCACCATATAGTTTTTCTAAAAATCAAATTTTTGGGTTTTTGACCTAGGTTTTGGTCAAAATCAATTTTTTTTCTTGTAATTGCTAAATTTCATGCTTGCTTGATGATTATTAGGTTTCCATATGATGTTAGATTGTTACGTAAGTCCTCCTACCCATAGTTTTGGGTGAGTTCGAGCCTTTTCTTAAATTATTGTCGTTATGCTGTTGAAATTTCAGAAATTCTAATCAAATTCTCATTATTTTGTTTTTGTTTTGCAGCTCAAAATGTCTCAACGCCGTGGTGCTGGTAAGCATGCATTCGGTCCTAGCATGAACCTTCCACACCCATCGGTTCCGTAGTTCGATGAGCGGTGGTTTCGTTCTACGGTGCAATCCCATTTCCCTGGTTTGAAGAGAAGAACATTGAGTCAGGGCGATGTGTAAACTTGGAGCAGCTACAACGATTTGGCATTGAAGTAGCCTTCGGTGATCTTGGGTGGTTACCCGTCATTACTTACACTGTAAGACCCGTGTCAAACTAATCCAGTCTTACCACCTTGAACCAGGTTCACCCATCATGGTCGAGTCAAATGGACCAAGGGCGTGAAGGAGAGCGAGATCCCAAGTATCAAATCGACCCAAAAACACTTAAAATAGAGGAAGGGTTGCATACCTAGCTAAACAGGGTCGACCCTCCCAAATCAGAAACTCAGACCCTTAAAATTTGGGAGAGGGTTGGACAGTGTCAGACCACAGGATCGACGGGATCATCGACCCTCACTTGCCGCCGAAACTGAAATTAGGAAATTTCCTAATTTTCGATTGGGATTCTTTCCAAATCTCAATGGGACTATTATAGGACATTCCTACTCTATTTAAAGGACGTCCTTAAGCCACTTTCACTCCTTTCACAACCCTAATTGAATTGAGAGAAAGAAAGAAGAAGGAAAAGAGGAAGAAAAGAGGCAAGGAAGAAGACTTAGCAAAAAGGAGAAGAAGTTCCAGAGAAAAGTAATCTTCTCAGGTATGGATACTAATTCCATGAGTTTCTACAGATCTTAGGTTAGATATGGTTGAGTGTAGGATTTCGGAGAAACCCAAACCATCCATCCATGGTTAGGTTTTCATGGAAAAACTTAGGAGAATGCATGAAAGCTATTTAAGAGGATGAATCATGGTTTCAGACCATGGAATGAATGTTTAATGGAATGTGGAAGCAAGCCATAGGACCCCAAACACGAAGAATGAATTAAAAAATAAAAATTGGACCAGAGTGCACCGAGGGTCACACACAGGGTCGATAGACCCATCGACCCTAGGCACCCTGACCATCGACCCTCAGCATTCGGGAAGTTCAGACAGAGGGTAGGGTCGATAGACCCATCGACCCTATGTATCCTGAGCATCGACCCTCTGATCGACCCTCAGTTAACAGCATGATTTTTAAATTTGGAATTAATTCTAATTAAATTCTATCGACTTTGTTAGGTTTGCTAGCATTATAATAACACTATAGAGGTGATTTTAAAGCTTGGAAAAGTATCTTATAGCAAACTAAGGTGAGGAACCTTAACTCCAAACTGAATCGGTTAATAATAAAATGTTTTCTAATTCTTGAGTCCTATGCCATGTTTGATTCTATGCAAATATGTTTGTAATGTGCATACAACATGCCATCCAATATTTCTATTACTTGTTCATGCATATTTACTTTATTGTTTATAACATGATGATGATGATGATGATAGGAATAGGCATGTGCTTGTATGTGTGTGGTTGATGTACTTGATGCGAGCAAGTATCAGGGGAGGTGTGATGAGAACGTCAATAAACGTTAACCTTTGGCGGGTTTCAGCACTTTAGCTCTATCTCTAACTCAAGTCTTGTGCATTGACATCGTCGTCGTATCGCCATTACCTTAGCAGAACTATTGTGTCGTAGGGTATCGGGGAGGTGGTATCGGTCCTTGTAGTCTCGACTCTATCGGGGGGCCTTAGCTCTATCTCTATGGACATTCCGGGGGGGATTGTTGGGGTGAGGCCTTGGATACATCGTTTGGCATTAGGATTGGTTAGTAGCGAGCCCAGTTTGCAAGCCCTCGCTAACAGGGGCTTACGTGTTGGTATAGCATTATATAGCAATAAACGTTAACCTTTGTTGTATAATGTTATGGTAGGGTGGATGGGGACGACGATAAACGTTAACCTTCGGGCGGACTTCCACACCCTGTGTATAGAGGCGGTGTCAATAAACGTTAACCTTTGACCACCCACCCTTTCTATTGTGCATTGCAAACTATAAACCAGACCAAAGAGATAAATGAATGTGCATGCATATGTAATGTTGTATTGTTTTGGCTACTCACTGAGCCGTGTTGTGTGCTCACCCCTCGACGTCGAATATTTTTAGTTGATGATGCAGGTTACACAGTTAAAGACTATATAAATGCTTCTACGTATGGGACGGTAGCAGCAATGGAAGCTGGAGCTGAAGATGATACACACGACTCCTCTTGCGAGTGCAACTCGTGTGTATTTGACTAGATATTTTTATAGGTTTCTTTATTGGATTTATAAGACATGTATTTGGTACTTAAATATTTATGTCTCAGTTAAACACAGAATAATTTGCTATTATTTATGGATATCATTTTAGTTCTCAGTTCATTTATTTATAAGACTTCCGTTATTGTGTATTTACTCTGATTATGATGGTGAGTGTATGAAGGTTCAGGTAACGCGGGGATAGCTTATTTGAGATCCTGGTTGAAACGTTGGTTATTTAGCGGTTCATCACACCATTCTGAAATGTGTGGAATTGGGATGTGACAACTTGGTATCAGAGCATCTCAGGCCTTGCCCGGTGAACTATCATACATTCACAGCAATAGTGAACTGAGATAGGATAAAATAAAAACAGTAATATTAACACATTATAAGCACAAGTGATGTTGAGACCAAATTTAAAAAGAGAATAATACATCTATTAAAAGGAGAAACAAGTTGACATACAATGAGAGCGAAACAAAGTATAAATATATATCTAAAGCGAGTAGGTCCACAATCCGGACAGTTACTCGAAGTACGAGGAAAAACAAAAAGTACAATCGGGAAGCGGGAGGCGAAGGAGGAGGTGGAGCCTCACGATCTCGTCGTAGTCCTCGGCATAGACTCTAGTCAACCGGGATATTCGAGTCCGGGTCGTCGTAGACTAGCCGTGAGATCGGCTACTCTCTGTCGGTCGCACGCTGGATCTCCATGAGCTCACCTATCCGCGCGTCAGATGTGTGCTGAGCAGCCAACAGCTCATCCACTCTCATGCGTTGAGCATTTAGCAACTCCTCCATCCTCAGGTCCGATCTGCGCTGAGTCTCTCTGATCTCGCGCAACATCTCCATCATATCAGAAGACGGATGTGAAGGACCAGCCTCATGAGAAGGACCAGTCTCAGGTACAGAATCCACCGCATGCGAAGTACCAACTCCAGCCGCATGTGTAGGTGAAGGCGGGGGTATCACGTCGACGTCCATGTACATACGATCATCATCGTCGATGGGATCCACCTGAGCTCTAGCAAAGAAGCAGCAAAGACCCTCGGCATCAGCCACCTCAACCCGAGTGTGAGGGTGCACCATCGCGTTCCTCTCATCATCGCTAACCCGAGCGTCTCGAAGTCCCATCTTGCATATAGCCTCCCAATCTAGAGGCGACGAGAAGGTCTTCTCCTACAATGTAGCACCGATCATCGTCCGCATGATGATGTAAGGAAGACAGACGGGCTGATAAGTGCATATAACGTAGATCAAAAACTGGGTCAGCTGAGACACCCTCTCATAATGCCCACTCTGCGGGATCAGGTTGTGCTGAATGATCCTACAGAACACCCGTGGAGCCGGACGCAAGTTGCACGCCCTCATCTGCCAACGATCGGGCTGTAGTAACTGACTATCAATCTCGGCCTGCAACCACATCTTAATAAAGTCGTGCTCACCAGGTGCACAGTACACCATAGAAGAATCATAAGGAATGCCCAACAGGTCGGCCAACTGCCGATAATCAAAGGAAATCTGCACCCCCTTGACGTAGCTAGTGATGCGCAACTCCTGACCAAGCTCCACATCGTTGTGGTTTCCCACAATCTGAAGGTTACAGTAGAACTAGCGCACTAACTCTGGACGTGTGCACGCATCGTATGTGATGACAGGGAGCCACCCCATATCACCAAAAGCTCTCTCTACATTGAACAAGGCTAGCTCAGCCAGGTTCACCATACGACCCCCTTCCACTTTCTTGTCTGTATAGTAGGCATACTGTGCCTCGGCTTCATTGGAGCGGAAGCGAAGCGGATCACGAACTCTAGGTACTTTGGTACGAACCATAGTATCTGCAGATAAGAAAGAAAAAGGAAAACAAGGAGTTAATAGGATAAAAATTTAAAAATTGGGCATTATAATGACGTAAGTTGGTCAAAAGCCTCACTTTTCACCCATACAAGTGGGCAGGAGGACCTACGTAAGTTCCAACACATCATACAACAGTTAAACAGAAGGAATGTTAACTGACAAGGTCCAATTTGAAGGAATTGCAAGAAATTGAAAAATTTCGACAAATTAGGGCAAAAAGAGAAAAAAATTAAGTTTCTCAATAACCAACCGATGAAACTCAAAATTTTTTGAGGGCTTTCGTTCCTCAAGACACCAACAACAAAAGCCCCCAATAAAAATCGAATTTTTACGGTTGGAAAAAGTTTAATTTGAAAAATACAAGCTAAATGGGCAAAAACCTAGGAATGGAAACCTAAAAACAGGTAAAAATGGGAAAGCATACCTGTAGGGATGAAGTGGATGTCGAAACTCGGACTAAAATCAATCCACAACAGTGAAATAGCACTGTAGCAACTCGGAGAGAAGAGGCGAGTCGAAACGGGAGGGAAATAATAGAAAATGACCCAAAATCAGACTTTAAAAATCTGATTTTTGGTCAGAGGGTCGGACAACTCAACCAGAGCCATCGACCCTCTGATCGACCCTCTAATCGACCCTCAGCTCTCGGGAATCTGACAGAAAAACATAGGGTCGGACATTAAGGGTCTGACATACCATCGACCCTCACCATCGACCCTGTATAGAAAAGATAGTATTTTGTTTATAAAATGAGCTCGAATTGGAATTGATTATTGATTAACGTGCCTACATGACATATACATGATTTCTCACCTATTTTGAAGTCCCACCACCACCACCAGTGGAGGAGACTAGTCAAGAGAATAACCATGCACAGGGTAATCCAGAACCGGCAAACCCTACAAATTTGCCACCTCCACCACCGGAGCTAGCAACTGTGGTTATGAACCTAGCTCAGCAGCTATAGCAGATGCAACACGCACAAGCTCAAATGCAGGTTGCCATGGGGATTATGTATCAAGCCACTCGGGCTGCACCCATACACACCGGGCAAGCCGGGCAGCGACCGATGGGTAACCACCCAGCTCCTCGAGACACCGCAACAACCGGCTGCACCAATTCCAGTGCAGGTCCCGAAGCAGCACAAGGGATGTACAACTACCCACCCCCTATGTTTTGGGGCATACCAAAATCAACTGGATCACTCCCAGCTAGTGGAGAGATTTTTGAAAATGAAACCGAGAGAATTCAACGGTAAGCCGTCTGATCCACTGTGGCCAGCACACTGGATAGACGAGATGGAAAGGAACTTCCTTATGATGACTATCACCGAGGAAGAGAAGTACTATGCGCCACCTTCATGCTCAAAGGTGACGCACACCATTGGTGGAAATCTACAAAGACGTACTTATTAACCAAGAACGCCCTACTGACATGGGTTATATATAAAGAAGAGTTCTTCGAGAAGTATTTCCCAAGAAGCTTCAGAGATTCAATGGAGAAAGAGTTCTTGAGTCTGTACCGAGGGCGGATGGTCCGTAGACTCATATCAACGCGCTATGAAGAGCTGTTTTTCTTCGCACCGGCTAGTATGCAGGAAGAAGATACCAAAACCCGTAGGTTTGTCGTGGGACTAAGAGGAAGCATAAGAGAAAATGTTCTGGGCTTAGAGAAGAAAATCTACAACGAAATTGTCTAGATTGCTCGAGTGATCGAATCGAGCCAGAAGGAGAGTTATTTCTCCCAGAACAAAGGCATCAAGAGACCAGCCGAAAACTTCTACAACGGAGGCAATAATAGGACGTATAAACCTTTTCGTCCTCAGAATTTTGCTACTGCACCAAAGTCTACTTCCGCAGCTCAACCACAGCCAAAGCCAAATTCTGAAGCCCCGAAGTGCTATAATCGCAACCAACCAGGGCATATGGCAAGAGAATGCCCAAAACCCAAGAAGCAAGTTACATCAAGGACGGGTATATCTTTGTTACATTAGAGGATGCTGCCGCATCGCCCGATGTGGTCACCGGTATGACCGAAACTTTTAAGATTATAATTTCATTGATTGAGCATGTAGACTAAGTAAAAACGAATCACGGTATCGTACCTATCAATGGCATACCCGCCGCAGTACTCTTTGATTCGGGAGCTACTCATTCATTTATATCTCGTGTCATTTGGAAAGAAGACCAATTTACCCATCAAAACATTAGACTACAAATTACTTGTACGGTCACCGATGGGATTAGAAGTGGAATTAGAGAAAGGTTATGGGCCATGTCCAGTTCTCATTGGCGAGAAAACCTTAGATGCAACTTTAATACAACTTGAGATGGTAGACTTTGACGTCATCTTGGGAATGGACTGGTTAGCTCGGCATTTAGCAAACCTATTATGCGTCAAAAAGAAGCTAACGTTCAAAAACAAAGAAGGAGCAGAATTCAGTTTCTCGGGAACCAAACTTCCCGGAGACGCAAGCTCATACTCTCAGCATTAAAGGCTAAGAAGTGCCTTGAAAAGGGAGCCGTCGGATATCTAGTATCAGTGGTCGACCTAACCAAGGATGCGCCACGAATGGAAGATATTGACATCGTGCAGGATTACCCAGATGTATTTCCAGAGGAACTACCCGGATTACCACCCGACCGAGCCACGGAGTTTGTAATAGACCTTCTACCCGGAGCCGCACCAGTATCAAAAGCACCTTATAGAATGGCTCCTACTGAACTGAAGGAATTAAAAGTGCAATTACAAGAACTGCTGGATAAGGGTTATATTAGACCCAAGTATATCTCCATGGGGGAGCACCGGTGTTGTTCGTAAAGAAGAAGGATGGTAGCGTTCGATTATGTATCGACTATCGAGAGTTGAATAAGTCGACAATCAAGAATCGATATCCGCTACCTCGGATCGATGACTTGTTCGATCATTTACGGGGACCAAAAGTATTTTCAAAGATCGATCTTCGATCAGGCTATCATCAACTGAAGATTAAAGAAGGTGACATTCCGAAGACAGCTTTCAGGACAAGATACGGACATTATGAATTCTTAGTGATGTCATTCGGATTAACTAATGCACCGGCAACGTTCATGGAATTTATGAACCGAGTTTTCCACGATATGTTGGACACGTCGGTGATAGTATTTATTGATGACATATAGGTATACTCCAAAGACAAAGAAACCCATGTCAAGAACCTAAACGAAGCCCTACAACGTTTAAGGAAAGAGAAGTTATACGCCAAATTTTCAAAGTGTGAGTTTTGGCTAAGTGAAGTCGCCTTTCTAGGCCATGTAGTATCCGCTGAAGGAATCAAAGTGGACCCCAGTAAGATCGAGGCTATCGTAAAGTGGGAAGCACCAAAGAGCGTTTCAGAAATTAAAAGTTTTCTGGGTCTAGCTGGTTATTATCGGAGATTCGTAGAAGACTATTCTCGGATTGCCTTACCTCTCACCAGTTTGACCAAGAAAGGTGAAAAATTTGTATGGATGGATAAGTGTGAAAAAAGTTTTCAAACACTAAAGACAAGATTGATATCCGCTCCGATTTTGACTATTCCTATCCCAGGACAGACATTTACCTTATATACTGATGCGTCGGGATTGGGATTAGGATGTGTGCTTATGCAAGGAGAGCAAGTGATTGCCTATGCCTCGAGACAATTGAAGGTACATGAGAAAAATTACCCCACTCACGATTTGGAGTTAGCGGCAGTAGTACATGCTGTCAAGATATGGAGACATTACCTATACGGAGAGAAATTCCAAATTAAGTCGGACCATAAAAGTCTTACTTATTTATTTAATCAGAAGGAGTTGAATATGAGACAAAGAAGATGGCTAGAACTATTGAAAGACTATGATTGTGATATCCAGTATTATCCGAGAAAAGCGAACGTAGTAGCAGATGCATTGAGCAGAAAAGCAATGATAAAATCTCAAGGAGAAGTTAGCACGACTGCGGCAATGTGCACTACCGGAATGGTATTCAATCACAGCAACGAGCAGTATGTGATAGACACAATGGATGGATCAGCCAACCAAGGGTTTATTCATCGGTTTTCGAATATGTTGCCGGCATTGAAGATTATACCGGATATAGTGGATGAAGTGAAGACAGCTATCAAAGCAGATCCTTATCTGAGAACAAAGACACGAAGATATTGAGAAAGGTAGGACAAACCCCGAGTTCACCTTGGATGACGAGAATGTCTTGGAATACAAAGGAAGAATATGTGTACCGAAATAGAAAGTGTAGACATTAGACACCAACTCATGAAAGAAGCCCACACCACCATCTACTCGGTACATCCTGGAAGTACAAAGATGTATCATGACCTAAAGAAATTATACTGGTGGAGGGGAATGAAAGCAAATGTAGTTAAGTTCGTGTCTCAATGCCTAAATTGTCAGAAAGTAAAGGTTGAACGACAAAGACCCACAGGACTATTGCAGCCGTTACCGGAACCAGCATGGAAATGGGACTACATTACTATGGACTTCGTCACGGGACTATCATTGACTCCTCGAGTAGTAGACGCAGTTTGGGTGATTGTAGACCGTCTGACAAAGACAGCTCGTTTCATACCTATACGACCTCAGTATACACTGGAAAGGTTAGCAAAGTTGTATGTGGATAACATTGTTCGCTTACACGGTGTACCAGAAAGCATTGTGTCGGATAGAGATCCACGATTTACTTCTAAATTTTGGGAAGGATTGCAAAAGGCTATGGGTACAACGTTGAAGTTCAGTACTACATTCCACCCACAGACAGATGGATAGTCAGAGCGTACAATTCAGATTCTAGAAGATATGCTACGAGCATGTGTAATTGATTTCAAGGGATCATGGGATGAAAGGTTACCATTGATCGAGTTCGCTTATAACAATAGCTATCAGGCTACTATACAGATGTCACCTTATGAAGCACTGTATGACAGAAAGTGTCGAACTCCGTTGTTTTGGAATGAAGTTGGAGAACGTAGTATTGTTGGACCAGAATTTGTTGAAGAGACTTGTCAAGTGGTCGACATTATCAAGGAAAGAGTAAGAACAGCTCAGAACCGTCAGAAGCAATATGCTGATACTTGACGAAGAGATCTAGAGTTCGCCGTAGGTGATAAAGTATTTTTGAAGGTATCGCCTATGCGAGGATTGAAAAGGTTCGGACAAAAAGGGAAACTAAGTCCAAGATATGTCGGGCCATATGAAATTCTGGCTAAGCATGGAAAAGTAGCTTATCAGTTAGCACTAGCACCATCTATGTCAAGTGTGCATGACGTATTTTACATATCCTTATTGAAGAAGTATGTCAAAGACCCAACACATGTTTTGACAGTGGATTTGCTAGAATTGACTGATGATTTGACATTTGAAGTAACACCAACGAAAATCACTAGTCGAAAGGTTCAACGTCTATGCAACAGAGATATCTACTATGTTAAGGTCACATGGAAAAGTAGAGACATGGAAGAAGTTACATGGGAAGAAGAAAATGCTATGCGGAAGCAATACCCTCACTTATTTGATGCAGAAGGTACGTCCAATTTCGAGGACGAAATTTTTATAAGTTGGGGGGAGTTGTAAGACCCGTGTCAAACTAATCCGGTCTTACCACCTTGAACCAGGTTCACCCATCATGGTCGAGTCAAATGGACCAAGGGCGTGAAGGAGAGCGAGATCCCAGGTATCAAATCGACCCAAAAACACTTAAAATAGAGGAAGGGTCGCATACCCAGCTAAACAGGGTCGACCCTCCCAAATCAGAAACTCAGGCCCTTAAAATTTGGGAGAGGGTCGGACAGTGTCAGACCACAGGGTCGACGGGATCATCGACCCTCTCATCGATCCTCACTTGCCGCCGAAACTGAAATTAGGAAATTTTCTAATTTTCGATTGGGATTCTTTCCAAATCTCAATGGGACTATTATAGGACATTCCTACTCTATTTAAAGGACGTCCCTAAGCCACTTTCACTCCTTTCACAACCCTAATTGAATTGAGAGAAATAGAGAAGAAGGAAAAGAGGAAGAAAAGATACAAGGAAGAAAACTTAGCAAAAAGGAGAAGAATTTCCAGAGAAAAGTAATCTTCTCAGGTATGGATACTAATTCCATGAGTTTCTACAGACCTTAGGTTAGATATGGTTGAGTGTAGGATTTCGGAAAAAAAAAAACCATCGATCCATGGTTAGGTTTTCATGGAAAAACCTAGGAGAATGCATGAAAGCTATTTAAGAGGATGAATCATGGTTTCAGACCATGGAATGAATGTTTAATGGAATGTGGAAGCAAGCCATAGGACCCCAAACACGAAGAATGAATTAAAAAATGGAAATTGGACCAGAGTGCACCGAGGGTCGCACACAGGGGCGATAGACCCATCGACCCTAGGCACCCTGACCATCGACCCTCAGCATTCGGGAAGTTCAGACAGAGGGTAGGGTCGATAGACCCATCGACCCTATGTATCCTGAGCATCGACCCTCAGTTAACAACATGGTTTTTAAATTCGAAATTAATTCTAATTAAATTCTATCGACTTTGTTAGGTTTGCTAGCATTATAATAACACTGTAGAGGTGATTTTAAAGCTTGGAAAAGTATCTTATAGCAAACTAAGGTGAGGAACCTTAACTCCAAACTGAATCGGTTAATAATAAACTGTTTTCTAATTCTTGAGTCCTATGCCATGTTTGATTCTATGCAAATATGTTTGTAATGTGCATACAACATGCCATCCAATATTTCTATTACTTGTTCATACATATTTACTTTATTGTTTATAACATGATGATGATGATGATGATAGGAATAGGCAAGTGCTTGTATGTGTGTGGTTGATGTACTTGATGCGAGCGAGTATCAGGGGAGGTGTGATGAGAACGTCAATAAACGTTAACCTTTGGCGGGTCTCAGCACTTTAGCTCTATCTCTAACTCCAGTCTTGTGCATTGACATCGTCGTATCGCCATTACCTTAGCAGAACTATTGTGTCGTAGGGTATTAGGGGAGGTGGTCTCGGTCCTTGTAGTCTCTGACTCTACCGGGGGGCCTTAGCTCTATCTCTATGGACATTCTGAGGGTTGCTGGGGTGAGGCCTTGGATACACTGTTTGGCATTAGGATTGGTTAGTAGCGAGCCCAGTTTGCAAGCCCTCACTAGCGGGGGGCTTACGTGTTGGTATAGCATTATATAGCAATAAACGTTAACCTTTGTTGTATAATGTTATGGTAGGGTGGATGGGGACGACGATAAACGTTAACATTCGGGCGGACTTCCACACCCTGTGTATAGAGGCGGTGTCAATAAAGGTTAACCTTTGACCACCCAACCTTTCTATTGTGCATTGCAAACTATAAACCAGACCATAGAGATAAATGAATGTGCATGCATATGTAATGTTGCATTGTTTTGGCTACTCACTGAGCCGTGTTGTGTGCTCACCCCTCGACGTCGAATATTTTTAGTTGATGATGCAGGTTACACAGTTGATGACTATATGAATGCTTCTACATACGGGACGGTAGCAGTAATGGAAGCTGGAGCTGAAGACGATACACACGACTCCTCTTGCGAGTGCAACTCGTGTGTATTTGACTAGATATTTTTATAGGTTTCTTTATTGGATTTATAAGACATGTATTTGGTACTTAAATATTTATGTCTCAGTTAAACACAGAATAATTTGCTATTATTTATGGATATCATTTTAGTTCTCAGTTCATTTATTTATAAGACTTCCGCTATTGTGTATTTACTCTGATTATGATGGTGAGTGTATGAAGGTTCAGGTAACGCGGGGATAGCCTATTTGAGATCCTGGTTAAACCGTTGGTTATTTAGCGGTTCATCACACCATTATGAAATGTGTAGAATTGGGGTGTGACATACACTGTGACCACCCGCCCTAATCTAGTCAAACGTTTCTACGCCAACCTGAGGTCGAGGGTAATGTTAACGACTTCAGCCGTGGCAGGGACCTCCACATCACCTGCTTTGTTAAAGGCATTCCCATATCCTTTGATACTCATCAGCTTGCTGATCTTTTGGGGATACCAAATGATGGTGACTTGGTATACTGCGTCCCCAAGATGAAGGGCTTTCTTACTGATGATCTACGCCAGGAGGTTTCAGAGCAGATCCTTAACCCAGGAGCGCCCATGAAAGCTGCTAGCTTAAGACCTGCTCCTCAGGTATATTGCCGCATCATCCAGCATGATATTGTTCCTCAGAGCGGCCACTACAGTGAGTTGTCTCAGCTCCCCAGTACTTGACTTACTAAGTCTGCACTAGGAAGCGGGTCTGTCTCCCTTACATTATTATCCAAACCATGCGTCAGGATACTCTGCCCGATCAGATCAGTAACCATCCTTATGGCCGGCTTATCACTACTTTTTTGTGGCACTTACGAGTGGACATGAGAGGTGTGATTACAGTCAAGGACACTATGACCTCAGACATTGACTGGGACGCCATTATCCGGATGAGGATGGACAATCTGCCCATTAGTGATGAGGAGTTAGAGGCTCTTCCTCGTCCACTTAGGAGGGTAGCAGCTGCGGCAGCAGCAGCAGCAGCCAATGCGGCTCATGCAGAAGAGGCAGGGGATGACGATGGTGATGATGATCTGATGGAGGACATTTCGGCACCAAAACCCAGCCCACACCTGCAATAGGACCATCCCAGCCTCCTCCCGATACCGTGATGGGTATGTTTATGGAGATTCGGGATGCCCAGCGTGAGATGAGCCGTGACCTAGGGAGCCTTTCTCGCAGCCTCAGAGTCACGCAAGAGTAGGTACGCAAGAGTAGGTACACTGGCTCAGGGTTGCTTATGAGCGTGAATATTAAATCACTGACCCTATTCCTCCTATGCCCCCATCCCCATGATAGATCATTTTTATTTTCTCTCCCTAACAACTTGGTTTTTATATAACAGGGTAATCGTCCGGCTTGTGGACTGTACCCTGTGGCACCATTAACCCTTGATACTCTTTAGATATTTTATGTTTATAAAGTTTTCTTTTTACTTGTTTTGGTAATTCATGATCATTCTGCTTGTTACTATGGTTTCCTCACTAGAGCATGACTGTTTATTAATTCTACATTTAGTATAGTATATTATGCTCTTTCATATTTAGTCTCAGGCATCAAAGAAGTGCTTAGGGTGTGTTTTTATTAAGACTTCTAAATTCTTCCTATCTCAGTTCATCAACATAGTTAAGTGCAATTATGGTCTGTTGGACAGAGCCTAAGAGCTCTGATACAAAGTTGTTACACCCCAATTCTGGCTAAACCAGAAGTGTGAGTGAATCGTCACTGAACCAACAGCTCACACCAAGATCTCAATAAGACCATGTCTACTCACACAAACCATTACACATAATCATAATCAGAATATAATAAAATACAACGAAAGTCTTAAATTAAATGAACTGAATTCTCTATTGATAATTTAAATAAAATATTCAATTATTCTCCACACCAAAATGTAAATAAATATCCTTACATCAATTTGTAAATCCAGCTGAAAATAAATAAAATAAACTAAACAAATCCTAGAGGTACACGTAGAAAGGGCACTTGCATGAAGCGTCATGCTCGTCCTATCCTGCTTGCACTTCTAAAGCAGCAACACCTCCATATGTCAGAGCATCCATATAGTCCTCCACAGTATAACCTGCTTTAACATCTAAAAATTGTGTGTACACAAGGGTGAGATCACAACTTAGCTCAGTAAGACAATCAGACAATGCAACAAACATATGTATCTGTAACATTTACATTATGGTCTGGATTTAAGTTTGCAATGTGCTATAGAAAGGATTGGCGGCCACCGCACTTCTATATACGAGTGTGTGAAGCTGCCCAATGGATCAAACACCACTGTCGTCCCACATGCACCAACCATGGAATAGAGATAGAGCTAAAGCCTCCGGATCAAACACCGCCAACACTTCCCCTGATACCCTACCCATACCAACACGTAAGCCCCTATTGGAAAAAGGTTTGCAAACTGGGCTCACAACTAACCAATCCTATATGTCATTACAGTAGGCCCTATCCCAGTACAGCTCCCTATGGCATAGTGATAGAGCTAGAGTCTAGTGGCCAGGCTAGAGACCACAGTGCCACTTCCTCCCCCTGATACCCTATTCATTCCAAGCATGCTAAGACAGAACGATACGAAAAGGTGCTAATGTGAGGAATGATCCCAGACCCCAGGCCCTTCCCATTCTACACACCAACGAAAACAATCAAATGCCTAACAGTCACATCCTAGCATAGTGAGTATGCATAAACAATAATAATAACTGAAAGTAAAGGATGACATGCGAGTATGCACAAACATCAGTCCATAAAATCATAATTATTAACAACATTTTACTGTAATTAAATTATTAGGGTTTAGGTCCGATTCTCTTACCTGACGCTTGATTGCTAACTTGCTCCACGTCACAGAATCGAAACTTGCTATTACAAGGTCCTACACGATGTGAGGGTTGAGTTAGAATAGTTTTTATTAGGGTTTACGTTGGTCAAAAAACCAACTGGGTCAAAACACTTCTCAAAGAGCAGACCGGTCATGGGTACCGATCGCAGGTACCAGCCGCGGCACTATGGGGAAAGGTGCGACCAATCGCCACAGACCAGTCTCCGGGAGATACCGGTGGTAGTACCGGTTGCAGATGATGCGACCGGTATGGTCGATCGGTATGTCTCTGGAAGACCATACACCTGGTTCTCGCCTTCCGTCAGTCACTCCCTATTGATTCTAGGGTTTCTCCTACACATTCTAGGTTTAAGCACTAAGTTAGAGTTGTTTCCAACTCCATTCAAGTCCTAGTTTCGATGATCTTCAACCTAGAACTTGAATCTAGGGTTTACCGATTGGATTAGGATTTGACGGCAAAATATGGTTTAGATCAATACCTCGCCTTGCATGGTATTGATCCAATCATGACTAACCATTCTAGAATGATTAACGTAGAGGAAGGTTTAAGCACTTACCGTTGATTCATGGTAATGCGTTCTTCGTCCAACGGCAATGGCTGCTCTTCCCTCTCCTTCCTAGCTTCTTCTCCTTCTTTATTCTCATTCTCCTCTCTGGGGTTTGTGAGGATCAATGAAAGGGATTTTAGGAGGTTTAGGAGTCCTTATATAGGCTAGGGTTGAGTTTAGGAAGCCTCCTAATATTAGGAAAGTCCTTCGGTTTGGAATTTAGAAAGTGGGACCCGCAGAGATCCATTTCTGGATCTAAGTGGTCTGCTGCGCAGGCTATACTGGTCGATCGGTACCATAGACCGGTACCATCGACCGGTATGAAATATACCATACTTTGAGGTCTGTTTTGTACCTGATTGTCATCCGCTCGTCCCGTCTAGCCCAGTGATGATTGGAAGGCCTGTTACGACATGAATAAAAGGTTTAGATCGGGTTCATGAAGTGCGGGTCTTACATTGAAGGCTAGATTGATATCAGCTCCCATATTGACTATTTCAATCCCAGGACAACCATTTACCTTGTACACTGATGCGTCTGGGTTAGGTTTAAGATTTGTGTTTATGCAAGGAGAACAAGTAGTTGCATATGCCTCAAGACAACTGAAGACACATGAGAAGAACTATCCCACTCATGACTTGGAATTAGCAGCAGTAGTACATGCTGTTAAGATAAGGAGACATTATTTGTATGGAGAGAAATTTCAGCTTAAATCAGATCATAAGAGTGTCACTCATCTTTGTAATCATAAGGAGTTGAACATGAGACAAAGAAGATGGCTTGAGTTACTAAAGGATTATGATTGCGATATTCAGTATCATCCAGGAAAAGCTAATGTAGATGTTAATGCACTAAGCAGGAAATCAATGGCAGAATCCCAAGAAGAAGTTAGTGCAAATGTTGTAGAGTATGTCACAGGGAGAGTATTTAATTATGGTATGGAGTAATTCGTGATTGATATTCTGAATGAATCAACTGACCAAGGGTTTATTCATCTATTCTCAAACATGTTTGCTACATTAAAGATTGTACTTGATCTATTAGATGAAGTGAAAACCGTTATTAAATCAGACCCTTATCTGAGAACGGTGCAAGAAGACCTCGAAAAAGGTAGGACTACTCCTGAGTTCACCTTGAACGTTGAAAAGATACTAAAATACAAAGGAAGGATATATGTTCCTGAAAATGAAGTCTTGGATATTAGACACAGACTAATTGAGGAAGCTCACACCACCTCTTATTTGGTACATCCTGAAGTACAAAGATGTATCATGATCTGAATAAACTATATTGGTGGAGAGGAATGAAAGTAGATGTAGCTAAATTTATGTCTCAATGCTTGAATTGTCAGCAAGTAAAGGCTGAAAGGCAAAGATCTGTAGGGTTGTTGCAGCCACTGCCAGAACCAGCATGGAAATGGGACTGCATCACTATGGACTTCATCATTGGGTTACCATTGACTCCCCGAGTAATTGACGCGGTTTGAGTGATTATGGATCGTTTGACCAAGACTGCTCGTTCATAGCTATACGACCTCAATATACCCTAGAGAGGTTAGCTAAGCTTATTGTAGATAATATTATCCGATTACATGGTGTACCTGAAAGCATTATGTTCGACAGAGACCCATGCTTTACCTCAATGTTTTGGGAAGGATTACAGAAGGCTATGGATACAACATTGAAGTTTAGTACTGCATTCCATCCTCAGACAGACGAACAGTCGGAGCATACTATTCAGATTTTATAAGACATGCTTCGAGCTTGTGTTATTGATTTCAAAGGATCATGAGATGAGAAATTACCATTGATAGAGTTCTCTTATAACAACAGCTATCAAGCGACTATACATATGTCACCCTATGAAGCACTGTATGGTAGGAAATGTCAAACTCCTTTGTTTTGGAATGAAGTTGGAGAACGGAGTATTGTTGGACTAGAGTTTTTTGAAGAGATTTGTCGAGTAGTCAACATTATCAAGGAAAGAGTCCGAATAGCTCAGAACCGTCAGAAGCAATATGCAGATAATCAACACAGAGATCTCGAATTCACCATAGGTGATAAGGTATTTCTGAAAATATCTCCTATGCGTGGTTTGAAAAGATTTGGACATAAGGAAAAGCTATGTCCCAGATATATTAGACCTTATGAAGTTCTAGATAGACGTGGAAAAGTAGCATATCAGTTAGCACTATCACCATCCATGTCAAGTGTGCATGATGTATTTCATATCTCATTACTGAAGAAGTACGTTAGAGATCCAACACACGTGTTAACAACGGTTCCACCGGATTTGACTAAAGATTTGACGTTCGAAGTAGTACCTTTTGAGATCATTAGCCGGAAGGTGCAATGTCATTGCAACCACGATAATTACTACGTTAAGGTTACTTGGAGAAGCCAAAATGTAGAAGAGAAGATGAGAACGCTATGCGGAAGCAATATCCTTACCTATTCGACTCGCAAGGTATGTGCAAATTTCAAGGTCAAAATTTATATAAGAGTGGGGGAGTTGTAAGACCCACACTCCACTAACTTGGTCTAACCGGGTCGGGCCAGGTCTTTCAATCATTTTGGGACCAAGTGGACCTAGGTGTGACGATAGATTACAAACCAGGTATGAGAATCGAGTTAAAAGCACTAAAAACAAACCTAAGGTCGCATGCCTGGGTAGGTATGATCGACCATAAGGAAGGGAACCAAAATTCTCAAATCCAGAACCCCATGGTCAATGATTTTGACCTTACGATCGACGGATTATGAGACTGTATGATCGACCGTGAGAACCCAGATCAGACTCCGAGTTTTGGAAACTTTCCTAAACTAAGGGATTGCTTTCCTATTTACCCAAAAAAAAAGGGATTGCTTTCCTAATCGAAAGAGGACCCTGTATGGAGATTTTTTCTCTATATAAAGGATGTTCCTCAGCCCATTTTCACTCTTTTAGAACATTAGTAATCCCTAGAGAAAGAGAAGAAAGAGAAGAAAGAGAAAGAAAAGAAGGAGAAGAAGAAAAAGCTAAGGAGAAGAATTTGCTGAGAAGAGATTGGCTCTCTATCACAGGCAAAGGTATGAAACGAATCCTTGGAGTTGTAAACTCTAAGGAATAAGACTTCTATGAAGAATAGACAATATCAACCTTTTATGATCTATGTGATTTCCTTGAAAAAATCCCAAGGGGAACCATGAGGAGTGAATTTGATGATTAGGGTTGATAAGAAATTACTAATGATGGCCATAGGATGACCTTAGAATAAACCCCATTGAAGATCAAAAGAATTAACCCAGGAAGAACTCGAATTTCATGTAGACTGTGACCAAAAATCTCAAGGTCGTAGCTACGGTCGACCATAGCATGACTAGTATGACCAGAGGATCGACCATAGACATTCGGGAAGATTTCAGAAATCATATGGTCGCAGCTACGGTCGCACCATATGCGACCGTAGGGTATCGGCCGTAGACAGTAAGTTCGATACAGCATCAGACTGTAGGACCAATCAGGCACCTATCGGTGCTCTGTTATGATTTTTGACTATTGTAACATGTCACATATGAACCCTAACTTAAATTCATATAACTTTTAGGTTGTTAAGGCTTAGAAGGACATCGAGAATTGCTAATAGGTGATGGACCTAAACTAATTGGTTAATAACAAATTGTTATTTTTATTGAGTCCAATGCCATGATTGATTCTATGCTTGTATGCTTGTAATGTGCATCTCACATGTTATCCAATATTCCTACTAATACTATTTATGCATATTTAATTCCTTTTATTTATAACATCATGATGATGATGGTGCTAGAAATAGGCATGTGAATGTATGTGTGTGGTTGGTGTGTTGGATGCGAGTCGAGCATCAGGGGGAGGACGTGACATGGTGGTCTTCAACCTCGTCACCAGGCTCTGGCTCTATCTCTACTCAAGTCTTGCCCACTAACATTGTCGTATCGCCATTTCCTTAGCAGAAATATTACGTCATAGGGCATAAGGGGAGGTGGTCTCAGACCGTGTGGTCTCTGACTCTATTGGGGGCCTTAGCTCTATCTCTATGGACGTATTGAGGGGTGCTGGGGTGAGGCCTTGGATATACTATTTGGCATTAGGATTGGTCAGTTGCGAGTCCAGTTTGCAAGCCCTCGCCAATTGGGGCTTAAGTGTTGGTATGGATAAGGCATCTGGGGAAGTGTTGGCCGTGTTTGATCTGGATACTTTAGCTCTATCTCTCTTCCATGATGGATGCATGTGGGACGGTAATGGTGTTTGATCCATTGGGCAGATTCACACACTCGTGTATAGAGGTACGGCGGCCACCAAACCTTTCTATAGCATATTGCAAACTTAAAACCAGACCAAAGATATGAATTGAATGCATGCATATGTTTGTTGCATTGTTTTGTTTGCTCATTGAGCCGTGATGTGTGCTCACCTTTTGACGTCGAATATTATTAGTTGATGATGCAGGTCCTACAGTTGAAGAATATATGAATGCGCCGACGTATGAACAAGTTGCTACGATGGATGTAGAAGCTAAAGAAGATGCGCATGATTCATCATGCGAGTGCAACCAATATGTTTTTGCTTAAGTTTGGTTATAATTTGAACATCGGATATGTAATTGATTATTTATTTTTATGTCTTGTGGTTTGAAGATAACTGGATTAAATACTTGTTTATCACTGTTAGACTCTCAGTTCATTATCTATAAGACTTTCGTTTATTTGTTTATTACCTCTGATTATTAATATCAAATGTGTGTTTGGTTTGATATGATGGGTACGACTTATGCGAGATCTTGGGTGAACCGTTGATTTATCGACGGTTCATTACACCATTCTGGTTAGACCATAATTGGGGTGTGCCAACTTGGTATCAAAGCATCTCTGGTTCTACCCATTGACCTAACTACTTCCACATGAGTCATGAACTGAGTTAGGATAAAATTTAAAAGCTATAATAAGAACACACCATAAGCACTTGTGTTGTATGAGACATAAACTAAGAAAAAAAGTAATACACATATGTAAAGGAGAAACCAATTTTGTATATATATGAAAATAAGACAAATGTACATCAAATCAAAGTACAGTCCACAATCTAGATAGTTACTCTGTAGTATAAAAAGGAAAAAGGTATAAAGGGCAATCATGGAGCTGGAGGTGTTGGAGGAGGAGGAGCCTCACGATCTCTATTGTAGTCCTCTGCATATACTCTCACGAGCCAGGCCAGTTGAGTCTGAGTCGCTCGAATAATAGCTGCCAGATCTGCTACCTGCTGGTCTGTAGAGTGCTAGGCATCTAGAAGCTCTCCTACTCTCTAATCAGTCACTCACTGAGTCTCTCTAATCTCACATAACAGCCCCATCATGTCATCTGGTGGTCGGCGTGATGGGCCATCTGAATGAGAAGACCTTGAAGGGACAGCTCCAGTAGAATTCTATGGCGATGGAGGAGGGATGGCATCCACATCCATGTACATCTGATCATCATCCTCCTCATCATCACCCTCGTGTGCCTCAACTGCTACCTCTACTGTTGCTGATGTTACCGCCTCTGCATCTGCTGCCACTATCAGAGTGAGAGGATATCTCATAGCATTCCTCTCATCATCCCAGACATGTATCTCTCTCATGCCCATCCTGCTGATGGCCTCCCAAACAAGGTCAGCTGAGAACGTGTCCTCAACGATCCTCTCATCCACTAGGTCCACCTATAGAGGAGCGAGCAAGGTGGAGATCCAGAGAATAATGTATGGGAGGAAGACATGCTGCCTAGTACAGATACAATATAGAAGGTACTGAGTATACTGAGAGATCATCTCATAATGTCTGCCCTGGTGTGAGGACAAAGATTCATTTGTTTTTGGAGTCGCCACCTTGGTTAAGGTCTAGGGCCTTAGAAATGTGAAATCTCACCTTAAGGTAAAACTTTGATTGACTCATGACCCTTAGATTGAATTTTTGGTCCATTAGAGATTGGGTAAGCGTCAGGTTATGGTTATGGGAAGTGGTTAGGCACCCAAACCGTCCGATCAAAATCAGTCTCCTATACCTTTCCTATGCTATACTTTATCTATTAAACCAAACCAAACCAAGTGGTTTGATATCATTGAACCAAATCTGTATCCATCGCAATGCCTACGTATCATGAAATTATTTTGAAAATCAGGTTCACCATCGTAGTTCAAGTGTGATTAAAGTTTATGGCTATGATTTATGCTTGTGCATGATTAAGTTCATTGTTCAAGTTGAAGTTTATGCTTGAAAGGCTGAGAAACCGTATGGGTTAGTATCTGGATTGTCCATACGAACTGATAGAAAGTCCTAGTGGATCTAAGAATGGATAACCCCTTCTGGGTCTGAATGTGGATAACCTTATTTGGGTCAAAATGTGGATAACCCTTTTTGGGTTGGAATATGGATAACCCTATTTGGGTCAAAATGTCACACCCCAATTCCGCACTATTCAGAATGGTGTGATGAACCGCTAGAAAACCAACGGCTCAACCAGGATCTCGTACAGACGGTATCCGGCTGATCTAAACTTCATATATCCACATTCATAATCAGAGTAAATATACAATAGCAGAAGTCTTATAGTAAAATGAACTGAGAATCTACTGTGATATTATTATTTAAATAGCAAATTATTTTGTATCAACTAAGACATAAATACGTATCAAATACATGTCATTAATAAATCCAAATAAAGAAAATAAAAATCTAATCGAATACACATGAGTTGCACTCGCAAGAGGAGTCATGTGTACCCACTTCATCTTCAACTTCCATCGCCGCCATGTGCCCGTACACTGGAGCATTTACATAATCTTCGACGGTAATACCTGCATCATCAACTAAAAATATTCGACGTCGAGGGGGTGAGCACACATCATGGCTCAGTGAGCAAACAAAACAATGCAACAATACATATGCATGCAGTCAATTCATATCTTTGGTCTGGTTTAAAGATTGCAATGCTTAATAGAAAGGTTGGGTGGTCAAAGATTAACGTTTATTGACCCCGCCTCTATACACAGGGTGTGGAAGTCCGCCCAAAGGTTAACGTTTATTTTCGTCCCCATCCACCCTACCATAACATTGTACAACAAAGGTTAACGTTTATTGTTGTACAGTGCCATACCAACACGTAAGCCCCTGCTGGAGAGGGCTTGCAAACTGGGCTCGCAACTAACCAATCCTAATGCCAAAAAGTGTATCCAAGGCCTCACCCCAGCATCCCTCAGAACGTCCATAGAGATAGAGCTAAGGTCCCCCGATAGAGTCAGAGACTACAAGGACCGATACCACCTCCCCTGATACTCTACGACGTAATAGTTCTGCTAAAGTAATGGCGATACGACGATGCTAATGCACAAGACATGAGTTAGAGATAGAGATAAAGTGCTGAGACCCGCCAAAGGTTAACGTTTATTGACGTTCCCATCACACCTCCCCTGATACTCGCTCGCGTCAAGTACACTAACCACACACATACATTCACATGCCTATTCCTATCATCATCATCATCATCATGTTATAAACAATAAAGTAAATATGCATGAATAAATAATAAAAATATTGGATGACATGTTGTATGCACATTACAAACATATTCACATAGGATCAAGTATGGCATTGGACTCAAGAAAAGAGAAAACAGTTTGTTATTAAGCAATTAGTTTAGAGTTTTGTTTCCTCACCTTAGCTTGCTAATAGATCCTCTTGCAAGCTTTAAGATCACATTTATATTGTTATTATTTTGCTAGAAGACCTAACAAAGTCGATAGAATTTAATTAGAATTAATTCTGAATTTAAAAACCATTCTGTTAACTAGGGGTCGGAGGTAGGGTCGGAGTAATGATCGACCCTGGGTGCGACCACCCCTATTCTGGACTTCCTGAACACTGGGGGTCGATGCTCAGGGTCTGGTAGGGTCGATTGGCCATCGACCTCCCATGCGACCCCCTGTGGGTTTTGGTCGATTTTCTTCCTTCAGTCCATTCTTCGTGTTTGGGGTCCTATGGCTTGCTCCTATAATCCATTATACACATGTTCTATGGTCTAGAACCATGATTCTACCACCTATATGGCTTTCTTGATTTTCCCCCATGGTTTTCCATGAAAACCTAACCATGGGTTGATGGTTTGGGTTTCTCCGAGATCATACTCTCTGCATTATCTATCCTAAGGTCTTTAGCAATTCATGGAATTAGTATCCATACCTGAGAAGAATACTCCTTCTCTGCAACTCTTCTCCCTTGGCCTTCTTCTCTTCTTTCCTTCTCTTTTCCTTCTCTTCCTTCTCTTCTCTTTCTCTCAATTCAATTGGGGTTGTAAAAGGAGTAAAAGTGGCTTAGGGACATCCTATTTATAGAGTAGAAACTCCTAAAATAAGTCCCATTGAGATTTGGAAGGAATCCCATTGAAATTAGGAAACTTTCCTAATTTTCAGATTTACCGAGTACCGGGGGTCGATAGGGGGGTCGGAGATCCCGTCGACCCTTGGTTCCTGAAGTGTCCGACCCCCCATGTAAAACTGGGGGTCTGACTTCTGTCTTGGGGGGTCCGACCCTCCCCTTAATTTAAGTGTTTTTGGGTCAGTTTAATACCTGGGATCGTGATCTCCTTCACGCACTTGGTCCATTTGGCTCATCCATGATGGGTAGACCTGGTTCAAGGTGGTAAGACCGGGATAGTTTGATACTGGTCTTACACAAAATGTGGATGG
This sequence comes from Protea cynaroides, assembly GCA_028583415.1. Lineage (NCBI taxonomy): Eukaryota > Viridiplantae > Streptophyta > Magnoliopsida > Proteales > Proteaceae > Protea > Protea cynaroides. The sequence continues at coordinate 26,576,675 of CM053265.1, read as the reverse complement.
ATATCCAAGTGGATCTATGGATAGTCCGACTGGACTAAGGTGTGGATCCGAATTTGGGATTCTCCTAAATAGCCTTTGTATCCTAGGGTTTGCCCTAGGAATCAGAATCCGCGTAGTTCGAAGTGATTGAAATAACCTATTCTAGGTTAAGGATTGAGAACCTATTCTAGGTTTAGGGTTTAGAACCTATTCTATGTTTAAGGTTTACTGAGGGGCAGAAATTGTCCTGAGCTACCCTTTTCACCCTAAGCTCTAATTTTGAAAGGATTGTCAAAGCATTCTCTTTCTTTATTAAGATTTTTATTATTTCTCATTATGCCTTTCCCAAGAATGTAGGTGCCTAAATGCACGTCCCCACGCCTAGATTGTCTTCTAGAAGTGTACATACATGATAGTTCAACTAGGGTGTTGCAAAAATAAAATTATTTCCACAAATGGAATATTCTATCTAAGCATGGCATGTATGATGTTTATGGTAACTAACACATCATATAGTAAGATTACGTAAATCTCCTTAACATGGCATATGATACCATAAAAATTTATTTAAACATGGTAAAACTTAATATGCTATATTCTAAGCATGGAAAGTCTAAACATTGTATGTCTAAATATGGTAATTATCAAGATATTGCTAAATATGATAACAAAATTTATTTATTCTACCAAATATAGCAACACATGGATATGGTATGCGCACAATCCAAAAAAAGCATGTGAGTACTCCAAATATGACCATTTATCCAAATATGGCATGTGGACACTCTAAATGTAGTAAGTATGAAATCAAATATGGTAGAATTCACCAAATCACTCAAACAATCAATTGCATATTACAGTGAATGAGACATCAATGAAATCTTTATGAAAAATCCAAAATTATCAAAAAGACATATGTTTAAGAAGTTCTTTGAAAATATTGTAACTTTTATGAAGACATTTGGAATGAATAATGACTCAAAAATATCAAAATTGTGACACAAAGTTTCAAGTATTGCACAAACTAGGAACTGCTTTCAAATTCTCTCACATTACACCAAAATGACCATAAGTAGGTCTTCTATAACTCAAAGTAAGCCCTATTTTTTTTTCACAGAAAGATGACTTAACATGCCATATTTCATCTGAAGGGGTCAAATGCCAACAGAGGACGAAACTAGGTCAAATGAATGCCACAAGACTAGATATGTGCACTGGTCAAATCTATTCCAGAATTTTGACCGGTGGCACCATAAATTCCGCATAAAATCTCATACTTAATGAAAATTAAATCTAAACATATGTCCAAGTAGATAACTGATAGATCTAAAACTTCATCAAGAAATACAAGTGAAAACCGAATATTCCAGTTGTGAAAAAGATACTTTTCAATCATGTCAATCAGTATATCTTAACAGATTAAAAATAGAGCACTATGCACTTCAAAATCTATATCAATTCAAAGAAAAATTAAAAAAATCCAAAACTAGTGCCATTTTTTAGAAGACTTCCATATCTAAGAAATTCATATGAAGTTGTTTTTCTGATTATGGCCATAAAATCCTTTTCTAGAGACTTTCTGATAGGGGATTGCATTATACCCGAGTAGGGTAGCAATGCCAAAGAAGATTTTTTTTGATAGAGTTTTCCAATTCCAAATGGAACGAAATTTCTTGGGGAGTCTTCTAACATATCAGAGAGAATCCCATAAAAATGTGGGCATTAAAATCTAAAAAAAAACCACATGACATGCACGTCCCCAATTTGGATCCTAAATCTAAAAATTTCATATTAGAAATCCACTTTGTAAAATTTAGGAAAAACATCAAACATCATCATATAGCACTTAAATCTTCATCATTGAATAGTTTAAACAAATTATCATACATAAATAATATTAGACATGTGCACCCTAACATCAACATGCATGTAATAGGGCATTCCTGATCGAGATTTAATGAAAAGAAGCCTTTCCAAGCAAAATCAACATTCAAACCTTCTAAGGACCCCTAAATTCGTTTTAGGGTACCAACCTTGTGCTCGAATGGAGTGAAACCTTTGATGTAGGATTTTTTTTGGAGATCGTATCAAGATTTTTGAAGGTAAATCATCATTCTTCTCTTCTCTGCTCCTTTATTTCTTCTCTCTCTCTTTCACGTTTTCTCTTTTTTTCTCTTCTTCTTCTCTCTTCTTTCTCTCTCTTTCACTTTTTTTCACTCTTCTGGAAAAAAATCCCCCTCTCTCTTTTTCTTGGCCTTTTTATCCTCTCCTCTCCTCTTTTAGAAGATCCCTTATTTCCTTTTCTTCTTCTTCTTCTAGAAAATCGTTTCTTTCATTTTCTTCTTCTTTCTTTTCTTCTCTTCCTTCCTCTTTCCTTCTTTTCTTTCTTCTTCCACGTTTTTTCTTTTCCTTTCTTTTCTTTTTCTCCTTCTTCTTCTAGAAAATCCCTTCTCTTTTTCCTTTCTCTCTTTCCTTCTTCTCTTCCTTCCTTTTCTCCTTCCTCTTTCTTCTTCCATGTTTTTTCTTCTTCTTTTCTTTCCTTTTCTTCTTTATTCTTCTAGAAAATCCCTTCTCTCTTTCCTTTTCTTCTTCTTTCCTTCTTCTCTTCCTTCCTCTTTCTCCTTTTTCTCCTCTTTCCTTTTTTCCTTCTCCCTCTCTCTTTCTCACGACTTCTCTTCTAAAAAACCCCCTCCTTCTCTCACGTTTTTTCTTTTCTCTCATTCTTTCCTTTTTTTCCTTTTCTTTCCTTCTCTTCTTCCATCCTCTTCTTCTTCTCCGCTTTTTATTTCTTTTTTTCGACTTCTCCTCTTCTCTCCTTCTCACGGCTTTTAGAAAACCTCTTTCCTATAACATATATGTATATATAAATATATTAATATATATAATATAATAAACATATGAGACATATATACATATATATATATATATATATATATATATATATATATATATATATTATACATTATATAAATATATATATATAAAAGAAATATATGCATATAGGCCGACGTGACTTGGTCCGGATTGGTCTGAGCTGGGCCGGGCTGAGTTGGACTAAATTGGGTTGAGCTGTTTTGGACAAAGTTGACTTCTTCTATCATTTCATAGTTTATTTCCGCCGTCATTCCACATGAAATTTTTCGATAACCTCTACTCTAAATTTTCTACGTTCACTTTGTAGAACACAAAAAATAAGGAATATTGAAATTTGAATCACCTCATTTGGAAATAAAATGACCAACTTATGAATTTCTGAAGTTTCAGCAGGCCAATTATCGATAATTTGGCTAACCATTCTGCATGGGATCCTTCGGAGACTTCTACGAAAAATCCTTTATGTCTACTTTGTAGAGTACTAAAAATGGAACATATTGAAACTGAAATCACCTGATTTGGATGTGGGGTGACCAATATATGAATTTTTAAAGATTAAACGACCATTTTCATATGTAATTTTGCATGGGACCCTTCGGAGATTTCTGTACCTAATTTTTCACGTTTACTTTGTAGAACATGTCAAATGAAGAATATTGGCCTTTGAATCATCTGAATCTAACGTAAAACGGCAAAGATATGTAGCTTTGAAGTTTTATCGATAATTTTACATGAAAGCTTGCATGGGGCCCACCGGTGACCTTTGCCCGGGATTTTTCACGTCCACTTTGAAGATGACTGAAAATAAGGAATATTGGCATTGGAATCATCTGATTCCGATATCAGATAACCAAGATATGATGAATTGAAGTTTAAATGATAATGCATGCATCATACGATAATTACGTAAATGCCCTTGCACTTTTAAACTGCGATATCTTCCTTGTTTGATGTCCGAATTGGATGATTCTAGTCCCATTCTGAAGATAAATCCTTGACCTATGCATCCATGCCGATTACAGCTTGTGACCTTGCTGTGGGGCTCATTAAAGAATCACAAATCTTTGGGTTAAAAATCAAAAACCTGCCATATGGATTCACTTATGCTGAGGGTAGCAAAAATGGGATGTTTACAGATGCCCCTCTTTAGTTGAGATTGTTACCAATTGAAGGCTAAAGACAAAAGAACCACATTTTTTATATGAGTGAGATTGCTTATTGAACTGCACTTAAGGTAATTTGTCCTAAACTGCCTACGTATTCTAAGGGTGTCCTAGAAATCAAACCCAGAACATAGTTCGATTGGCAAGAAGGTTTGCTTTTCTTGGAAGATTGGTGATTGTTCTTCTTGTATGAAGCTAGACTGTGAATACAAAGCTCATTTGTAGGCTGGGATCCTCTTCTTGCTGTGGTGGGACTAATGATGCAAGGTATGCGAGGGCTTGAACCCAACTTGATCAATTTGTAGGCTGATAAACCTCTTCTTGTATGAAGCTAGGCTGTGAATACAAGGCTCATTTGTAGGCTGGGAACCTCTTCTTGCTGAGGTGGGACTCATGATACAAGGTACGCTCGAGCTTGAACCCGACTTGATCCATTTGTAGACTGATAAACCTCTTCTTATATGAAGCTAGACTATGAATACAAGGCTAGATTGTAGGCTTGGAACCTCTTCTTGTATGAAGCTAGGCTGTGAATACAAGGCTGGCTGCACGAGCTTGGGCTCAGCTTTGATTTATCTGGATGGAAGAATTATTGTCTTTCCTTTGATTGAATTGAGGCTCTTTTGATTGAGATTTTGAGATTGATTTTCTGAATAAGCTAGGGCTCTGCATTTGATTCACTTATAGACTGAGATTAACTTGATCTTTGAATGAGCTAAGGCTCTACATTTGATTCACTAATAGGCTGAGACTGATTTGAACTTTGGATGAGCTAGAGCTCTGCATTTGATTCACTTATAGACTGAGATAGATTTGAACTTTGGATAAGCTAGGGCTCTGCATTTGATTCACTAATAGGCTGAGATTGAATTAAACTTTGGATGAGATAGGGTTCTTTATTTGATTCACTAATAGGCTGAGATTGATTATAACTTTGGATGAGCTAGGGCTCTGCATTTGATTCACTTATAGACTGAGATTGATTTGAACTTTGGATTAGCTAGGGCTCTGCATTTGATTCACTTATAGACTGAGATTGATTTGAACTTTGGATGAGCTAGGGCTCTGCATTTGATTCACTTATAAACTGAGATTGATTTAAACTTTAGATGAGCTAGGGCTCTACATTTGATTCACTAATAGGCTGAGATTTATTTAAACATTGGATGAGCTAGGGCTCTGCATTTGATTCACTTATAGACTGAGATTGATTTAAACTTTGGATGAGCTAGGGCTCTGCATTTGACTCACTTATAGACTGAAATTGATTTGAACTTTGGATGAGCTAGGGCTCTGCATTTGATTCACTTTAGACTGAGATTGATTTGAACTTTGGATGAGCTAGGGCTCTACATTTGATTCACTAATAGGCTGAGATTGATTTGAACTTTGGATGAGCTAGGGATCTGCATCTGATTATGAAATGAGCAAGAACTCAGAAGGTCACTTTTAGGGTGAGGAATTTGCTATTGATTCTGAAATGAGCAAGAACTCCGAATGTCACTTATAGGGTGATACTGAATGACTCATCTTTGAAGTTCCTACTAACTTTGGACCTTTGGGATTGAAAATTGAAATATCCTTCTTCGAAGCTCTATGGCTATGAACCTTCGGGAATGGAAACTAGAATATCCTCTTAAGTGGCTTTGTTGCTATGAACCTTTAGGATGCTCGAAAGTGACCCACACAGGAAGTCTTTGTTGACTTTGAACCTATAGAGTGCTGGACATATAAATGATGGTGAATTCCTTGGCAGTTTTCCATGGTTTTTGCCCCTGCTTTATTAGTGAAGGCATAAAACATGGTATCAATGGAAATGGTGTCATGGACTTTGCTGGCATGATACTTAGATTTGAAATTTTCCATTTATGACTTGGTACTGTAAATTTGACTCAATTTCAACACGGTAGTGATGACTTGGTTGGTCCTTTGGAAGGGTTCCATGTAATTTGAAAGTGATGATTTTCTTCAGCCAACATTGGTGTTGTTGGATTTTGGATTGAATGAAACTCTAGCGAGAATTTTGGACAAGAATGAGGGGAGCTTGATAGTCTCTAACCAAAGTGATTTTATTAATTGACATTGGTGTTAAACTGTCAAGGGGCATCTGGTCAACTAAGTTCTTTGACTGTGCACTATGGTAGACCAAATTGATAGAACAGCCAAGCGGCGATGAAATGTGACATGAGTTTGGCCCTTTATCTAGGCTCATGAAAAAGCTCAGGGCTTTGCAACATTGTTGTGCCAATTTTGAAAGATGAATGAACCATGGTCCCAAAGTAGGCACGAGGAGCAAAGGATTCAAAGTGTTCCTTCAGAGAATTTGGTGACCAAATCCTAACAGGTGAGCGACCACATTGGATTTTCTTCATCAACAGGATTGGGAGAACTGAGAAATTGGCAAAAAACCAACTTGGAAGGACCTACTTATATTGACTAGGAAAGTCAGTGACTTCAGATTAGACAATGGATCCTAGATGTAATGCTCATGATCAAGTTCAATTCCTCTACATAGGGTATATCTATGCCCCAGTGTTACATGTTGTGACAGACCGCTAATAGTGTGCTAGGGGCAAAATAGAAGGAAACAGGCAATCTAACAGAGTTGGAACTAGATTGAATCTGGATTGCATTAAGAATTTGACCATGCTTCCAAGGTCAAGGGAAGATTGATAGATTGATTGCAGAAAGTGACTTTTTAGATAAGCCCTTCTTGAATCTTGAAAAATGAGGGAGCTGATGATTTGATGTATTTGGCTACATCTCTAACCAGGCCATGAGAATTTGCTCTCTCCCTAACGTAACAAAAGGATTTAAAGATAAAATTCTATTGAAAGGCAATGCTATGGAGCCCAAAAAGCAAACAGACGATGGTTTGTTCAACTCCTCTGAGTATGATTCACTAGAGAGCAAGAGGGGTTCCTTTCCTTATGGAGGATAGACTGGGTATGACACTTGTCTACATGAACCACAAAATTTTTCTATGAAGGGCCAATGAGGGCAATGCTTTAGGGTTGCATCAGGTCTCCTATCCCCGCTGAGGTATTATGGGTTGCTCATTGAGGTTTCTTGGGTTGCTTTTCCTTTCCGAGGTTTCTTTTCTTCCCTTTATTTTTTCATTTTTTCTTTGAATTTTCTTCTTCTTTTATTTTTATTATTTTTTTATTTTTATTTATTTATTTATTTTTTATTTTTTTTGCAAACCCCATCTTGGGTTGAATAAAGAGTCCTAATATGGTTAGGATATTACCAAAATTATGGTCCTATCCAATGGTCTAAAACCCTTAGGGGAAGTCTGAACGGCATGATTTTCATGACAAATGGGTAGCCTTGCCCCACTATTTAAGTTGACACCTACACGCATTAATAGGCAGGCAGCTATTTGGATCATCACTAAAAGCGACCTTAGGGAAATACAATCCCACACCAAAATTAAAAATGATGCCGAATTATGTTTTCCTTTCTTGAAGATGTTCAGATGGAATACGTGTCTCAACAAGCTACATCAAGATGCCGAATCAGTCGCGATCATATCTGGGCCTAAAACCTTTATGTTTGTTGACAAGTATTGATGCTGAAAGTCTGGGAGGACTGATGTGAAACTATTCACATGGGTTTACCATTGGGAGAGTGTTTGGTTGTTTATGTAGAATGGGTTTATCTTACCGAGAAGATCCCATTTTATTGGCTTAAGAAACGAAGGGCTTATAGGAACCTTGGGAAGTCGTCAGATGTAATGAATGATAGATATGAGTTCCAGTCAGATTCATGAATTTGTATATAAAATAATGACATGATCATGAGATACAATGCCATAAAAATTGATAATCAAAAGAAGGTCTTGTGATAGAAACTCCTTGGAAGGCCGTCAGATTGATGGACTGGAGAGAGAGTCCAATGCCAATGAGAAATCTTTCTCTGATGATGAAGAACTGATGAGATCATCTCCTGTAAAGGCAAGATGTAATTGGCCAAAATCAAAAGTCCAGTCCAACATGCTATGAATCTCGATGAACGATCGAACTTGCTATCAGGCATTGATTGGAACTACCATTCTCTTGAGGTGAGAGGCATAATTGGCTTATTGTCAACTCCAATGCCATTCAACATCTTACTATTTTCTTTTTTTCTTTTTTTCCTCTTCTTTTTTTTTTTGGATGTGGAGGCCACATAATGCAGTGCTTCGCTTGATCGCAAAATTGAATCATAACTTTTAATATTGGATTTGAATCTTCTTCTTCCAAACATTTCCAATCAGATAGAACATCTTTGCCCCAGTTAGTACTCTGATCTTCTATAAACTTTATGAACATTTGTGACTGTTCATCTAGTATCTGATTTTATCTGAATGGTGAATCCGTATGATATCCTCTAGAAGTTAATCATCAGTTTCTATCTGATGTGACTACCTCCCATTATTGATGTAGATAAAATATAGGCTTGAATTTTTTTTTCTTTTTTTTTTCTTGGGTATTCCAATGACCTTATTCTTTGATTTTGGGATTGGTCATTCATCATGTATCTCTTGCTTGTAGATGACGTACTTTGTAAAAACTTTGGTATTTTCATCTTTTTGGTAGCACATCTATCTTCCACTCATTTGTATTGAATTGGCTGACCTGTTGATATGATTTATTACTATCTAATGCTTTCCTTGGAATCTATTCATAGGTAGAACAAATGGCAGCTTCTCCAATACATGTTTCTTGAGAGTACTCTTATGTCTCCCGATTGATCATTTAAAGCATTCCCGAATGGGATGGACCTTTCTTTCTTAAGAGGCCAGGTGGCATAGAAGTTGAAGAGACGGCTTTTCGTTTCAATCATCTTCAGAATCAGAATTGACTACGCACGTAGAATAGGAGGATGTATGAAACTGGGAGGAAATGTATGGAAGAGACAAAGCACAAAATTTGAAATCCCAAATGGGGTGATTTTCTTTTACTTATAGGAGAGATTGGACTGGACTTGTCAATAAGCGTATCAATCTTGGACCCAGACATGGATGACCTATCGAATAACGATAATAGAAAGTTGAAACAACTAGTACATCCAAGTGGCTCCAATTGGGCATAACATCTTCAACAACCACCTTAAGTCGTTGTGGGAATAAATCTTCCTTCAGACCTCTAACAGCAGGACTCATCATGTATGACCCGTACGCCACGAACCCGGTCTAACCTTACATTTCGTGTTGTGACCCGTCTACATATGGACCAAGTGTGTGAAGAAACCCAAGACCTAATATGAAAATTTACTCAAAACCAGTCAAAACGAGGGTAGCGTCGCATGCCTAAACAGGCAGGTCCGACGCCCCCATCGACCCCCACCATCGACCCATGATCAGGGGTCGCTGGGGTCTCGAAATGTCCTACCCCTCATCGACCCCCGGTAATCAGCAAAAACAGCACGAACCGAAAATTAGGAAACTTTCCTAATTTCGATTGGAACCTTTCCTAAACTCAATGAGACTTATTTTGGGAGGTTTTACTCTATAAATAGGACGTCCCTAAGCCTCTTTCACTCCTTTTACAACCCTAATTGGATTGAGAGAAAGAGAAGAGAAGGAAGAGAAGGAGAAGAGAAGGAAAGTAGAGAAGAAGACCAAAGAGAAGGGATTCGGAGAAAGAAGCATACTTCTCAGGTATGGATACTATTTCCATGAATTTCTTAAGACCTTAGAGTAGATCATGAAGAGGGTATGATCTAGGAGAAACCCAAATCATCCATCCATGGTTAGGTTTCAATGGAAACCATGGAGGAGATCACTGAAACCATGTAGGTGAATAAAAATAGTTCTAAACCATAGAACATGTATGGAATGGACTATAGAAGGATGTCATAGGACCCAAACATGAAAGAATGGACGAAGTTTGATATTTTCAACTCAAACCATGGGGGGTCGCACCTAGGGTCGATGGAACATCCGACCCTAGCATCGACCCCCAGCATTTGGGAAGTCCAGGAAAGGGGGGTCGCACCCAGGGTCGATGGAACATCCGACCCTAGGCATCTACCCTACCCCTGGGGGTCACACAAAACAACTACCCGTCCTGCTACCCCCAGTTAACATTAAGCCAAAAATTATCGGAATGAATTCTAACTAAATCTATCGACTTGTTAGGTTTCCTATTGATATAAAATTGATTCTTAAAGCTTAAAAGAGGATCTACAATCAAGAAAAGGTGAGGGAACAAGACCTAAACTAATTGGTTAATAATAAACTATTTTTTATTTCTTGAGTCCGATGCCATGATTGATTCTATGCGTGTATGCTTATTATGTGCATTCAACATGTCATCCAATATTTCTATTATTACTGTTCATGCATATTTAAATTATTGTATATAACATGATGATGATGATGATGATAGGAATAGGCATGTGGATGTATGTGTGTGGTTGGTGTGCTTGATGGGAGCGAGTATCAGGGGAGGTGTCATAAGCGGTGCCTCAGCACTCTAGCTCTATCTTTAACTCAAGTCTTGTCCACTGACATTGTCGTATCGCCATTACCTTAGCAGAACTATTATGTCGTAGGGTATGAGGGGAGGTGGTCTCGTACCGTATAGTCTCTGACTCTGCCGGGGGGCCTTAGCCCTATCCCTATGGACGTATTGAGGGATGCTGGGGTGAGGCCTTGGATACACTGATTGGCATTAGGATTGGTTAGTTGTGAGCCCAGCTTGCGAGCCCTCGCCAGCAGGGGCTTACGTGTTGGTATGGGCAACGGGTACAACAACAAACGTGACCTTTGCGTGTACATTGTCCATGGTGGGTGCATGTGGGACGACAATAAATGTTACCTTTGGGCGGCTTCACACACTCGTGTATAGAGGTGCGGCGTCAATAAACGTGACCTTTGGCCACCTATCCTTTCTATAGCACATTGCAAACTTATATACCAGACCAAATATATGAATTGAATGCATGCATGTGTTTGTTGCATTGTTTTGTTTTCTCACTGAACTCAAGTTGGAGAGCTGACCCTCGCGCGTGCAATTCCTTTAGTTTCTGATGTTGCAGGTACTATGATTGAAGATTATGTCTACATGCCAACATATAAACGGGTGGAGGCTATAAATGAGCAAGCTGTGGAGAACGAACATGGTTCGTTAAGAGAGCGTTTCAACTGTGGATATGTTTAGTGTTTAGACTTCGTATTTGGATATTGTAATATGTATTAAGTTATGTTTTGGTTATTTGGAAATAAATGAAATATTAATTATTTATCATGACTAGACCTCAGTTCATTATCTGTAAGACTGCTGTTTACTTTATTATCTCTGATTAATGTGGAATGTATTTTGGTTTATCATATGTGGGATAGCCTATTCAAGATCCTGGTTGAACCGTTGATTTATTGACGGTTCATTACACCATTCTGGTTGGTGCAGAATTGGGGTGTGACACATCATGCCCCTCTATCAATAGGTGCAAGATACCTACCTTTTAGTCTTCCATATGATTCTCTCCTTGTTTGTTTTTTTTTTTCAGTTTGGGATCCATTCATCTATTGCTTTTTAAGCTCAAGGTTACTCTGGTTCATTTCCCAGTTTGGGGTTCAGTGGATTCATCAAAGACCGCTTCTAGTTGAGTTTATAATCATTCTAGCCTGTGCCCCATCTTGGGGATCAAGGGGTATCGCCATTGCACTGCACCATTTTAAGTCCAAGATTAGACTAGTTTATGCCTCGGCTTGGGGTTCAATGTATTTATTCATTAGACCACTCTCAGTTTAGGTCCAAGGCCAATTTGATTCATGCCCCAAATTAGGGCTCAAGGGCTTTCCTCATTGGACCACACTCAATTTGGTTCCAAGTTCAATCGGGTTCATACCAACTTAGGGCTCAAGGGCTTTCCTCATTGAACCATACCCAATTCAGGCCCAAGGTCAATCCAGTTAATGCCCTAGTTCAGGGGTCATTGGCTTTCCTCATTGCACTCAATTTGGGTTCAAGTTTAATCTGGAACATGCCCCAGTTTATGGGTTAAGGGTTTCATCATTGGACCATTCCCTAGCCGTGATTCTAATTTATATCCTAGCCTAGGGTGCATTTGATCTCTTCTTTGGTCTAACCTACTGCTCGGAAAAATTTCATTCATCCTCTTTGAATAATGAGAAATATGAGGGCAACTCTTTGGATTCTAGCATTTCGTTGGCCAATGAGGTAGAAATGCCCGTGATGGGATAACACTATCATAGCAGAAGTTTCATGTTTTCCTGGTGACTCCAGAATCTGGAATTGATCTTTACTGACAGGCAATGAGGAATGCTTCTCATTCGCCATTCCTAACGAGCGATCCTAACTTGTAGCACTGGGCTATGATGGACATGGATCGGGCTCTAATTAATAGAGCCAGAGGTGGATTTTTAATTGATCTCAAATTAATAGAGACAACGTAGACTTTAAACTGGTCTCCAATTGATAGAGATCAAGATTGACTTTGAATTAGTCTCTGATTAATAGAGATCAAGAATGAGGGTCATGGACTAGGCTGTAATTGCTAGAGTCAAGGATTGCTTGAGTTAGGCTCCGATTGATAGAGGCCAAGGATGACAATCATGGACTAGACTCTAATTGCTAGAGATGGTGGATTGATTGAGTTGAAATGATTGAAACTCTCTTTGATTCCTTTACGAAGTAGAACATGGACCAGAGGTAATGGTTGAACAGGCCTAGAGACTAACTCATGCTCACATTGAGTTCATATGAATGGAACCTTTCTTAGTTCCAACATGAATCGGAACCTGAACTAGAGTTGACGATTGGACAAGCCTAGGGGATAATTAAATTCAAATGAATGAAACTTTTCTTAATTCCAACATGAATCAGATCCTAAACCGAAGTTGATGGTGGGATAAGCCTAGTGGCTAATTGAATTCAGATGAATGGAACTCTTCTTAATTTCAACATGAATTAGAACCTGAACCAAAGTTGATGGTCGGATAAGTCTATTGGCTAATTGAATTTAGATGAATGGAACTCTTCCTATTTCAACATGAATCAGAACCCTAACCAAAGTTGATGGTTGGCTAATGGAACTCTTCTTAGTTCCAACATGAATCAGAACCCTAACCAAATTTTATGGTCGGATAAGCCTAGTGGCTAATTAAATTCAGATGAATGGAACTTTTTCGAGTTTCGACATGAATCAGAACCCTAACCAAAGTTGATGGTTGGATAAGCCTAGTGGCTAATTGAATTCAGATGAATAGAACTTTTCCTAGTTTAGACATGAAGCAGAACCCTAACCAAAGTTGATGGTTAGATAAGCCTAGTGGCTAATTAAATTCAGATGAATGAAACTTTTCCTAGTTCCGACATGATCCGGAACCCTAACCAGGATGTGAAGGGTGAAAAAGCCTAGGGGTCGAATGTTTCCTCTACTCTTACATGATTTGGGGGGTGATGATTGAACCTGTCTAGGGGCTGAATCTTTCCTTAATTCAAAGGTGAATCAGGAAGGGTGACTAGACTTACCTAGGGACTAAATCTCTCCTTAAGTCAGAAGTGAATCAAGAATGGTGATTTGATTTGCCTAGGGACTAAATCTATCCTTAATTCTGAGATAAATTGAGAACAGTGATTGGATTTGCCTAGGGGCTAAATTTCACATTGATTTTGAGATGAATTGAATATGATGTTTGAGTAAGCTCAAGGACTAACTGTATGGGAATATTGTAAACTTTTTTAGGTATAGGTGCTTATTGTTGCCTAAACTAAATGCTCTATTGGACCAGATTGACTGAGTTACTGATTGTGTTCCCAAATCTGGTTGCCTCCTTTCTTACAAAATTTGATGTTCAATCAAGATCTAGATTCATGACTTCCATTTACTCATTTAGAATGATAATATGGATGGATCTCAAGGTGGAAGATCAAGACAATTCCCTAGTTGAAGGGTCCTTTCACCCTAAAAGGGTGGATATGGTTGTAGTTTGATTCTCTTTTCTAAAGGCATTGAAATCCAATGGAGAAATATCAATATTCTAGACATCTAGAGGAATGGAAGAAGTCACATGCACAATCAAAGATGACTTAACCAAACAAAGTTAGCTCCTTCATAAGGGCGATTGGGTAAACATTATCCAAGTCAATTTAATTGAATTTGATTAAGTCATGTATTCGGTCTTGGGACCTCGTGATTCTAAAAATGGATAATCAGTGGTACCAAGGTCTGGCCACTTGGGTTACCAAATTTTAATGAAATTAAAATGGATATATTAATCTGTTGTCCTTATTAGGGATGGTTAGCAAAAGTGGTTCATAGAGGAACAAACTAGTAAATTTTTTCTTGACCATGGTATCTATGTCTTGATAGGGATTTTCTGCTCGTTTTTTGAAATTGATGTGTTAACAATGAGAGGTTCGACACATCGAGCTTACTTAATGGAGGGTGTATAGTGACCATCTACTATGATGTAGAACAGGTGTATACATACTTCATACTCCCAGTGGGTGAGAGTTCAGGATGCTCATCGTGTAGATTCTAACATGTTGACCGATCGAGGACAAAAATGGGCAGAATTTCGACTTCTCGAACATGGATGTCATGGTTAAGCATATTTTACTGGGTCGGTTCAGGGATGAACCAAAAATAACAACCATTGAGCTACAATCTAGGTTAGGACAGAAAAGGGCACCTTGACAAGGACGGAGTAACCTATCACCGAATGCACGATGCATAATGGGCCCCCAATCCCTTTATATACTATGTTGCAAGAATCAAGCGACGTGGAGTAGCATAACGCATTCCCAGGCAGACCCAAGAAACGCTCGTTAGAGGCTACTCGTCGGTCATGATCTCACAAAGTATAGGCCAAGGTTGTTTGTTTCGCCTAGTGGGCTGTCCCATATGCATGGGACCCGGTTCGGCTAGTTGCACAAATGTGTGACTGAACCCATTCCCCCCAAAACAATATTATACAAGCATAAATATAGTATCCTAAGAGCTAGCATCTAATTCACATAAGGAAAGTTTACATTTAGGAGTCTAACATTTATATCCCCAGTGACGTCGCCACTGTGAGGACAAAGATTGATTTGTTTTTGGAGTCGCCACCTTGGTTAAGGTCTAGGGCCTTAGAAATATGAAATCTCACTTTAAGGTAAAACTTTGATTGACTCATGACCCTTAGATTGAATTTTTGGTCCATCAGAGATTGGGTAAGCGTCAGGTTACGGTTATGGGAAGGGGTTAGGCTCCCAAACCACCCGATTGAAATCGGTCTCCTATACCTTTCCTATGCTAAACTCTATCTATTAAACCGAACCAAACCAAGTGATTTGATATCATTGAACCGAATCTGTATCCATCAGAATGCCTATGTATCATAAAATTATTTCGAAAATCAGGTTCACCATCGTAGTTCAGGTGTGATTAAAGTTTATGACTGTGATTTATGCTTGTGCATCATTAAGTTCATTGTTCAAGTTGAAGTTTATACTTGAAAGACTGAGAAACCCTATCGATTAGTATCTGGATAGTCCATACAAACTGATAGGTAGTCCTAGTGGATCTAAGAATTGATAACCCCTTTTGGGTCGAAATGTGGATAACCCTATCTGGGTCAAAATATGGATAACCCTTTCTGGGTTGGAATGTGGATTACCATATTTGGGTCAAAATGTGGATGGATACCCTAGTAGATCTATAGATAGTCCGAGTGGACTAAGGTGTTGATCCAAATTTGGGATTCTCCAAAATAGCCTATGTATCCTAGAGTTTACCCTAGGAATCAGAATCCACGTAGTTCAAAGTGGCTGAAATAACCTTTTCTAGGTTAAGGATTGAGAACCTATTTTAGGTTTAGGGTTTAGAACCTATTATAGGTTTAGGGTTTACTAAGGGGCAAAAATCGTCCTGAGCTATCCTTTTCACCTTAAGCTCTAATTTTGGAAGGTTTGTCAAAGCATTCTCTTTCTTTATTAAGATTTTTATTATTTTCCATTATGCCCTTCCCAAGAATGTGGGTGCCTAAATGCATGTCCCCACGCCTAGATTGTCTTCTAGAAGTGTGTATACATGGCAGTTCAACTAGAGTGTTGCAAAAATGAAATTATTGCCACAAATAGAATATTCTATCTAAGCATGGCAAGTAGGATGTTTATGGCAATTAACACAACATATAGTAGATTATGAAAATCTCCCTAACATGACATATGATAAAATAAAAATTTATTTAAACATAGTAAAACTTAATATGCTATATTCTAAGCATGGCAAGTCTAAACATGGCATGTCTAAATATGGTAATTATCAAGATATTGCTAAATATGGTAAAAAAAATCTATTTATTCTACCAAATATAGCAACATATGGATATGGCAAACATGGTATGTGCACAATCCAAACAAAGCATGTGAGTACTCTAAATATGGCCATTTATCCAAATATGGCATGTGGATACTCTAAATGTAGCAAGTATGTAATCAAATATGGTAGAATTCACCAAATCACTCAAACAATCAATTGCATATTACAGTGAATGAGACATCAATGAAATTTTTATGAAAAATCCAAAATAATAAAAAAGACATATGTTCAAGAAGTTATTTGAAAATATTGTAACTTTTATGAAGACATTTGGAATGAATAATGACTCAAAAATGTCAAAATTGTGACACAAAGTTTAAAGTATTGCACAAACTAGGAATTGCTTTCAAATTCTCTCACATTACACCAAAATGACCAAAAGGTAGGACTTCTATAACTTAAAGTAAGCCCTATTTTTTTTCACAGAAAGATGACTTAACATGCCATATTTCATCTGAAGGGGTCGAATCCCAAAAGAGGACGAAACCAGGTCAAATGAATGCCACAAGACCGGATATGTGCACTGGTTAAATCTGTTCTAGATTTTTTACCAGTGGCACCTTAAATTCCGTATAAAATCTCATACTTAATGAAAATTAAATCCAAACATATGTGCAAGTAGATAACTGATAGATCTAAAATTTCATCAAGAAAAACAAGTGAAAACAGAATATTCCCATTGTAGAAAATATACTTTTCAATCATGCCAATCATTATATCCTAACAGATTAAAAAACAGAGCACTATGCACTTCAAAATCAATATCAATTCAAAAAAAAAATTGAACAAATCTGAAACTAGTGCCATTTTTTAAAAGACTTTCATATCTAAGAAATTCATATGAAGTTGCTTTTCTGATTATGGCCGTAAAATCCTTTTCTATAGACTTTCTGATAGAGGATTGCATTATACCCGAGTAGGGAAGCAATGCCAAAGAAGAATTTTTTTGATAAACATTCCCAATTTTAATTGGAACGAAATTTCAAGGAGAGTCTTATAGCATATCAGAGAGAATCCCATAAAAATTTGGGCTTCAAAATCTTAAAAGAACCACGTGAGATGCACGTCCCCAATTTGGATCCTAAATTTTGAAATTTCAGATTAGAAATCCACTTTGTAAAATTTATGAAAAACGTCAAACATCATCATATAGCACTCAAATCTTCATCATTGAACAGTTTAAAGAAATTATCATACATAAAAAAATGTTAGACATGAGCATTCTAACATCAACATGCATGCAATAGGGCATTCCTGATCAAGATTTAATGAAAATAAGTTTTTTCAAGCAAAAACAACATTCAAACTTTCTAATGACCCCTAAATTCGTTTTAGGGTACCAACATTGTGCTCGAATGGAGCGAAACCTTTGATGTAGGATTTTTTTTGGAGATCGTATCAAGATTTTTGAAGGTGAACCCTCATTCTCCTCTTCTCTGCTCCTTTATCTCTTTTCTCTCTCTTTTGTGTTTTCTTTTTTTTTTGTTTTCTCTTCTTCTTCTCTCTTCTTTCTCTCTCTTTCACATTTTTTCTCTCTTCTGGAAAAAAATTCCCCTCTCTCTTTCTCTTGGCCTTTTTGTCCTCTCCTCTCCTCTTCTAGAAGATCCCTTATTTCCTTTTCTTCTTCTTCTTTTAGAAAATCCCTTCTTTCCTTTTCTTCTTCTTCTTTTAGAAAATCCCTTCTTTCCTTTTCTTCTTCTTTCCTTTCTTCTCTTCCTTCCTCTTTCCTTCTTCTCTTTCTTCTTCTACGTTTTTTCTTTTCTTTTCTTTTCTTTCCTTTTTCTCCTTCTTCTTCAAGAAAATCCCTTCTCTCGTTCCTTTCCCTCTTCCTTCTTTTTCTCCTTCCACGTTTATTCTTCTTCTTTTCTTTCCTTTTCTTCTTTCTTCTTCTAGAAAATCCCTTCTCTCTTTCCTTTTCTTCTTCTTTCCTTCTTCTCTTCCTTCCACTTTCTCCTTCTTCTCCTCTTTTTTTTTTCCATTTCCCTCTCTCTTTTTCACGGCTTCTCTTCTAGAAAACCCCCTACTTCTCTCACGTTTTTTCTTTTCTCTCATTCTTTCCTTTTTGTCCTTTTCTTTCATTCTCTTCTTCCTTCCTCTTCTTCTTCTCAGCTTTTTTTTCTTTTTTTCAGCTTCTTCTCTTTTCTCTTTCTCACGGCTTTTAGAAAACCTCTTTCCTATATATATATATATATATATATATATATATACGAAATACATGCATATGAGCCGACGTGACTTGGTCCGGATTGGTCTGAGCTGGGCCGGCTGAGTTAGACTAAGTTTTGGGTTGAGCTGGTTTGAACCAAATTGGTTTTTTCTATCATTACGAGAAATATTGAAACTTGAATAACCTCATTTGAAAATAAAATGACCAACTTATGAATTTCTGATGTTTCAATAGGTCAATTATCGATAATTCGACTAACCATTCTGCATGGGATCCTTCGGAGACTTTTATCGAAAATCCTTTACATCCACTATGTAGAGTACCAAAAATGGAACATATTGAAACTGAAATCACTAGATTTGGATGTAGGGTGACCAAAATATGAATTTTCAAAGATTAAACGATCATTTTCATATGTAATTTTGCATTGGACCCTTCAGAGATTTCTGTACCGAATTTTTCATGTCCACATTGTAGAACATCTCAAATGAAGAATAATGGTCTTTGAATCATCTGAATCTGACGTAGAACGACAAGGATATGAAGCTTTGAAGTTCTATCGATAATTTTACATGAAAGCATGCATGGGGCCCACCGGTGACCTTTGCCCGGGATTTTTTTATGTCCACATTGAAGAGGACTGAAAATAAGGAATATTGACCTTTAAATCATCTGATTTCAATATCAGATGACCAAGATATGATGATTTGAAGTTTAAATGATAATGCATGCATCATACGATAATTACGTACATGCCCTTGCACTTTCAAACTATGATATCTTCCTTGTTTGATGTCAGAATTGGATGATTCTAGTCCCATTCTGAAGATAAATCCTTGACCTATGCATCCATGCAGATTACAGCCAGTGACCTTGCTATGGGGCTCATTAAAAAATCACAAACCTTTGGGTTAAAAGTTAAAAACCTGCCATATGGATTCACTTATGCTGAGGGTAGAAAAAATGGGGTGTTTTCACCTAGGGAATCAGATTATGCTGGATAATCTTCCAATAGCCACATGGCTCTGGATGCAGGTTGACTGCTTTTACCTCC
Source organism: Protea cynaroides (assembly GCA_028583415.1). Lineage (NCBI taxonomy): Eukaryota > Viridiplantae > Streptophyta > Magnoliopsida > Proteales > Proteaceae > Protea > Protea cynaroides. The sequence continues at coordinate 26,557,117 of CM053265.1, read as the reverse complement.
TAGCGGTCATCCCGAAGAATCTGACTATCAATCTCTGCACGCATCTGTGTGGAAAGAAACTATGACTCTCTGGGTGCACGGTAAACCAACTGCCCATCATTGGAGATACCTATGAGATCAACCAACTCCTGGCAGTTGAAAAAAATTGGAACCCCTTTTACCCAGCTGGTGATCCAAAGCTCTCTGCCCCTCTCTTCATCTAGGTCACCCTCCACCTGAAGGTGTTAGTAGAACTGCTTAACCAAGTCTGGGTTAGTGCAAACCTCGTATAGGATCACTGGAGGTCATCCCATATCACCAAATGCCCTCTCCACATCAAATAGGATCAAGTGGGCTAGGTTCACACACTGACCCCCTTCAACAATCTTCCGGTCAAACCAAGGGTATCCCACTTTTGCTTCCACAAACCTGAAGTGATGTGGGTCATGAAATCAAGGAACTTTGGTGCGAACCATGGTAGCTGTAAGAAAAGAAAAAAAGAAAAACAAGTTAGAAAATTTAGAAAAATTTGACAGCATAACGACGTAAAATGAGAAAAAGCCTCACTTTTCACCCAAACATTGAGCAGGAGGACTTACATAGGTCCCAAACCATCCTGCAATGCATATTCAATCGAAAATTTTAACTAGGTAGGTCGAATTTGAATAATTTTAACAATTGGGCAAAAATCCCAAAATTTAGGTCAAAAATGAGAATTTTAATTTTCAAGTTTCTACTAAACTAACCGATGAAACTCAAATTTTTTCGAGGGCTTTCATCCATTGGGTGGCCAATAGCAAAAGCCCCCAATAAAAATCAAATTTTTACGGTTAGAAAAATATTAATTAGAAGAAAACCCTACGAATGGAAAAAACCCTAGGTATGAAAGCTTAAAAATGGAAGAGAGTAGAGAATATACCTTATGGAACGGAATGTGGGTCGTAAATCGAAGGAAAAATCACCATGTTTGTATGGTCGACACTGTAGCAACTCACTGGAGGCAAGTTGAGTAGAGACCGTAGGACAAAGAAGTAGAATGAGAGGGAAAACTCTTGAAATAGGTTTTTAAAACTGATTTTGGATCTTACGGTCTCACAATTCGACCAAAACCATCGACCATAGGATCGACCGTATGATTGACCATAGGGTCTCGGTAAGTTTCCAGGGATGTGATGGTCGCACCTAAGGTCGCACAACATGCGACCGTAGGCCATCGACCGTATGACCTATTATTGTCTGCATTTTGATTCTGCTTGAACTTTTGCCTATTGATTTTGTTTTTCTCTCGCTTTCCATTGTGAGACTAACCCAATACTACCATCATATCTTGTCTCACATGTACAGCCTTTCCAAGTACCATTCAACCAAGAGTTTAAATGGCTGGACACAGTGTAAGTCAAGGAGACAAAATGCAAACCCATCTCCACCACCTATGAAAACTAATGACAATGAGGGTCACCAAGGACATTTAGGAAATATTAGAACTCAAAATACTGCACTTCAGAATGGGCACACCCAAGCCAACCCAACCAACCTACCTGAACGACCTACAGATTTGTCTACTACGGTGATGAATTTAGCACAATAATTATAGCAAATACAGCAAGTGCAAGCCAACATCCAAGCTATTATGGGAATTGTTTTCCCAGCTGCAAACACAATACCTCTACCTGTAGGACAAGCTAGTACAACACCTGGTGGTAGCAACACTTTACCCCAAGCCCCGCAAATACCAGTAGTACAAGGCCAAGTGCAAAACCCTGAAGCACCACAAGGTGGGTATAACCAAGGTAATTATCAGTACCAACCGCCTATGTATGGAGTATATGCACAGTATCAACTTGATCACTCCAGATGGATTGAGCGTTTCCTGAAGTTAAAGTCGAAGGAATTTACAGGCAAGCCATCAGATCCGTTATGGCCAGCTTACTGGATCGATAAGATGGAAAGAAACTTTATGATGATGACTATAAATGAAGAAGAGAAGGTATTATGTGCCACTTTTATGCTGAAAGGTGATGCGCACCATTGGTGAAAATCTACTCGAAGTTATCTATTGACAAAGCATGCCCAACTAACCTGGGCTATTTATAAAGAAGCTTTCTTTGAGAAGTATTTTCCTAGGAGTTTCAGAGATCAAATGGAAAAGGAGTTTCTGAGTCTGTATCAGGGATAGATGACTGTAGACGCATATCAACAGCATTATAAAGAACTGTTTTTCTTTGCTCCCTATAGCATGTAGGAGAAGAATACCAAAACCCGAAGGTTTGTCATGGGACTTAGGGGAAGCATCCGTGAGCATGTATTGGGACTGGAAAAAAAGATTTATAATGAAGCTATACAGATTGCTCGAGTACTGGAATCGAGCCAGAGGAAAAGTTATTTTGCTCAAAATAGAGGTATCAAAAGGCCCAATGGAAACTCATACGATAGAGGGAACTCAAAAACATTCAAACCCTTCCATACTCAAGGCTTCAATGCTACAGCCCAACCTCAACAGAAGCAAAGTAGTGCTGAAGTTAAATGCTTTAACTGTAATCAAGTAGGATGTCATTCAAGGGAGTATCCTAAGCCAAGGAAGCAGCTACAGCAAGGAAAGGTTTATGCAGTTACATCTGAAAATGCTGCCACATCGCCTGATGTGGTCACATGTATGACCTGAACCTTTCATTTTGTATTACCTTGTGTGAGCATGTAGTCTAAATTAAATAAAATCACAGGTATCATACCTATTAATGGCTTACTCGCTAGAGTACTCTTTGATTCTGGAGCTCTTCTCATTCTTTTATATCTGTGTCATTTGGAAAGAAGTTAAATCTACCCCTCAGACCATTAGACTACAAATTGCTTGTACGATCAACTATGGGATTAGAAGTGGAACTAGACACAGGTTATGGACCATGTCAAGTTCTTATCGATGAGAAGATTTTGGATGCAACCTTAATTTAACTTGAGATGACAGACTTTGATGTTATCTTGGGAATGGATTGGTTAGCTCGGCACTCTGCAAACCTATTATGTGCAGAAAAGAAATTAACATTTAAAGACAAGGAAGGAGCAGAGTTTAGTTTTGCGGGAACCAAACTTCCTTTTAAATGAAAACTCATTCTCTCTGCATTGAAGGCTAGAAAATGCCTCGAGAAAGGAGGAATTGGGTATCTAGTATCCGTGGTTGACCTCACCAAGGAAGCCCCACGAATGGAGGATATTAAAGTTGTGCATGAATTTCTGGATGTATTTCCTAAGGAACTACCAGGACTACTACCCGATCGAGTGACAGAGTTCATTATAGATCTTATTCCCAGAGCCACACCAGTATCGAAAGCACCCTATCAAATGACTCCTACTAAACTGCTGGAACTGAAGGTACAATTACAGGAATTACTGGACAAGGATTATATCAGACCCAGCATATCACCATGGAAAGCACCTAAGAATGTTGCAGAAATCAGAAGTTTCTTAGGTTTAGCTGGTTACTATCGATGATTCGTGGAAGATTACTCTAGAATTGTTGTACCTCTCACTAGTCTGACAAAGAAAGGAGAAAATTTTGTTTGGACCGATAAATGTGAAGAGTGTTTTCAAACATTGAAGGCTATATTGATATCAGCTCCCATCTTGACTATTTCGATCCCACGACAACCATTTACCTTATACACTGATGCGTCTGGGTTAGGTTTAGGATGTGTGCTTATGCAAGGAGAACAAGTAGTTGCGTATGCCTCAAGACAACTGAAGACACATGAGAAGAACTATCCCACTCATGACTTGGAATTAGCAGCAGTAGTACATGTGGTTAAGATAAGGAGACGTTATTTGTATGGAGAGAAATTTCAGATTAAATCAGATCATAAGAGTCTCACTCATCTTTTTAATCAGAAGGAGTTGAACATGAGACAAAGAAGATGGCTAGAATTACTGAAGGATTATGATTGTGATATTCTGTATCATCAAGGAAAAGTTAATGTAGTTGCTGACTCACTAAGCAGGAAATCAATGACAGAATCCCAAGAAGAAGTTAGTGAAAATGCTATGGCGTGTGTCATTGGGAGAGTATTTAATTACGATAAAGAGCAATTCATGATTGATATTCTGAATGAATCAACTGACCAAGGGTTTATTCATCTATTCTCAAACATGTTTGCTACATTAAAGATTGTACCTAATCTATTAGGCGAAGTGAAAACCACTATTAAATTAGACCCTTATCTGATAACGGTGCAAGAAGACCTCGGAAAAGGTAGGACTACTCTTGAGTTCACCTTGGACATTGAAAAGATACTAAAATACAAAGGAAGGGTATATGTTCCTGAAAATGAAGACTTGGATATTAGACACAGACTAATGAAGGAAGCTCACACCACCGCTTATTCGGTACATCCTCGAAGTACGATGATGTATCATGATCTGAAGAAACTATATTGGTGGAGAGGAATAAAAGCGGATGTAGCTAAATTTGTGTCTCAATGCTTGAATTGTCAGCAAGTAAAGGCTGAAAGGCAAAAACCTGCAGGGTTGTTGTAGCCACTGCCAGAACTAGCATGGAAATGGGACTACATCACTATGGACTTCGTCACTGGGTTACCATTGACTCCCCGAGTAGTTGATGTCGTTTGAGTGATTATGGATCGTTTGACCAAGACACCTCGTTTCATAGCTATATGACCTCAATATAGCTAGAGAGGTTAGCTAAGCTTATTGTAGATAATATTGTCCGATTTCATGGTGTACCTAAAAGCATTGTGTCCGACAGATACCGACGCTTTACCTCAATGTTTTGGAAAGGATTACAGAAGGCTATGGGTAGAACATTGAAGTTTAGTATTGAATTCCATCCTCAGACAGACAGACAGTCGGAGCATACTATTCAGATTTTAGAAGACATGCTTTGAGTTTGTGTTATTGATTTCGAAGGATCATGGGATGAGAAATTACCATTGATAGAATTTGCTTATAACAACAGCTATCAAGCGACTATACAAATGTCACCCTATGAAGCACTGTATGGTAGGAAATGTCAAACTCCATTGTTTTGGAATGAAGTTGGAGAACAGAGTATTGTTGCACCAGAGTTTGTTGAAGAGACTTGTCGAGTAGTCGACATTATCAAGGAAAGAGTCTGAATAGCTCAGAACCGTCAGAAGCAATATGCAGATAATTGACGCAGAGATCACGAATTCACCATAGGCGATAAGGTATTTCTGAAAATATCTCCTATGTGTGGTTTGAAAAGGTTTGGACAGAAAGGAAAGTTGTGTCCTAGATATATTGGACCTTATGAAGTTCTAGATAGACGTGGAAAAGTAGCATATCAGTTAGCACTTCCACCATCCATGTCTAGTGTGCATGATGTATTTCATATCTCATTACCGAAGAAGTACGTCAGAGATCCAACACACGTGTTAACAATGGATCCACCGAATTTGACTGAAGATTTGACGTTCGAAGTAGTACCTTTTGAGATTCCTATCCAGAAGGTGCAACATCTTTGCAACCCCGACATTTACTACGTTAAGGTTACTTGGAGAAGCCAAAATAGAGAAGAAGTTACATGGGAAGAAAAGAACGCTATGCGAAAGCAATATCCTCACCTATTCGACTCGGAAGGTATGTGCAAATTTTGATGACGAAATTTATATAAGAGGGGGGGAGTTGTAAGACCCGCACTCTACTAACTTAGTCTAACCATGTTGTGCCAGGTCTTCCCATCATTTCTGGACCAAGTGGACCGAGCGTGTAAAGATAGATCACAAACCAGGAATGAGAATCGAGTTAAAAACACTAAAAGCATACCTAAGGTCGCATGGCTGGGTAGGTAAGATCGACCATAAGGAAGGGAACCAAAAATCTCAAATCCAGAACCCCATGGTCGATGATTTCGACCTTACGCCATCGTGAGAACCCAGATCAGACTCTGAGTTTTGGAAACTTTCCTAAACTAAGGGATTGCTTTCCTAATTGAAAGAGGAACCTATATGGAGAGTTTTTCGCTATATAAAGGCCGTCCCTCAGCCCTTTTTCACTCTTTTAGAACATTAGTAAACCCTAGAGAAAGAAAAGGAAGAGAAGGAAGAGAAGGAGAAGAAGAAAAAGCTAAGGAAAAGAATTTACTGAGAAGTGATTGGCTCTCTATCACAGAAAAAGGTATGAAACGAATCTCTGGAGATGTAAACTCTTAGGAATAAGACTTCTATGAATCCCAAGGAGAACCATGAGGAGTGAATTTGATGATTAGGGTTGATAAGAAATTACTAATGATGGTCATAGGATGACCTTAGAATAAACCCCATTGAAGATCAAAAGAAATGACCCAAGAAGAACTCGAATTTCATGTAGACTGTGATAAAAAATCTCAAGGTCGCAGCTACGGTCGACCATAGCATGACCAGTATGACCAGAGGATCGACCATAGACATTCGGGAAGATTTCAGAAATCATATGGTCGCAGCTACGGTCGCACCATATGCGACCGTAGGGTATCAACCGTAGACAGTAAGGTCAATATAGCATGAGACCATTGGACCAATCAGACACTTATCAGTGCTCTGTTTTGATTTTCGACTACTGTAACATGTCACATATGAACCCTAACCTAAATTCATGTAACTTTTAGGTTGTTAAATTAATTAAAAGAGAATTTCAAGGCTTGGAAGGACATCGAGAATTGCTAACAGGTGAGGGAAGAAGACCTAAACTAATTGGTTAATAACAAACTGTTATTTTTATTGAGTCCAATGCCTGTAAACACCCCATTTTTATCACCTCAGCATAAGTGAACCAATATGGCTGGTTTCCAGCCTTTAACCCAAAGGTTGGTGATTCTCTAATGAACCCCACAATAGGGTCATAGGCTATTACCTACTTGGATGAATAGGTCGTGAAATTATCTTCGAAATGAGACCGAAATCATCAAATTCTGATATCGAAAAGTGATGATATCACAGTTTGAAGTGTAAGGGCATTTATGTAATTATCGTATGATGCATGCATTATCATTTAAACTTCAAATCATCACATCTTGATCATCTGATATCGGAATCAGATGATTCAAAGACCAATATTCCTTATTTTCAGTCCTCTTCAAAGTGGACGTGAAAAATCCCAGACAAAGTCACCGGTGGGCCCCATGCAAGCTTTCATGCAAAATTATCATTAGAACTTCAAAGCTTCATATCTTAACCGTTCTACATCAGATTCGGATGATTCCAAGGCCATTATTCTTCATTTGTGATGTCCTACAAAGTGGACGTGAAAAATCTCGAGTGGAAGTCTCTGAAGGGTCCCATGCAAAATTATACATGAAAATGGTCATTTAATATTTGAAAATTCATATTTTGGTCACCCCATGTCCAAATCAGGTAATTTCAGTTTCATTATGTTTCATTTTTAGTACTCTACAAAGTGGATGTAAATAATTTCTGGTAGAAGTCTCTGAAGTATCCCATGCAGAATGGTCAGCCAAATTATCGATAATTGGCCTGCTTAAACTTCAAAAATTCATAAGTTGACCATTTTATTTTCAAATGTGATGATTCAAGTTCCAATATTCCTCATTTTTAGTGTTTTACAAAGTGAATGTAGAAAATTTGGAATAAAGACTATCAAAAAATTCTATGCGGAATGGCAATGGAAATAACCCATGAAATGACAGAGAGAGAAACCCAATCAATCCAGTCAACTTAGCTCAATCCAAGCCAGTCTTGGCCCAACCAAGTCAATCCTTGCCAATCCGGACCAAATCTATTCAACCCATGTGCATGCATATTATGTATATTATACATATTATTATGATTATGTATTGCATTAGGCATTAAATTATATTTTATGGGTTGCTATATATATATTAGTTGAAATGTTTGGCTAATGGTTCGGTTAGGAAAGAGATAGTGAGAGATCTCAGAGAATCAACAAAAAAAATAGAAAGAGGGTGGAAATCAACAAAAAGAAAGGAAAGAATGGAGAGATTATATTAAATGGGTTTTAAATAGAAAGATAAGAAAGAGAAGATATGGGTTTTGGGTTTCCAAAAGATGGTGATGTGTCAATTTAAGGAAAAAAGAAGAAGATTGTCGTGGGGAGTCTTAGATGGAAAGAAAATGAGAAAGAAAATTGGCCAGCTGGATTGTATTCGAAGGGAAAAGGAGAATATCAGATTAGGAGGGAGATAGAGAAAAAGGAAAAAAATCTGGAGAAAGATTGAGAAAGACTGAGAATAGAAGAGATCAGAGAGAATAGAGAGAGAGGGAGGGCGGTTGAGAAAATCATAGAGAAAACGAGAAGAAGAAAGAGCAGAGAGAGGCGAGAGATAAAAGGAGAAAGAGGGAGAGATAGAAAAAATCTGGGAAAATAGAGAGAGAGAGAGGCGAGAGCTAAAAGAGGAGAGAGAGGCGAGATCTAAAGAGGAGAGAGAGGCGAGATCTAAAAGAAAAAAAAGAAAGTGGGATTTTAAGAAAAGGGAGAAAAACGAGAAGAAGAGAAGAGGAGAGAGGGCGGAATGAAGATGAAGAGGAAAAAAAGAGAAAAGAAAAAAGAGTGAGAGGCCGAGAGAGAGAGAGGGAAAAAGAAAAGAAGAAAGAGAATTAAAAAGGAGGAAGACAAGTGGAAAGAAGTGAAATTGTAAGTGGGAAGAGAGAGAGAGGAAGAGAGAGAGAGAGATAGAGAGAGAGAGAGAGAGAGAGAGAGAGAGGCTGAGAGAGAAGGCAGATCGGGGAGGACTGATGGTCGAAAGAAAAAAAAATATAGAAGGGGAGAGGGCATTGAGAAAAAGAGGGAAAATAGAGAGAGAGAGAGAGAGAGAGAGAGAAAGAGAGAGAGAGGGAGAGAGAAAGAAAAAATTAAAAGAGAAAGGAGAGAGATCGGGAGATAGAGAGGAGATGAGGAGAAGAGAGTATCCGATTCGGGAGAGAGGGACTCGACGGGAACAGAAAAGGAGGGAGATTGATCGGGGAAGAATGAGAGTTTCAGAGATCGAGAGAACCCAGTAGAGCTGGGCAGAATCAAAATAGAAGAAGAAGGTGAAGAAGAAGAAGAAGAAGAAGGGAGGGGAAAGTAGAACCTACGTGCATCTAGGTAAGCTGCCTTTACTTCTATTTTTCTTCTATTGTTTTGCTTAACCACAAATCCTCATCTCATAAACCACTCCACCTCACCATTAACCAATTTCCATCTCCAATCCAGCCTACACTTGGCTTTCAATCCCTATACAACCAGCACTCTAACCGATTTCATCTCACCGACTTCAATCATCAGTCTTGTGCTACCACCTACCCATAACCCCCCTCAGTTCAATCTCCTCCCTTGTTATCACTACCAAATAACAAACCCATAAGCCACTTGCTGCAACCTGATTTCATCCTTTGCACATCTGTCCAACATATCACACAACCACCTACTTCTTCATTCCCAACCTCATTACAACCAAAACCATATCATTTACCACCTACTTGCGGCACATCACCGAATACCTCCATTCCTGGTCAGCTCATCCCCCGACCCTTAGATCTAATCTCTCATCATCACCCTTGATCATGCCTCTAATATTTGATATTGATGAAATCGGATCTAGGATATTGAATATTTATTGTGATGAAAATCTAATTTCTTGGATATTGAATATTTGTTGTGATGAAAATCTGATTTCTTGGACATTGAATATTTATTGTGATGAAAATCTAATTTTTGATGTTGAGTATTTAATTGGAATGAAGTATGGCCATCAATCTTGAGAATTTCACGTGAATGAAATATGACCATCAATCTTGAGAATTTCATATCATTAAAACATGGCTGTTGATCTTGGATCATGTGATGATATGATATATGAGCTATTGGATGTTAATTTTGAATCTGAACAGTTGGATTATCTTTGGGAGTGACTTAAATGAATCTAAGTCGTTAGATTATCACTTTGAGTGATCTGAACCACTAGATTATCTTTGATAGTGATTTAAATAAATTTGAATGGTTAGATTACCATCAATAGTGATTTATACCATTAAATTTTTCATCATGAGTGTTTTAGATGCTGACTGTCATGTTTGGATGGTCATTGCCATGTTTAAATGCTCAGTGCCATATTAGGTCTTGCCATGCTTAGAAGATAGCATATTGGATCATGCCATATAGGCTCTTACCTTATTTGCAATACATGCCATATTTGAGTGATTTTTAACAATCTTACTATATGTGAATTTCTTGCCATAAATGTGTTATATGTCATACTTAGGTGAATAATTTATTTTTGACAATAATTTAATTTATGCAACACCCTAGTCGAACTGCCATATCTGTACACCTAGCAAACGTATTAGGCGTGGGGACGTACATTTAGGCACCCACATTCTTGGGAAGGGCATAGTGAGAATAATAAAAATCTTAATAAAGAAAGAGAATGCTTTGCCAAACCCTCCAAAATTAGAACTTAGGATGAAAAGGGTAATTCAGGACAATTTCTACCTCTCAGTAAACCCTAAACCTAGAATAGGTTCTCAATCCTAAATCTAGAATAGGTTCTAAACCCTAAACCTAGAACAGGTTCTCACATTTTAACCCAAATAGGGTTACCCATCAATCCCGAACTACACGGATTCTGATTCCTAGGGCAAACCCTAGGATACATAGGCCATTTGGGAGAATCCCAAATTGGGATCTACACCTTAGTCCACTTGGACTATCCATAGATTCACTTGGATAATCACCCATCATTTCGAACTACGTGGATTCTGATTCCTAGGGCAAACCCTAGGATACGTAGGCCATTTGGGAGAATCCTAAATTCAGATCCACACCTTAGTCCACTCGAACTATCCATAGATCCACTAGGATATTTACCCACATTTTAACCCAAATAGGGTTATCCATTTTTTGACCCAGTCCCGAACTATGTGGATTCTGATTCCTAGGTTAAACCTTAGGATACGTGGGCTATTTGGGAGAAACCCAAATTCAGATCTAAACCTTAGTTCATTTGGACTATCCATAGATCCACTAGGATATCCATCCATATTTGGACCCAAAATGGGTTATACATTCCAACCCAGAATAGGGTTATCCATATTTTGACCCAAATAGGATTATCCATAGATCCACTAGGACTATCTATTAGTCCACATGAACTATCCAGATCCTAACCCATAGGGTTTCTCATCCTTTCAAGCATAAACTTCAACTTGAACAATGAACTTAATCATGCAAAAGCATAAATCACAGCCATAAACTTTAATCACACCTGAACTACGATGGTGAACCTAATTTTTGAAATAATTCCGTAATACGTAGGCAATCTGATGGATATAGATTCGGTTCAATGATATCAAACCACTTGGTTTGGTTCGGTTTAACAGATAGAGACTAGCATAGGGAAGGTATAGGAGACCGATTTCGATCGGGTGGTTTGGGTGCCTAACCCCTTTCCATAATCGTAACCTGACACTTACCCAATCTCTGATGGACCAGAAATCTAATCTAAGGGTCATGAGTCAATCGAAGTCTTACCTTGGGGTAAAATTTCACATTTTTAAGGTCCTAGACCTTAATCTAGGTGGCGACTTCCAAGATTTTGATCTTTGTCCTCACAATGCCATTATTGATTCTATGTTTGTATTCTTGTAATGTACATCTCACATGTCATCCAATATTCTTGCTATTACTATTCATGTATATTTAATTCCATTTATTTATAACATGATGATGATGAAGCTAGAAATATGCATGTAAATGTATGTGTGTGGTTGGTGTGTTGGATGCGAGTCGAGCATCAGGGGGAGGATGTGGAATGGTGGTCTTCGACCTCATCATCAGACTCTAGCTCTATCTCTACTCAAGTCTTGCCCACTAACATTGTCGTATCGCCATTACCTTAGTAGTACTATTACATCGTAGGGCATCAGGGGAGGTGGTCTTGGACCGTGTGGTCTCTGACTCTGTCGGGGGGCCTTAGCTCTATCTCTATGGATGTATTGGGATGCTGGGGTGAGGCCATGGATACACTGTTTGGCATTAGGATTGGTTAGTAGCGAGTCCAGTTTGCAAGCCCTCGCCAATAAGGGCTTACGTGTTGGTATGGGAAGGGCATCAGGGGAAGTGTTGGCGATGTTTGATCCGAACACTTTAGCTCTATCTCTATTCCATGATGGGTGCATGTGGGGCAGCAATGGTGATTGATCATATGGGTAGATTCACACACTCATGTATAGAGGTGCGGCGGCCACCAAACCTTTCTATAGCACATTGCAAACTTATAAACCAGACCAAAGATATGAATTGAATGCATGCATATGTTTGTTGCTTTGTTTTGTTTGCTCACTGAGCCGTGATGTGTGCTCACCCTTTCGACGTCAAATATTTTTAGTTGATGATGTAGGTCCTACGATTGAAGAATATATGAATGCGCTAACGTATGAACACGTTGCTGCGATGGATGTGAAAGCTGAAGAATATGCGCATGATTCATCATGCGAGTGCAACCAATGTGTTTTTGCTTAAGTTTAGTTATAATTTGAACATCGGATATGTAATTGATTATTTATTTTTATGTCTTGTTGTTTGGAGATAACTGGATTAAATATTTATTTATCACTGTTAGACTCTCAGTTCATTATCTGTATGAATTTCGCTTATTTGTTTATTATCTCTGATTATTAATGTAGAATGTGTGCTTGGTTTGATATGATGGGTACAACCTATGCAAGATCCTGGGTGAACCGTTGGTTTATTGGTGGTTCATCACACCATTTTGCTTAGACAAGAATTGGGGTGTGACACATTGCATCCCCAATAATAAGATGGGTGAACATCCTATTCTAGGGTTCATGCTTTTTAGTCATCCATTAATGGTGGCCATTAATGGTGAAGTGTTCCACTACTAAGCCAACCATGATTATTGGTAGAGAGATCTTACTCTCATCTAAGGGGTAGATCTCTTATGTGTAGGTTTAGTTTATCTCCATTAATGGTGACCATTAATGGAGGAGTAAACCCTCAATAGGTTTACCATTAGTGCTGAAAAAGAGAGAAATAGAGAATGAGGGTAGACTTACCTCACAAAAGAGAGAGATTAGGGCATAAGTTGAGCTCTTACACAAATCCCCAAGCCTTTTCTATGAATCCCAAGGTCAAGGGAGTAAAATAAGGGATTGGAATCCCCTATTTATAGAATCCCAAAGAGAGAGAGTGTGTGTGTCTCATACGCTTGGTTCTCACACATGAACTGGGGGAAAGTTATCGGGTGATATTCCATCCGGTAGCGCCTTCGGTTAGCTATTTTATAGCCCCCCGATCAGAATGATGGCACCTATGCATTGGGATGTATGTAGGTCCACCTTAGGTCCATTCTAATGCATCTACATTGCCATGAATGGATAAAAAGACTCACCTAAGGTTCGGATGTATCCATTTGATCCATATTGGGTGCCCTGCCAGTCTAAGTGTTGAGATCTGGTATAAGAGGAATCCGAGTTAATAAAGGATTCGGGCTATGAGTTTCACAATCCCCTTAACTTAAAAGAATTTTGTCCCCAAAATTAAGGCATACCTGGTTCTTCAAACAAATGTAGATACTTTTCCCGCATCTGAATTCCACCATCCCAAGTGGCTTCCTCAATGGCGTAGCTTCGTCAAAGGACTTTCACATACAGGATGGAATGATTCCATAGCTGTTGGACCTTCCTATCTAAAATTGCTACTGGCTCCACTCTGCATGATAAGTTTTGGTCTATCTATGGAATCTCAGCACTCAAGATGTGTGATGGGTCATGGATGTACTTCTTAAAGAGAGAGATGTGAAATACGTCATGAACTTCAAATAGCACTAGAGACAAATCTAACTGATAGAAAACCTTGCCACTTCTCCTTAATATCTTAAAATGGACCAATATATCTATGACTTATTTTCCCTTTCTTGCCAAAATGACGAATACCACAGTGAGGTGATACCTCCAAGAATACTTTATCCCCCATTTGGAATTCCAGATCCTTGTACCTCACATCAGCATAACTTTTTTGTCCACTCTGGCCTATTTTATCCTTTTCCTGATCAGGTCTACTTTGTCACAAGTATCCTGGATAATATCTGGTTCCAGTATTTTGCGCTCTCCCACTTTGTTCCAATTAGTGGTGTCTTGCATTGTCTGCCATATAATTCGTCATATGGGGCAGCTAATAATAGCCTGAAAGCTATTATTATAGGCAAATTCCATCAGTGATAGATATTTATCCTAGTTTCCCTTGAAATTTAAGGTACAAGTTTGGAGCATGTCCTCCAATATCTATACTGTGTGCTTTGATTGCCCATCTATTTTGGGGTGGAATGCTGTACTGAATTTTAACTATGCTCCCATTGCCATATGTAAGCTATCCCATAGCTTAGATGTAAACCTGGGATCTTTGTCTAACATAATACTTTTTGACACTCTGTGCCATCTCACTATGTTGTCTATTGTCAACATAGAGTTTAACCAATCTATTTATGGTGTACTATGGCCTGACAACTATGAAGCGGGCCACCTCAGTTAAACGGTCCATAATTATGCAAACTGCATCAACATTGTTTGGTGGCAAGGGTAACCCTATTACCAAATCCATGGCGATATGATCCCATTTTCATTCTGAAATTGGTAATGGCTAAAGTAAACCAAGCGGTCTCTGATGATCTGGCTTGACTTGCTGACAAGGAAGACATTTATACACAAAGTTAGCTATGCCACCAATAAGCTTTCTTTAAGTCTTGGTATATTTTGGTATTACCAAGATGCATAGTGAAAGGAGAGGAGTATGCTTCGATCAGGATGTTCTCCTTTAATTCTTTAGCAGTCTTGGGCACACATATTCTGTCTTTGTATCTTATTATTTCCATACTATCTAAGGAAAAATCTGGGTGATGCTTTCCCTTTTCAAGATCTTGCTTAAGGGTCTTCAGATACATATCACTATTAATTGCCTCTTTAATATGATCAACCAACGTGGCTGAATGGTTAAGGCATTGAGCAGAGCTGATTTTGCCTCAACCCAATTAGTAGTGAAGGCATCAATAGTGGAAGCTTCATTCTCTGAAAGAGGAGCAGTGACTTATGTATGAGCCATATAACGTCCCTCTCCAGGATTAACGAAATTAGGATCATGTTCCATGTGCACTAATAAAGCTTTTTGCTTAATGTGTCAGCCACCACATTTGTATGACTTGTACTCCATGAACCTGATTTAAACGTATATTTTGTGTTGTAACAGGTCTTCCAATCATAACCGGACCAAACAAGATGAGCTGATATAATTAGGACCTTTTGACGACGAGGTTGGACTTTGTAATGTAGAGCAAGGTTGCAATCAAGCGAAAGGTAAGGGAATCGAACCTAAACCGTTATTAACTAATAACAGAAAACCAATGCTAATAATTACTCTTGTTTTATGGAGTGTTGCTTATGCATATTCACATGTCATCTTTACTTTCAGTTATTATATTGTTCATGCATACTCGCTGTGCTAAGATTATGTAGACATGTGATTGTTTTCGTTGTTGTATGGAATGGGAAGGGCCTGAGGTCTGGGAACATTCCACACACTGGTAACTTTTCGTATCACTACTATCTTAGCATGCTTGGTACGGATAGGGTATAAGGGAGAAGACGTGGCATTGTGGTCTATGGCTCAGTCGGCAGACTCGAGCCCTATCTTTATGTTGTAGGGAGCTGTGCTGGGATAGGCCTTGGATACTTTGATGACATGAAGGATTGGTTAGTGACGTACCTACTTGCAAGCCCTTGCTAATAGGGTTTCAGGTATTGGTACGGTGTAAGGTATCAGGGGGAGGACATGGGATGGAGGTGTAGCCTACCCACCAGACTATAGCTCTATCTCTACACCGTAGTAAGTGATGTGGGGTGACAATAGTAGTGTGGATCAGAGCCTGACTATTGGGTGTACAAACACTCTCATGCCTAGAGGTGTGGAGTACAACCTATCCTTACCATAACATTGTGCAAGTATATCAGACCAAATGTAAATGTTACTCATGCATAATGTTTGTAGCATTGTTTGATTTTTTTACTAGGCTAAGTTGTGAGCTCACCTTGAATATTATATATATATATATATATATATATATATATATATATATATATATATATATATATATATATATATATATATATATATTCTTTTTCACATGTTGATGCAGGTTACACTATGGGTGACTATGTCAATGCTCCAATGTATGGTGGCGTTGGTGCCTTAGAAGTATAAGTAGGGGAGGATGAGTATTACGCATCATGCGAGTGCCCTTATTGCATGTACCTCTAGGTTAATTTTGGTTAATTTTATTTTATTTTAGTTTTGACTTATAAGCAATGTAATAAAAACTTATTTATGTTTTGGTATTTGGATAATTGATTACTTTATTTAATTATCAATAGAAGTACTTAGTTCATTTATGTTAAGACTTTCATTGTATTTATTTATATTCTGATTGTAGTTATGTGCATTGGGTTGTGTAAGTATATACGATCTTATTGAGATCCTGGTGTAAACCGTTGGTTTAGTAGCGGTTCACTCACACTTCTGGTTCAATTGAAATTGGGGTATGACAAACTTGGTATCAGAGTTGTTCTTTTTCGCACCAGCTAACATGTAAGAGGAGGAAACAAAGACCAATAGGTTCATTATGGGACTTCGAGGAAGTATTCAGAAGCATGTTCTGGATTTGGAGAAGAAGGTGTATAACGAAGTTGTGCAGATTGCCCGAGTTATTGAATTAAGCCAAAGGGACAGCTTCTTTGCTTAGAATAGGGGACTGAAGAGGCCTGCTACTTAGACATCAGATGGAGGGAAGAGTAGACCCTTTTGCCCATACAAGGCTCAGACTACTACGGTGCCAACAAGGACTATTGCAATACCATCACAATAGGTAGCTGGTCAGAACACTAATGTGAAGTGCTTTAACTGCCAGCAAATGGGCCATTATGCGAGGACTTACACTCTACCTAAGAAGCAACCACCGTAGCAAGTGAAGGTATTTACAATCACCACTGAAGAGGTAGTAGCATCACCTATGTGGTTACTAGTACAATTTCATTCCTTACTATTTTGTTTACCGAATTATAATGTATAAGCATGTAGACTAAGGGATATTTAAATTCCAGGGACTGTAGACATAGCTAGGGTACCCGCTAGAGTCCTCTTTGATTTTAAGGCTATACACTCTTTTGTCTCTATATCCTTTGGAAAGAAATTGGAGTTACCTATCAAGCCCTTGACTCCGAGCTTGACAGTTCATTCTCCATTGGGAATAGAAGTGATTTTGAGCGAATGCTATGGGTCATGCCCAGTTTACATCAATGGGAGAAACCTAAAAGCAAACCTGGTTCAACTCGAGATGGCAGACTTTATGTCATCTTGGGGATGGATTGGTTAGGTCAGCATTTGGCTAGTTTATTATGTACCAGGAGGAAGCTTGCATTCAAGGATGATAGTGGCAAGAAATTCAGCATCATAGGAACTAAATTTCCAAGGAAGCGGAAGCTTATTCTCTCTTCTCTTAAAGCTAAGAGATGCCTAGAGAAAGGAGGAGTTGGATACCTAGCATCTGTGGTTGACGTTGCTGCAGAGGTGCCAAAGATGAAAGATCTAGATATGGTATGAGAGTTTTCAGATGTATTTCTAGAGGATCTACCTGGACTACCTCCAGACAGGGCTACAGAGTTCGTGATAGACCTTATGTCAGGGTCAACACTGGTGTCTAAAACCTTACAGGATGGCCCCTACAGAGTTGAAGACCTAGCTACAAGAATTGCTAGATAAGGGTTTCATATAGCTAAATATATTACCATGGGGAGCACTTGTATTGTTCGTAAAGAAGAATGATGGTAGCGTACGTCTATGTATCGACTACCGAGAGTTGAATAAGTTAACCATCAAGAACAGATACCAAGTTGTCACACCCCAATTCCGATTGAACCAGAAGTGTGAGTGAACCGACTCTAAACCATGGTTCACACCAGGATCTCAATAGACTGTGTCAACCAACCATTCCCAAGCAGTCTAACTTAATCAGAGAATAATACATAGCAGTGGAATAAACGATAAATGAACTGAGTACTATGTTGTAATTAAAATAAATATTCAAATTATTCCATCATTCATAAAATTTAAATAATAATTATTACATTGTATTAAAAGAAAATAAATCATCACTGAAGGAAAACACAGAATGAGCACTCGCATGATGCATCATGCTCGTCCTCTACAGTCTGTGTATCCAGGGCAGCCATCGTACTGTAAGTTGGGGCAGTCACAAAATCTTCCACAGTATACCCTGCATCAAATCTGAAAAGAAATAGAATATATATTCGGGTGAGCTCACAACTTAGCTCAGTAAGTACAAGACCAATGTAACACACAAATGCATGAGATAACATTACAATTTGGGTCAGGTAAAACTTGCAAGGCGCTATGATATGGTTTGGCAGCCACCGCACCTCCATGCACTAGAGTGTGAGCACACCCAACAGTCAGACAACAATCCACACTACTGTTGTTGCCCCACATCACTCACTCCGGTATAAAGATAGAGCTAGAGTCTTGCAGTCAGGCAACAATTCACACTACCGCATCCTGCCCCTGATACCCTACACCATACCAATACCTAAACCCCTATTGGCAAGGACTTGCAAGTGGGTTCCGTTTCTAACCAGTCCTAAATGTCAATACAATATCTATGGCCCTACCCCAACACGGCTCCCTATGACATAGAGATAGGACTCGAGTCTGGTGGGCAAGATAAACCACAGTCCCACGTCCTCCCCCTGATACTATATTCGCAACAAGTCCGCTAAGGTAAACGGAGATATTACCCTACCCCAGCATAACTCCCTACGACATAGGGATAGGGCTCGAGTCTGGTGGGCAGGATGAACCACAACCCCACGTCCTCCCCCTGATACCCTATTCGCACTGAGTTTGCTAAGGTAGAAGGTAATATGAGAAAAGTATTAGTTGTGGATATATCCAAGGCTCACTCCCCTTCACATTCCACACACTAACTAAAAACATACACAAACCTAACATCCAACATCCTAGCATATGAAATGCATGATTAGATAATAGAAAAAAAAACAACTACATGGCATGTGAATATGCACAAATACCAAGCAATTCAATTTTCACATAGATTTAATCACAGAGATTTACTGTTATTTAATTAATTAGAGTTTAGGGTCTTGTCCCTTACCTGCACGAGATAATTTCGTACAGCGTCACAGGATCTACTCACGCTGTCTACAAGTCCTACATAGTCATACCTATAAGTTAGAATTCATTTATTAAAGTTAGAATTCATTTATGAAGGTCATAGCTGGTCAGAATCATGTTTGGTCAAGCAAACAAGGCTCGGAAGGCATACCTGTCTCAGTATACCGGTCTCAGTGGAGTGAGACTGGTATGGTGCAACCTATACCGGTTGTGGTACATACCGGTCTCACTCAGTGAGACCGGTATGTGCCTGCGGTATATACCGCAGAACCTTGTGTCCAATCTGTATGTCCCGCAGTTTGGATCCGATAACCCGATCTCGGATCTCCCTTCCTTGTCGATCTTTGGCTTAGTTTCTAGGGTTTCTCCTAACCCACTCTAAGGTTCAAGTATTTTAATGGCCTTCTGGTTTTGACTAGAACGCCGTATCAAACCAGATCAGATCTAAAAGAAAAACTAGGTTTTTAATTAAAGTCCTAGGATTTTGGCTTGCTGCACCGCTTCACGGCTCCGATCCGAAATCCTATCATGACTACGAGGATTGAGCACTTACTGGCGGTGTTAGCCGGTTGGCGGCGTGCTCCTCCGATGAAAACCCCTTTCTTGAGCGGTCTCCTCCTTCCTTTCTCCTTCTCAGATCTCTTCAGACGGCTAGGGTTTTGAGAAGGATCAAAGGAGTATCCAAGTCTTTATTAATAGTGGGAGACCATTCTTAGGAAGGTTTCCCATGGTTGGAAACTTTCCAAATTTTGATTCGGAGTGAGGGACCTGCTGGAGTCCGTCTCCAACCGAAAATACACATATCGGTCGCACATACCGGTCTAACTGACTCAGACCGGTATAGTCAAACCGGTATACACATACCGGTTGAACATACCGGTCTGACTCAGTCAAACCAGTTTAGTCAGACCGGTATGTAATTTTTACAGCTTTACACAGGTTCTCATACCTGAAATTGAGTGGTTCGTCTCCCAGCTTCCCCTTCCGGTTCGGTTATGATTGGAATACCTGTCACCATATTAACTATGGGTTAGACCAGATTTTTAGAACACGGTTCTTACACCCTTTACGTAGGATTGACAACCTGTTCGATCAGTTGCAAGGTGCAAAGGTTTTCTCGAAGATTGATCTTAGATCAGGGTATCACTAACTAAAGATCAAGGCCAGAGATACTCTGAAGACTACTTTTAGGACAAGATATGGGCATTATGAATTCCTTGTAATGTCATTTGGGTTTACCAATGCACCCGCATCATTTATGGAACTGAAGAACCTAGTATTTCATGATATGTTGGACACTTTGGTCATCATATTCATTGATGACATATTAGTTTACTCAAAGGACAAGGATACTCATGGAACACACTTGAGAGCAGCCTTACAACAGCTGAGTGGGGAGAAGCTTTATGCAAAATTTAATAAGTGTAAATTTTGGCTAAAGAAAATAGCTTTCTTGGGTCACATAGTATCTATAGATGGTATCAATGTAAATCCAAGCAAGATAGCAGCTATAGTATGATGGAAAGCATCGAAGTCAATTGCTGAGATTGGTAGCTTCCTTGGGTTGGCTAGTTACTATAGGAGATTTGTGGAAGATTATTCAAGGATCACTATTCCACTTACCAGGCTAACCAAGAAGGGAGAGAAATTCATATGGATGGATGAGTATCAGAAGTGCTTTCAAACTCTAAAGTCAAGATTAGTCTTTGCACCTATCTTGATTATATCAATACCAAGCCTGTCGTTCACTCTATATACAGATGCATTGGGGTTGGGACATGGATGTGTATTGATGCAAGGAGAACAAGTGATCACCGACATGTTAAGACAGTTGAAGGAGCATGAGAAGAACTACCCTATGCATGATCTGGAGTTGACAACAGTCATTCATGAAATTAAGACTTAGAGGCAATATCTGTATGGTAAAAAGTTTCAAACCAAGTTTGACCATAAGAGTTTGACTTACCATTTTACTCAAAAGGGCCTAAACATGAGATAAATAAGGTGGTTGGAACTACTGAAAGACTATGATTGTGACATCCAGTACTATTCGGGTAAGGCAAATATTGTGGCTGATGCTTTAAGCAAAAAGTAGGCTTCGAAACCTGAAGCAGGATCTAATACAAACGCAACACTGTATTCTGCAGCCTCGATATTGATAGAGAATGAAGAGTAGCACATACTTGAGTTAGCAGAGGATCCAGTGGAGCAAGGCTTGATTCACAAGTTCATGCTTATGTTTACAGCTTTGAAAATCTTGCCAGATCTGACAGATAAGGTGAAAGCAATAATCATTCAAGACCCACACATTAGGACAATGCAAGAGGACTTAGAGAAGGGTAAAACCAACCCTAAGTTTACCTTAGGTGTAGACAAGGTACTTAGGTACCATGGACAATTGTGTATACTTGAGAGTGAGAACTTAGACTTCAAAGATAGAATCATGATAGAAGCTCATTATACCCCATATTCGGTACATCCATGGAGCACCAAGATGTACCATGATCTAAAGAGATTGTATTAGTGGAGGGGTATGAAAATGGATGTGGCCAAGTTTATATTTTAGTGCCTGAATTGTCAACAAGTAAAAGTGAAAAGACAAAGACCCATTGGGTTATTACAACCACTACCAGAGCTAGCATGAAAGTGGGATTGTATTACAATGGATTTCGTCACTAGCTTACCCTTGACACCAAGTTCAGTGGATGCAGTTTGGGTGATAGTTGACCGACTTACTAAGACATCTCGCTTCATCATTGTCAGACCTCAGTACATCATGGACAGATTGGCCAAGCTATACGTGGATAACATAGTCAGACTTCATGGTGTGTCGGAGAGTGTAGTATTTGATAGAGATCTCCATTTTACATCCATGTTCTGGGAAGGATTACAGAAAGCCATGGGGACCAAGCATAAATTCAGTACAACATTTCACCCTTAAACAGATGGACAGTCAGAGAGAATGATCCAGATCTTAGAGGATATGCTCTGAGCATGTGCCATAGATTTCAAGGGAGCTTGGGATGAGAAGCTATCGCTCATTGAGTTTACTTACAATAATAGTTATCAGGCTATGATCCAGATGGCTCCATATGAGACACTCTGTGGGAAGAAATGTCGTACACTTTTGTTATGGAATGAGGTAGGAGAGAGAACGATCATAGGATCGGAATTTATAGAAAAAACTTGTCAAGTGATTGATCAAATTAAAGAAAGGGTAAAGATAGCTAAAGTTTAACAAAAGCATTACGCGGATAACAGACATCAAGATCTAGAGTTTATAATATGAGACAAGGTATTTCTAAAGATATCACTTGTTTGAGACCTGAAACAGTTCAGTAAAAAAGGGAAGCTATGCCCCAGATATGTGGGAACTTATGAGATACTGACCAGACGTGGTGACGTGGCGAATTAGCTGGCACTGCCACCATCCATGTCAGGCGTTCATGACGTGTTTCATGTTTCCTTTCTAAAGAAGTATGTCAGGGATCCATCGCACATCTTGACAGCAAACCCACCAAACTTGATAGAGGATTTGGCATTTGAGGTGGTACCAGTGATGTTCATAAGCCAAAAGGTACAACATCTCTGAAACAATGATATCCATTACGTCAAAGTGCATTGTAAAAGCCAAGATGTAGAGGAAATCACTTGGGAGGAAGAGAATGCGATGCGAAGGAATGCCCCAACCTTTTCAATGAATAAGGTATGTGTAAATTTCGAGGCCAAAATTTCTGTTAAGGGTCAGGAAATTGTGAGACCTACATGCAAATTTCAGGGATGAAATTTCATTTAAGGATGGGGGAGTTATAAGACCCGTACTCCATGAACTCGATCTAAACCTTGTCGTAATAGGTCTTCCAATAATAATCGGACCAAACAGGATGAGCAGATGATAATCAGGACCTTTTGATGACAAGGTTGGACTCTGTGACGTAAAGCAATGTTGCAATCAAGCTTCAGGTAACGGAATCAGACTTAAACCCTAATTAACTAATAATAGTAAACCGTTGCTGATAATTACTCTTGTTCTATGGAGTATTGCTTGTGTATATTCACATATCATATTTACTTTCAGTTATTATATTATTCATGCATACTCGCTATGCTAGGATTGAATGTTAGACAAGTGATTATTTTCCTTGGTGTGTGGAATAGGAAGGGCCGGGGGTCTGGGATCATTCCTCACACTAATACCCTTTCATATCGCTACTATCTTAGCATGCTTGGCATAGGTAGGGTATCAGGAAGAGGACATGGCATTGTGGTTTATGGCCTACTGTGAGGACAAAGATTGAAATTTCTTTTGGAAGTCGCCACCTAGATTAAGGTCTAGGACCTTGGAAAATCTAAAATCTCACCCTAAGATAAGACTTCGATTGACTCATGACTCTTACATTGGATTTCTGGTCCATCAGAGATTGGGTAAGCGTCAAGTTACGATTATAAAAAGGGGTTAGGCACCCAAACTGCCGGATCCAAATCGGTCTCCTATACCTTTCCTATGCTAGACTCTATCTGTTAAACCGAACCAAACCAAGTGGTGTGATATCATTGAACCGAATCTGTATCCATCAAATTACCTACGTATCATAGAATTATTCTAAAAATCAGGTTCAACATCGTAGTTCAGTTGTGATTAAAGTTTATGACTGTGATTTATGCTGATGCATGATTAAGTTCATTGTTGAAGTTGAAATTTATGCTTGAAAGGATGAGAAACCCTATGGGTTAGGATCTGGATAGTCTATGCAAACTGATAGATAGTCCTAGTGGATCTATAGGTAACCCTTTCTGGGTCTGAATGTGGACAACCCTATTTGGATCAAAATGTGGATTACCCTTTCTGGATTAGAATGTGGATAACCCTATTTGGATTGAAATATGGATAACCCTATTTGGGTTGACATGTGGATAACTATTTGGGTTGGAATGTGGATAAGCCTATTTGGGTCAAAATGTGGATGGATATCCTAATGGATCTATGGATAGTTTGAGTGGACTAAGGTGTGGATCTGAATTTGGGATTCTCCCAAATGGCCTACGTATCCGAGGGTTTGCCCTAGGAATCAGAATTCACGTAGTTTGAAATAATGGGTGGATATCAAGTGGATCTATGGATAGTCCGAGTGGACTAAGGTGTGGATCTGAATTTGGGATTCTCCAAATAGCCTATGTGTCCTAGGGTTTGCCCTAGGAATCAGAATCCACATAATTCGGGATGATGGGTCGGAATGAGAATGGATATCCTAGTGGATCTATGGATAGTTCGAGTGGACTAAGGTGTGGATCCAAATTTGGGTTTCTCCCAAATGGCCTACGTATCTTAGGGTTTGCCCTTGTAATCAGAATTCACGTAGTTCGGGATTCGGTTGGAATATGGATAAATATCCTAGTGGATCTATGAATAGTCCGAGTGGACTAAGGTGTGGATCCGAATTTGGGTTTCTCCCAAATGGCCTACGTATACTAGGTTTGCCCTAGGAATCAGAATCCGCGTAGTTCGGGATGATAACCTGTTCTAGGTTAATGATTGAGAACCTATTCTAGGTTGAGGATTTAGAACCTATTCTAGATTTAGGGTTTAGAACCTGTTCTAGGTTTAGGATTTAGAACCTGTTATAGGTTTAGGGTTTACCGAGGGGTGAAATCGTCCTGAATTACCCTTTTCATCCTAAGTTTAAATTTTAGAAGGTTTGGCAAAGTATTCTCTTTCTTTATTAAGATTTTTATTATTTTCCATTATGCCCTTCCTAAGAATGTGGGTGCCTAAATGCATGTCCCCACACCTAGATTGTCTTCTAGAAGTGTGCATATATGACAGTTCAACTAGGGTATTGCATAAATGAAGTTATTGCCAAAAATAAAATATTCCATTTAATCATGGTAATGCATGCAAAAATATAGCAATATAAACATCATAAAATGCACAAATATTGGCTTAGATAATGTATATCATGTTAAAATTGAGATCCAATAGTTAAAATTCACTCAAAACACTTATGATGAAAATCCAATCGTTTATATCCATTTAAATCAATCTTGATGACAATCCAACGGTTCAAATCATTCAAAATCACAATCTAACTGTTTAGATTCATTTAAATCACTTATGATCAAGATCTAACCATTCAAATCTCTTTAAAACACCTATGATCAAAATCTAATGGCTCAGATTCCTCTAAGACACTCATAGTCAAGATCTAATGGTTAAGATTCCTCTAAAACACTCATAATCAAGATCTAATGGTTCAGATTCAAGCATCAATACATCTAAGATCAATGGTCCGGATTTGATCATTAAAGCATCTAAGATCAATGGCCAATATTAAATCACTTAAAATTCCATGATCAATTGCCAATAATTTTCATCAAAGTTTTGTCATCAATTGATAGAAATTAATCACATCAAAATTGAATCAAAGGGTTAAATTTCATTCCATCCAAATTTCAAGATCAAAGGGTCCTCAATTAATCAAATTAAAACCCATTCTACACCAACGGTCCATAATTGATCAAATTAACATTCAAAATTAATCATAATTGATCAAACTCATTCAACATCAATGGTCCAGATTAGATCAAATTATCATTCAACATTAATCACAATTATGATCAATGAACGTATTTAAATCACTACAAAATTCTATATCAATGGTCAATTTAATTAACCTAGAAATTCCAAGCATCCGATGAGACCAATTTAATAAAAATTCCAAACATATCGATGGGATCAATCTCATAACAATTCCATTCATGTGGATCAATTTTATAAAAATTCCAAGAATACTGATGGGATCAATCTCATAACATTTCCATTCATGTGGATTAATTTTATAAAAATTCAAAGAATATCGATGGGATCAATCTTATAACAAATCCATTCATGTGGATCAAATTTTAAAAATTCCAAAAATATCAATGGGATCAATCTCATGAAAAATTAAAATCACGTGAACCAATTTTAATCACATTTGATTCAAAGTATATGGAATCAATCACATGGTACAATTTAATCTCAGTAAAATTCATGCACTGGTGCTCATTGGATAAAGGGTGTAGGATGGCTATGGGTGTGCATCCATAATGGCTGGCGGTTTGTTTAGGTGTGGGATTGATAGTAGCAAGAAGATGGATGAAGGATGGATTGCAATGGGCTTAGAACAGGTAGAATAAATTACAGGGGGAAACTTACCTGGAGTCGCAGCGGGTTCCCTCCCTGCTCCTCTCTTTTTCTTATTGTCTCTTCGGTCTGCTTCTTCTTCTCCCTTAGCTCTCTCGTTTTAGATTCTCGCTGCCCCCCTTTTTGTTTTCCCTTTTCTTCTTCTTAATCTCTCTTGGATTTCTTCCCCCAAAACAGAAAAATATCAACCTCTCTCTCACCTCCCTCTTTCTTCTCAATCTTCTCCTTTTTCTTTCCCAATTTCCCAAAACAAAAAAGGAAACTCTCTCCCTCTCTTTTACGTCTCTCTCACTCTCTTTCCTTTTCTTCCTCTTTTTTTTTCTCTTTCTTCACTCAATCTCTCCCTCTCTCTCAATCTCACCTTTTTCTTTCCCAATTTCCCAAAACAAAAAAAGAAACTCTCTCCCTCTCTCTTACGTCTCTCTCACTCTCTTTCCTTTTCTTCCTCTTTTTTCCTTCTTCTTCACTCAATCTCTCCCTCTCTCTCAATCTCTCCTTTTTCTTTTCCAATTTCCCAAAACAAAAGGAAACTCTCTCTCTCTCTCTCTCTCTCTCTCTCTCTCTCTCTCTCCCTCTCTCTCTCTCTCACGTCTCTTTTCATGTTTTAAAAAAAAAATCCCTACTCCTTTTCCTTTCTTTTCCACGGCTCCTTCTAGAAACCCTTATCTTCTCACATTTTTTTCCTTATATATATCATACATATATATTATATATGATAATATATTACACATTATATAAATATATTATATATAAAAGAAATACATGCATGTGGGCCAACATGACTTGGCCCAGATTGGTCTGAGCTGGGACAGGTGGAGTTGGAATAAGTTGGGTTAAACTGGTTTGGACCAAAGTTGACTTTTTTCTATCATTTCATAGTCTATTTCTACCATCATTCCATATGGAATTTTTCGATAGCCTCTATTCAAAATTTTCTAACTTCACTTTGTAAAACACTAAAAATGAAAAATATTGAAACTTGAATCACCTCATTTGGTAATAAAATGGCCAACTTATGAATTTCTGAAGTTTCAGTAGGTCAATTATTGATAATTTGGCTAACCATTCTGCATGGGATCCTTCAGAGACTTTATCGGAAATCCTTTACGTCCACTTTGTAGAGTACTAAAATGGAACAAATGGAAACTAAAATCACCTGATTTGGATGTGGGGTGACCAAAATATGAATTTTCAAAGATTGAATGACTATTTTCATGTATAATTTTGCATTGGACCCTTTGGAGACTTCTGTACCGAATTTTTCACGTCCACTTTGTAGAACATCACAAATGAAGAATAATGGCATTCGAATCATCTGAATCCGACGTAGAATGGCAAGGATATGAAGCTTTGAAGTTCTATCGATAATTTTGCATTAAATTTTACATGGGGCCCACCGGTGACCTTTGTTCGGGATTTTTCACGTCCACTTTGAAGAGGACTGAAAATAAGGAATATTGGCATTTAATCATCTGATTCCGATATCAGATGACCAATATATGATGACTTGAAGTTTAAATGATAATGCATGCATCATACGATAATTACGTAAATGCCCTTGCATTTTCAAACTGTGATATCTTCCTTGTTTAATGTTAGAATTTGATGACTCTGGTCTCATTTTGATGATAGTTTCACGACTTATACATCCAAGTAGGTAATATCCTATGACCTTGCTGTGGGGTTCATTAGAGAATCACAAATCTTTGGGTTAAAAACCAGAAATCTGCCATATGGGTTCACTTATGCTGAGGGTGGCAAAAATGGGGTGCTTACAGATACCTCTCTTTAGCCGAGATTGTTACCAATTGAAGGCTAAAGATAAAAAAGAACCACTATTTTAGGATATGAGTGATATTGCTTATTTGGCTACACTTAGGGTGATTCATCCTAAACTGGCTACGTATTTTAAGGGTGTCCTAAAAATCAAGCCCATAACATAGTTCGACCGGTAAGAAGGTTGCTCTTCTTGGAAAAATGATGATTATTCTTCTTGTATGAAGCTAGGCTGTGAATCCAAGGCTCATTTGTAGGCTGGGAACCTCTTCTTGCTGAGGTGAGACACATGATGCAAGGTATGTACGGGCTTGAACCCGACTTGATCCATTTGAAGGCTGATGAACCTCTACTTGTATGAAGCTAGGCTGTGAATACAAGGCTCATTTGTAGGTTGGGAACCTCTTCTTGCTGAGATGGAACTCATGATGCAAGGTACGTGCGGGCTTGAACCCGACTTGATCCATTTGTAGGCTGATAAACCTCTTCTTATATAAAGCTAGGCTGTGAATACAAGGCTCATTTATAGGCTGGAAACCTCTTCTTGCCGAGATGGAACTCAGATGCAAGGTACTTGCGGACTTGAACCCGACTTGATCCATTTGTAGGCTGATAAACCTCTTCTTGTACAAAGCTAGGCTGTGAATACAAGACTAATTACATGAGCTTGGGCTCGACTTTGATTTGTTTGGATGGAGGACTTGCTGTATTTTCTTTGATTTAACTGAGGCTCTTCTGATTGAGATTCTGAGATTGATTTTCTGAAAAAGCTAGGGCTCCGCATTTGATTCACTTATAGGTTGAACTTGACTTGATCTTTGAATGAGCTAGGACTCTATATTTGATTCACTAATAGACTGAGATTGATTTGAACTTTGGATGAGCTAAGGCTCTACATTTGATTCACTTATAGTGTCACACCCTAATTCCACACTATTCAGAATGGTGTGATGAACCGCTAACAAACCAATGGTTCAACCAGGATCTCGAGTAGGCTATATCCGTGTTATCTAAACCCCATACATCCACATTCATAATCAGAGTAAATATACAATAGCGGAAGTCTTATAATAAAATGAACTGAAGAATCTAAATGTGATATTAATATTTAAATACCAAATTATTCTGCATCAACTAAGACATAAATAAATATCATTACATCCCTTTAATAAATCCAAATAATTAAATAAAAGAAAAACCCTAAACAAGCACGCATGAGTTGCACTCGCAATAGGAGTCATGCGTATCCTCTACATCTTCATCTTCAATCGTCGCCACATGTCCATACGCTGGAGCATCAATATAATCTACAATAGTGGTGCCTGCATCATCAACTAAAAATATTCGACGTCGAGAGGGTAAGCACACATCATGGCTCAGTGAGCAAACAAAACAATGCAACAATACATATACATGCGATTCAATTCATATCTTTGGTCTGGTTTTACGTTTGCACTGTGCTATAGAAAGGATAGGAGGCCGCCGCACCTCTATGCACGAGAGTGTGGATACGCCCGATGAACCTCTCACCGTCGGCCACAGCACCCACAATGAACATTGTACAATAAAGGTCATGTTTATTGATGCACAACTCCATACCAACAAATAAACCCCTGATGGCTAGGGCTGCAAACGGGACTTGCTACTAATCAATCCTAATGTCAAACAGTGTATCCAAGGCCTCACCCCAGCATCCCTCAGAGCACCCTTAGAGATAGAGCTAAGGCCCCCCGGTAGAGTATAGGACTCAAAGACCGAGACCCTTCTTAATGCCCTATGTCGCAATAGTTCTGCTAAGGTAATGGCGATTCGACGATGCTAATGCACAAGACTTGAGTTAGAGATAGAGCTAAAGTGGCCGGATCAAACACCGCCTAACACTTCCCCTGATGCCCTACTCGCATCAAGCACACTAACTACACACAAACATTCACATGCCTATTCCTAGCATCAATCATCATCATCATGTTATAAGTAAACAAAATTAAATATGCATGAACAATAATAGCAGAAATATTGGATGATATGTTGAATGCACATTACAAGCATATTTGCATAGAATCAAGCATGGCACCGGACTCAAAAAAAAATTATTATTAACCAATTAATGTAGGTCTTGTTTCCTCACTTTAGCCTGCTAGTAGATCATCTTTCAAGCTTTAAGAATCACCTTTATATTGATATTATATTGCTAGAAGACCTAACAAATTCGATAGAATTTAATTAGATTTAATTCCAATTTTTTAACTTGTTGTTATCTATAGGGTCGCAAGATGGGTCACAGGTAGGGTAGCAGTATACTGCGACCCCCTGTAACAGGGTCGATATCAGGGTCAATGGGTCTATCTACCCTATGTGCGACCACCTCTGGTTTTGGTTGATATTCTCATGTTTTGATCCATTCTTCCTTGTTTAACTCCTATGGCTTCTTCCATAGTCCATTCTACATACTTTCTATGGATTATAACTTCTCTTCACCCAGTATATAGTCTAATTGATATCCTCCATGGTTTCCATTGAAACCTAACCATGGATGGATGGATTGGGTTTCTCCTACATCATCCTTCAACTATTCTAAGTCTCACGAAATTCATAGGATTAGTATTCTTACCTGAGAAGAACACTCCTTCTCTGCAACTCTTCTCCTTTTTCTTCTTCTCTCCTTTCCTTCTCTTCTTCCTCTCTTCCTTCTCTTCTCATTCTCTCAATTCAATTAGGGTTCTAAAAGGAGTGAAAGAGGCCTAGGGACGTCCTTAAAATAGAGTAGAAACATCCTAAAATAAGTCCCTTTGAGATTAGGAAAGAGCCCCAACCGAAATTATGGAAATTTCCTAATTCTATTTTCGGTGGCAACTGAGGGTCGATGAGGGGGTCGATGATCCCGTCGACCCCTAAATCCTAAAGTGTCCGACCCCCTCTATAAAATAGGGGGTCTGACTTTCTGTCTTGGGGGGTCCGACCCTCCCTTTCTGGGTATGCGACCCTCCCCTTAATTTAAGTGTTTTTGAGTCGTTTTGATACCTGGGATCACGATCTCCTTCACGCACTTGGTCCATTTGGCTCGACCACGATAGGTAGACCTGGTTCAAAGTGGTAAGACCGGGTTAGAATGACACGGGTCTTACATATAGGCTAAGATTGATTTGAACTTTGGATGAGCTAGGGCTCTGCATTTGATTATAAAATGAGCAAGAACTCAGAAGGTCACTTTTAGGGTGATACTGAAATGAGCAAGAACTCAGAAGGTCACTTATAGGGTGATACTGAATGACTCATCTTTGAAGTTCCTACCAGCTTTGGACCTTCAAGATTGAAAATTAGAATATTCTTCTTGGAAGCTCTATGGCTCTGAACCTTTGGGAATGAAAACTAGAATATCCTCTTAAGTAGCTTTGATGCTATGAACCTTTAGGATGCTCGAAAGTGACCTACACAGGAAGTTTTTATTGACTTTGAACCTTTACGATTGAAATCTAACCCATCTTAGAAGTCTCTTGACTTTGAACCTATAGAGTGCTGGACATATTTGAAATGATGGTGAAATCCTTGGTAGTTTTCCAAGGTTATTGCCCCTGCTTTATTGGTGAAGGCATAAAACATGGCATCAATGAAAATGGTGTCATGGATTTTGCTGGCATGATACTTATATTTGAAATTTTCCATTTATGACTCAATTTTAGCACGATAGTGATGACTTTGTTGCTCCCTTGGAAGGGTTCCATGTAATTTGAAAGTGATGATTTTCTTCAGCCAACATTGGTGTTGTTGGATTTTGGATTGAAAGAAACTCTAGCGAGGATTTTGGACAAGAATGAGGGGAGCTTGACAGTCTTTAACCAAAGTGATTTTATTGATTGACCTTGGTGTTAAATTGTAGAGGGGCATCTGGTCAACTAAGTTCTTTGACTGTGCACTATGGTAGACCAAATTGGTTAAACAGCCAAGCGGCGATGAAATGTAACATGGGTTTGGCCCTTGATCTAGGCTCATGAAAAGTTGAGGGCTTCGCAACATTGTTGTGCCAATTTTGAAAGATGAATGAACCATGGCCCCAAAATAGGCACGAGTAGCAAAGGATTCGAAGTGTTCCTTCAGAGAATTTGGTGACCAAATCCTAACAGGTGAGCGACCACATTGGATTTTTCTTCATCAACAGGATTGGGAGAACTGAGAAATTGGTAAAACCAACTTGGACGGACCTACTTCTATTGACTAGGAAAGTCACTGACTTCAAACTAGACAATGGATCCTAGATGTAATGCTCATGATCAAGTTCAATTCTTCTACATAGAGTATATCTATGTCCCAGTGTCTGCAAGTTGTGACAGACCGCTACTATAGTGTGCTAGGAGAAAGATAGAAGGAAACAGACAATTTAAGAGAGTTGGAACTACGTTGAATCTAGATTGCATCAAGAATTTGACCATGCTTCCAAGGTCAAGGGAAGATTGACAGATTGATTGCAGAAAGTGACTTCTTAGATAAACCCTTCTTGAATCTTGAAAAATGAGGGAACTAATGATTTGATGAATTTGGCTACATCCGTAACCAGGCCATGAGAATTTGCCCTCTCCCTAATGTGACAAAAGGATTTGAAGATAGAATTATGT
Source organism: Protea cynaroides (assembly GCA_028583415.1). Taxonomy (NCBI): domain Eukaryota; kingdom Viridiplantae; phylum Streptophyta; class Magnoliopsida; order Proteales; family Proteaceae; genus Protea; species Protea cynaroides. The sequence goes on along the minus strand of CM053265.1, from coordinate 26,524,333 downwards.
TGAAAAGCAATGCTATGGAGCCCAAAAGATGATGGTTTGTTCAACTCCTCCGAGTATGATTCACTAGAGAGCGAGAGGGGTTCCTTTCCTTATGGAGGGTAGACTGGGTATGACACTTGTCTACATGAACCACTGAATTTTTCTATGAAGGGTCAATGAGGGCAATGCTTTAGGGTTGCATCAGGTCGCCTATCCCCACTGAGATATTATGGGTTGCCCATTGAGGTATCTTGGGCTGCTTTTCCTTGCTGAGGTTTCTTTTATTCCCTATTTTTTTTGCAAACCCCATCTAGGGTTGAATAAAGAGTCCTAATATGGTGAGGATATTGCCAAAATTATGGTCTTATCCAATGGTCTGAAACCCTTAGGGGAAATCCGAATGGCATGACTTTCATGACAAATGGGTAGCCTTGCCCCACTATTTAAGTTGACACATACACGCATTGATAGGTGGATAGCTACTTGAATCATCACTAAAAAGCGACCTTACGGAAATGCAGTCCCACACCAAAATTAAAAATAGTGCCGAATTATGTTTTCCTTTCTTGGAGATGTTCAGATGGAACACGTGTCTCAACAAGCTACATCGAGATGCCGAATCTGTCGCGATCATATTTGGGCCTGAAACCTTTAAGTTTGTTGACAAGTATTGATGTTGAAGGTTCGGGATGATTGGTGTAAAACTGTCCACATGGGTCTACCATTGGGAAAGTGTATGGTTGTTTTATGTAGAATGGGTTTATCTTACCGAGAAGATCCCATTTTATTGGCTTGAGAAATGAAGGGCTTGTAGGAACCTTGGGAAGCCATCGGATGTAATGAACGACAAATGAGAGTTCCAGCCAGATTCATGACTTTGTACATAAATTGATGACATGATCACGAGATACAATGCCCTAAAATTGATAATCAAAAGAAGGGCTTGTGATAGAGACTCCTTAGAAGGCCGTCAAATTGATAGACGAGAGTGAGAGTCTAATGTCGATGAGAAATCTTTCTCTAATGATGAAGAAGTGATGAGATCGTCTCTTGTAAAGGCGAGATGTAATTGGCCAAAATCAAAAGTCCGGTCCAACATGCTGTGAATCTCGACGAACGATCAAACTTGCTATCAGGCTTTGATTGGAACTACCATCCTCTTGAAGTGAGAGGGATAATTGGCTTACTGTCGAGCTCTAATGCCATTCAACATCTTACTATTTTCTTTTCTTTTTTTTTTTGGATGTGGAGGCCACATAATGCAGTGCTTCGCTTGATCGCAAAGTTGAATCATGACTTTCGATATTGGATTAAAATCTTCTTCTTCCACACATTTCCAATTAGATAGAACATCTTTGCCCCAGTTAGTACTCTAATCTTCTGCAAACTTTATGAACATTTGTGACTGCTCATCTAGATCTGATTTTATCTAAATGGTGAATCTGTATTGTCCTTTAGAATTTAATCATCACTTTCTGTCTGATGTGACTACCTTCCATTATTGATGTAGATAAAACATAGGCTTGAATTTTCTTTTCCTTTCTTTTTTTTTTTTTTTTTTTTTTTTTTTTTTTTTTTTTTTTTTTTTTTTTTTTTTTTTTTTTGGTATTCTTATGACCTTATTCTTTGATTTTGAGATTGATCATTCATTATGTATCTCTTGCTTGCAGATAATGTACTTTGTAAGAACTTTGAAATTTCTATCCTTTTGGTGGCACATCTGTCCTCCACTCATTTGTACTGACTGGCTGACCTGCTAATATGATCTATTACTATCTAATGCTTTCCTTGGAATCTTTTCATAGGTAGAACAAATGGCAGCTCCTCCAATACTTGTTTCTTGAGAGTACTCTTGTGTCTCCTGATTGATCATTTAAAGCTTTCCCAAACGGGTTGGACTTTTCTTTCTTAAGAGGCCAGGTGGCATAGAAGTTCAAGAGACGGCTCATGGTTTCAATCATCTTCAGAGCCAGAATTAACTGCGTACGTAGAATAGGAGGATGTATGAAACTGTGAGGAAATGTATGGAAGAGACAAAGCACATATTTTGAAATCCAAAACGGGGTGATTTTCTTTTACTTATAGGACAAATTGGACTGGACTTGTCAACAAGCATATCAATCCTGGACCCAAACATGGATGACTTATCGAATACCGATAATAGAAAGTTAAAACAACTAGTTCGTCCAAGCGGCTCCATTTGGGCATAACGCCTTTGACGACCACCTTCAGTCGTTGTGGGAATAAATCTTCCTTCAGACCTCTAACAACAGGACTCATCATGCCCCTCTATCAATAGGTGCAAGATGCCTACCTTTCAGGGTTCCATACAATTCTTACCCTCTTTTTTTTTCTTTTTTTTTTAGTTTGGGATCGATTCATAACCGGACTATTGCTTTTTAAGCTCAAGGTTATTCTGGTTCATGCCCCAGTTTGGGGTTCAATGGATTCATCAATGGACCACTTCTAGTTGAGTTCATAGTCATTCTAGCCTATGCCCCAGCTTGGGGAGCAAGAGGTATCGTCATTGCACTACACCATTTTGAGTCCAAGATTAGACTAGTTTATGCCTCGGCTTGGGGGTTTCAATGGATTTCTTCATTAGACCACTCACAGTTTGGGTCCAAGGTCAATTTGGTTCATGCCCCAGTTTAGGGCATAATGGCTTTCCTCATTAGACTACACTCAATTTGGGTCCAAGTTCAATTTGGTTCATGCCCAACTTAGGGCTCAAGGGCTTTCCTCATTGGACCACACTCAATTTAGGTCCAAGTTCTATCTGGTTCATGCCCAACTTAGGGCTCAAGGGCTTTCCTCATTGGACCGCACTCAATTTGGGTCTAAGGTCAATTTGGTTCATGCCCAACTTAGGGCTCAAGGGCTTTCCTCATTGAACCATACCCAATTCAGGCCGAAGGTCAATCTGGTTCATGCCCAACTTAGGGCTCAAGGGCTTTCCTCATTGGACCGCACTCAATTTGGGTCCAAGGTCAATTTGGTTTATGCCCAACTTAGGGCTCAAGGGCTTTCTTCATTGAACCATACCCAATTCTGGCCCAAGGTCAATCCGGTTCATGCCCTAGCTCAGGGGTCATTGGCTTTCCTCATTGGACCGTACTCAATTTGGGTCCAAGTTCAATTTGGTTCATGCCCTAACTTATGGGTTAAGGGTTTTCCTCATTGGACCACACTCAATTTAGGTCCAAGTTCAATCTGGTTCATGCCCCAGTTCATGGGTTAAGGGTTTCATCATAGGACCATTCCCTAGGCATGATTCTGGTTTCTATCCTAGCCTAGGGTACATTGGATCTCTTCTTTGGTCTAACCTACTGTTTGGAAAAATTCCATTCCTTCTCTTTGAATAATGAGAAATATGAGGGCAACTCTTTGGATTCTAGCATTTCCTTGGCCAATGGGGCAGAAATGCCCATGATGGGATAAAACTATCATAGCTGAAGTTTCATGTTTTCCTGATGATTACAGAATCTGGAATTGATCATTATTGACATGAAATGAGGAATTCTTCTCATTCGCCATTCCTGACGAGCGATCATAACTTGTAGCACATGGTAATGATGGACATGGATCGGGCTCTAACTGATAGAGCCAGAGGTGGATTTTGAATTGGTCTCCGATTGATATAGACAAGGTTGACTTTAACTAGTCTCTAATTGATAGAGATCAAGATTGACATTAAATTGGTCTCTGATTGATAGAGATCAAGATTGACAGTCATGGACTGGGCTCTGATTGCTAGAGAGAAAAGATTGCTGGAGTTGGGCTCCGATTGATAGAGGCCAAGGATGACAATCATGGATTGGACTCTAATTGCTATAGAGGATGGATTGATTGAGTTGAAATGACTAAAATTCTCTTCAATTCCTTCACAAAATGGAACATGGACTAGAGGTAATGGTTGAACAGGCCTAGAGGCTAACTCATGCTCACATTAAGTTCATATGAATGGAACCTGAACTGGAATTGACGGTTGGACAAGTCTGGGGGCTAATTAAATTCAAATGAATGGAACTCTTCTTAGTTCCAACATGAATCAGAACTTGAACCACAGTTGATGGTTGGATAAACCTAGTGGCTAAATGAATTCAGATGAATGGGACTCTTCTTAATTCCAACATGAATCAGAACCTGAACCAAAGTTGATGGTTGGACCGGCCTAGTGGCTAATTGAATTCAGATGAATGGAACTCTTCTTAGTTCCAACATGAATCAGAACCCTAACCAAAGTTTATGGTTGGCCAATGGAACTCTTCTTAGTTCCAACATGAATCAGAACCCTAACCAAAGTTGATGGTTGGATAAGCCTAGTGGCTAATTGAATTGAGATGAATGGAACTTTTCCTAGTTCCGACATGAATCAGAACCCTCACCAAAGTTGATGGTTGGATAAGCCTAGTGGCTAATTAAATTCAGATGAATATAATTTTTCCTAGTTCTGACATGAATCAGAACCCTAACCAAAGTTGATGGTTGGATAAACTAGTGGCTAATTAAATTCAAATGAATGGAACATTTTCTAGTTCTAACATGAATCTGAATCCTAACCAAAGTTGATGGTTAGATAAGCCTAGTAGCTAATTAAATTAAGATGAATGGAACTTTTCCTAGTTGCGACATGAATCAGAACCCTAACCAAAGTTGATGGTTGGATAAGCCAAATGGCTAATTAAATTCAGATGAATGGACTTTTCCTAGTTCCGACATGATCCGAAACCTAAACAGGAGGTAAAGGGTGAAAAAACCTAGGGGCCGAATGTCTCCTCCACTCTAGCATGATCTGGGAGGTGATGATTGAACCTGCCTAGGCGTTAAACCTTTCTTCAGTTCTGAGATGAACCAGAAATGGAGGTTGAATCTGGGGCTGAATATTTCTTTGAATTTGAGATGAACTGGATGTGATTGAATCTGCCTAAGGGTTAAATCTTTCCTTAATTCTGGATGAACTGAAATGATGATTGGACCTGCCTAGGGGCTGAATCCTTCCTTAATTCAAAGATGAATCAAGAAGGGTGATTGGACTTACCTAGGGGTTAAATCTCTCCTTAAGTCAGAGGTGAATCGAGAACGGTGATTGGATTTGCCAAGGGATTGAAACTCTCCTTAATTCAGAAGTGAACGGAGAATGGTGATTTGATTTGCCTAGGGACTAAATCTCTCCTTAATTCTGAGATGAATTGACAACAGTGATTGGATTTGCCTAGGGGCTGAATCTTTCCTTAATTCAGAGATGAATCGGGAACTATGAATGGATTTTCCTAGGGGCTGAATCTTTCCTTAATTCTGAAGTAAATTGAGAACGGTGATTGGATTTGCCTAGGGACTGAATCTCTCCTTATTTCAGTGGTGAATGGAGAATGGTGATTTGATTTGCATAGGGACTAAATATCTCCATAATTCTGAGATGAATTGAGAACAGTGATTGGATTTGCCTAGGGGCTGAATCTTTTCTTAATTCAGAGATGAATCGAGAACTATGATTGGATTTACCTAGGGGCTGAATTTTTCCTTAATTATAAGGTGCATTGAGAATAGTGATTCGATTTGCCTATGGACTAAATGTCACACCCCAATTCTGCACCAACCAGAATGGTGTGATGAACCGTCAATAAACCAATGGTTCAACCAGGATCTCGAATAGGCTATCCCCACCATGTTAAACCAAAACACATTTCATATTAATCAGAGATGATAAAGTAAATAGCGAAAGTCTTATATATAATGAAGTGAGGTCTAGTCATGATAAATAATTAATATTTTATTTATCACCAAGTAACCAAAACATAATTTAATACATATTTCAATATCCAAATATGAAAGTTAAACACTAAGCGTATCCATAGTTGAAACGCTCGCTTAACGAATCACAATAGTCCTCCATAGCTTGCTCATCATAGCCGCCACTTGTTCGTATGTTGGCATGTCGACATAATCTTCAGCCGTAATACCTGCAACATCAGAAACTAAAAAAAATTGCACGCGCGAGGGTCAGCTCTCCAACTTGAGCTCGGTGAGTAAACAAAACAATGTAATGTAACAAACAATTGCATGCATTCAATTCATATCTTTGGTCTGGTTCATAAGTTTGCAATGTGAAATAAAAAGGATTGGTGGCCACCACACCTCTATACAAGAATATGTGGAACCGCCCAATGGATCAAACACCATTGTCACCCCCACATGCACCCACCATGGAATAGAGATAGAGCTAAAGTGCTTAGGACCGCACCACATCACACTTCCCCTGATGCTCTACCCATACCAACACTTAAGCCCCTGCTAGCGTGGGCTTGCAAACTAGGCTCGCAACTAACCAATCCTAATGTCAAATAGTGTATCCAAGGCCTCACCCCAGCATCCCTCAATACGTTTTAGAGATAGAGCTAAGGCCCCCCGGTAGAGTCAGAGACTACATGGTCCGAGACCACCTCCCGTGATGCCCTACGACGTAATAGTTCTGCTAAAGTAATGGTGATACGACGATGTTAGTGGACAAGACTTGAGTAGAGATAGAGCTAGATTCTGGTGACTAGGATGAACCACAGTGTCATGTCCTCCCCTTGATGCCCCACTCGCATTAAGTACACTAACCACACACATACAATCACATGCCTATTCCTAACATCTTCATCAACATCATATTATAAATAAAACAGAAATTAAATATGCATGAACAATAATAACAGGAATATTGGATGACATGTGATATGCACATTACAATCATACAAGCATAGAATCATTCATGGTATTGGACTCAATAAACAAAAACAGTTTATTATTAGCCAATTAGTTTAGGTCTTGTTTCCTCACCTTTGATTACTAGTAGATCCTCGTTCAAGCTTTATAATTCACTTTTAAATCACTGGAAAGACCTAACAAGTCGATAAATTTTAATTAGAATTAATCCCCATATGTTTAGAATAACAGTAGTTGAGGGATCGCCGGTGGGGTAGCAACTAGGGTAGCAGTTTCTACGACCACAGGGGTAGGGTCGTAGGGTAGGGTCTCACCTAGGGTAGCAGTTTCTGCGACCCTAGGGTGTAGGGTCGCATGTATGGTCGGATACCATTCGACCCTATGTGCGACCACACCCTCCCTGGGACTTCCCGAGGGCATGTGGTTGATCATGTGGTCTCGTAGGGTCGGATATCATACGACCCTACCTGCGACCACACATGCTCTGAGTAGAACTTTCATTCTAAAGTCCATCCCTTCATATTTGGATCCTTTGGCTTACTATCATGATCCATTCTATGCTTGTTTTATGGCTCAAAACTACAATTTTGATACACTTTCCATTGTCTACAATGATTCCTCCATGGATTCTCTTGGAACTTGTCCATGGATGGATGATTTGGGTTTCTCCTAATCCTATGTTCTTCATAACTATTTTAGGCTCTCTTATTTAGTTAGGGAATTAGGTTCATACCTTAATTCAGAGGTTTCTCTGAACTTCCTCCTCTTCCTTAGTCTTCTTCTTCAAGTTTCCTTCTCTTCTTCTCTTCCTTCTCTTTCTCTTTCTCTCACATTCAATTAGGGTTCTAAAGGAGTGAAAGAGGCTTAGGGATGTCCTATTTAGAGGAAAACCCTCCATAATAACCCCCAATGAGTTTGGGAAAGACCTTCTTCGAATTAGGAAGGGTTTCTAATTTTCGGTTCTTTCTGTATTCGTAGGGTCGCATGTAGGGCGCATGTAGGGTCAGACATACTGCGACCCTACGTTTTTTAAAACATGCGACCCTAGGGTGTAGCGTCACAGGTAGGGTCGCAAAATCCGTGACCCTACGTTTAAAACGTGCGACCCCACGACCAAAAAGTCATGGGTTGAACTCTTTTGTGGTGGGATCGGTCACACCTTTTAGGCATGTGACCACACACTCATATTTGATTATTTTTTAGTTATATTTCATACTTGGTCTTGTGGTTTCTTCGCGCATTGGGTTCACTTGGCTCGACCATGATAAGTAGCCCTAATACAAGGTAGTAAGACCAATTAGTTCGATACACGTCTTACAACTCCACTACCCTTAAAAGAAATTTCGTCCTCGAAATTTAAACGTACGGATCTTACAACTCCCCCATCCTTAAAATAAATTTTAAAAATAAATTTTGTCCTCAAAATTTGAATTTACTTCGGAATCAATAGGTGGGAATTCTATTTCCGCATTGCATCTTCTTCCTCCCATGCAATATTCTCCACGTCTTGTCTTCATCGGGTTATCTACATATAATAATTATCCCAGCTTTGGAGATGTTGTATCCTCCAACCTATGAACTAAGCTGGTACCACTTCAATAGTTAAATCTTCTATCTAATCTAGTCGATCAGTGGTCAATACCCTTTATGTGGATCTCCAATGTACTTCTCCAATAGAGACACGCAAAATACGTCATGTATACTAGACATGGATAGCGGTAATGCTAGTTGATATGCAACTTTTCTACGTCTCTCCAAAATTTTATAAGGTCCAACACATATATAGGATACAACTTTCCCTTCTTGCTGATCTGCTTCAAATTACGCATAAGTGATATCTTCAAGAACACTTTGTCACTTATGGTGAACTCAAGATTTCAGCATCTCTTCTAACAATCCTGAGCTATCTTGGCCCTTTTTCTTTTATCTTGTCTGCCACTCGACAGGTTTCTTCAATAGACTCAGGTCTTACAATTCCTTATTCTCTGACTTCATTCCAAAACAAAGGAATTCGACATTTCTACCGTACCATGCTTCATAGGTGACATCTACATAGTAGCTTGGTAGCAAATTTAATCCCCATATAGCTTAGTTAACCGCTCCAAAGCATACCGAGGTCGTATAGCAATGGAATGAACTATCTTCCTAAGGCGATCAACGATCACCCAAACTATGTCAACCGATCTGGGAGTCAGTGGCAAATCAGTGACATAGTTCATTGTAATGCAGTTTCACTTATAGACTGGCTTCGATAGTAGTTGTAGTAAGCCATGTTGGTCTTTGTCTTTCAGCTTTTACTTGCTGATAATTTAGTCACTGAAACATCCATCTAGCCACAACTACTTCCATTCCCTTCCACCAAAATAATCTCTTCATGTTTTGGTATATTTTGTACTTTTAGGATGTACCCAATACGAAATAGAATGGGCTTTTCGCATTATCTTGTATCTTATGATCAACGTTTTTCACTTCAGTTATCTCAGGACCTTTTTCGCATCTGAAATAAGTCAGGGTTAGGTTTTTCTTTCTCTAAATCTTCTTGCACTATTCTTATATACAGATCTAACAAAATTGCCACGTTTACTTCATTCATCAATTCAGAGATGATCTTTAGTGCCACATGCGTAGCCGATGAACTATTGCTAATAAATTCATTCATAAGTTCTCGCTCAATTGGATCATCACTAGTTTCTATTATATGTTACTCTTCTTCTAAATCTGAATCTGTTGCTGCGAAACATAAGGCAGCTATTGTACTAGGTCCTCCTTTTGGCTTCATTATTCCTTGTTGCTCAAAACCTCAGTTATCATATTAGCCTTGCACCGGTGACATTGAATATCACGGTCTTAATCCTTCAGGAGTTCCAAGCATCTCCTTAGCTTCATGTTTAACTCTTTCTGGGTGAAGAGATAAGTAAGACTCTTGTAATCCGATTTAATCTGAAATTCTTCTCTGTATAGATAATGTATCCAAGTCTTGATTGCATGAATCACAATTGCTAACTCCAAATCATTAATTGGGTGGTTCTTTTCATGCTCTTTCAGTTATCTTGAAGCATACGCAACTACTTATTTTCCTTGCATAAGTACACACCTTAAACCCAATCCAGATGCAATGGTGTATAAGGTAAATGACTATCTTGGAATAGGAATAGTCAAGATCAGAGCAGATATCAATCTAGCTTTCAATGTTTGGAAACTTTTCTCACATTTATCGGTCCAAACAAACTTTTCTCCTTTCTTAGTCAAACTGGTGAGAGGTACGACAATTCTGGAATAGTCTTCCATGAATCGTCAATAATAACCAACTAGACCTAGGAAACTTCTAATTTCTGCAATGCTCTTCGGTGCTTCCCACTTCACAATGGCTTCAATCTTTCTGGGATCCACTTTAATCCCTTTTTATGATGCCATGTGATCTAAGAAGATCACTTTGTTTAATCAAGTCCCATATATCTTTGGACTTGGCATAAAGCTTTTCCCTTCTCAACTGTTGTGAAGCTGTTCTAAAATCCGTTGTATGAGTTGCTTCATTCTTGGAATAAACCCAAATATTATCTATGAAAACTATGACCGACGTGTCTAATATGTCATGAAACACCCAGTTCATCAACTCCATAAATGATGTAAGGGTATTGGTTAATCCAAACATCATAATCGAGAACTCATAATATCCAATCCCGATTCTAGAAGCTATCTTCAAGATATCGCTGTCCAAATTCTTCAGCTGATGATATCTTGATCGAAGATCAATTTTAGAAAATACCTTTGCTCCTTGCAACTGTTTAAATAAGTCATCGATCTGAGGTAGTAGATATCGATTCTTGAACGTGAGCTTGTTTAGTTCCCAGTAGTCTATACATAATCTGACACTACCGTCCTTCTTCTTTACGAATTGCATTGGCGCTCCCCGTGATGCAATACTTAGCCTATTAGGACCTTAGTCTAATAACTATTGTAGTTGAGTCTCAATTTCTTCAATTCCATAGGAGCTACTCTATAGGTGCCTTTGACACAAGTATCGTCCTTGTTAACAAGTCGATGACGAACTCGGTCGCATGATCAGATGATAACCTAGGTAAGTCTCCTAGAAACACATCAGAAAATTTATGCATCACATCAATATCTTCCATCTGTGGTGTTTTTTTGGTAACATATACCACAGATACCATATATCCAACTTCTTTCTCCTCAAAGCATATCTTCGCCTTTAGCATAGAGAGGATCAGCTTTCAATTCTTAAGCAACATGCTTCCAATAAAACTAAATTATATGTCGTCTTTATTCTTGAATGATAACCTCTTATATGCACATAACAACATTGTAGAGTGTTGAGACAACCAGTCTATTCCCAAGATGACTTCAAAGTTTACCATCTCAAGTTGATTTAGGTTGCATCCAATTCTATCCATCCATATGATTCGAACATTGTTAATAACACCCATCCAATACAACATCTAATCCAAAAGGGCTTAAACTAGCAAAATCTAGTGTAAAGGTCTTAAGAGCACATCTAGCTCCTTAATCTCTTAGTTTTTCAAAGATTATTGTTTAAAATCTCATATATCCCAAAAAGCTCATTAGCTTACACCTTATTTATCATTGTTGTTCTACCCTGATCTCTCTTTCATATACCTCGAAAAATATCTTGTGATTGTTACTTACTTTCTTGCTCATGTACTCTTTTATAGACATGACCATATCCATCTATTCAAGAATCTCAAAACAGATCCTCCATTTCTTCATCTAAGGTTCCTTGGCTATAGAATCTAATTTGAATTTAATCATCTTACTTCCCATAATTCCTTATTCACTAAACATCTTATCAATGGATGTCGAGAAATGTAAGAATCAGAATGTTTGTCCAAAAACAATTCATTTTTTTCTTTCGAATTCAACGTAATGACGAACACTTGGTTCTTTCAAATTTAGGGTAATGATGAACACTTGCTTTATCTAATGAACTTAGGTTTAAAAGATCAGGAGTAAATCTGTGGTAATCCAACCGGCATCAAATGGTCGTTAAGTTACACGGTAGTCCAAATACATGGAAAATAGAGGTTCTATAACTCTTAACCTCAAAGTTATGAGTTGTATCGAGTATATATAATGCCATTGGTCAAAGCACTATAGGAATAAATCTGGAGAAAGTTTTGATAGATCAATAAATCAGGTATAAATCGAAAGATGTACGCTCAACATGATTAAACATTTAACTGTTTATTCAGTTCATATCTCTGCTTATGTTGTCGATCATGAGAGTGGCTCAAATTGGTATAATCAGGACTAATTCGAAGGAAATAATATCTATAACTCCAATTGACAGGTCGAATCGAGAAGGTATTCTGTCAAGGTACAAGAATTAGAATCAGGTATGTGCATCCTCTATAATAATAAGAATAAGTCAATAATGCACTACATCCTATATAAACCTATCTAGTTATATGGCTACAATAAATTTGTTCCTTTGCTGAAAACGTCCGAGGCTTCATCTTTAGAAGACATTCTTCAATCCTTGTCGGATTATTCTACCATAATGCAGCTATCCCATACAACGGTGGCTGATAAGGGTAACCACATTGATACACTGCTTGTTGTGCACCAAGCTTCTGCACTGGGGTGTGCGTTACTGGGACTTGCTGTATGGAAGGCACTGTGTTATAGGTCACATGTGCTGGAGGTACAGTATTGATACCAATTGGTACTGTACATGGCCTGACCTAGAGGTATTGATGTAGCATCAAATTGGATAGTGATTCACATAGCAACTTGCATAGTCGGTCTCATCTGTTGTTCCTCTTGTATTTTGTCAGGCCAAGTTTATTATAACTGTAGCCAAGGCACTTGGTAGTCCAGGTAGATTAACTGGAGTGGCCTGGTTATTCACCTCCTTTGATTTGCTCCAATCTGATTATCATTATTTAGCATCTTCTTCGATGAGTTTTCATTACCCGTTCTCGACCCAGATAGTGGTGGGAACAACTTACAACATCTTCTTAATGCTCAGCGGACAATGGATCAGTGTATGGCGGATCTCACTCTGAGTCTCCACTTCGCCCATGAGTATAGCTTTATCTTCTTTTATAGTTACTCTCATTTTTTGTCTATGGCCATTGTTCTCTCATCTCTATTGGATTCAGCCCGAGATCTTTCCCTTTACCTTTGCAGGGATTTGGGCATTACTAGCTATTTTCCTACTTCCTCTGTCATACATTGAGTTTCACATCTTGTGAGTATCAACTCGGTATTCCAATGTTCTGGCTATTGTACTATATCCTTTGTATACTTAGGCAACTACCCGACTTATAGATAGTACCCTATGTTATTTGTTTATTAGGGTACATTTGGATTTTCTTTTTCTGTCAGTGTTTACATATGGTTCCACCTTTTATATGTATATTATTGTCTTGTTTAAGTTCTGTCTCAACCAACACAGGTGCTTAAGGTGTGTTTGTATTAAAACTTTTAATTTATCCTAACTCAGTTCATGGACTCTAGTGGAAGTATTCAGGTTTCAAGGGCAAGGCCTGAGAACTCTAATACCAAGTTGTCACACCTCAATTCTGTACCAACCAGAATGGTGTGATGAACCGTCAATAAACCAACGGTTCAACCAGGATCTCGAATAGGCTATTCCCACCATGTTAAACCAAAACACATTCCACATTAATCAGAGATAATAAAATAAATAGTGAAAGTCTTACAGATAATGAACTAAGGTCTAGTCATGATAAATAATTAATATTCCATTTATCTCCAAGTAACCAAAATATAATTTAATACATATTTCAATATCTAAATACGAAATCTAAACACTAAGTGTATCCATAGTTGAAACGCTTGCTTAACGAATCACAATAGTCCTCCACAGCTTGCTCATCATAGCCGCCACCTGTTCGAATGTTGGTGTGTCGACATAATCTTCAGCCGTAATACCTGCAACATTAGAAACTAAAAAGAATTACACGCGCAAGGATAAACTCTTCAACTTGAGCTCAGTGAGTAAACAAAACAATGCAACAAGCATATGCATACATTCAATTCATATCTATGGTCTGACTCATAAGTTTGCAATGTGCAATAGAAAGGATTGGTGGCCATCGCACCTCTATACACGAATGTGTGGAACCGCCCAATGGATCAAACACAATTTTCGCCCCCACATGCACCCAGCATGGAATAGAGATAAAGCTAAAGTGCTTAGGACCGCACTGCATCACACTTCCCCTGATGCTCTACCCATACCACCATGTAAGCCCCTGCTGGCGAGGGCTTGCAAACAGGGCTCGCAACTAACCAATCCTAATGTCAAATAGTGTATCCAAGGCCTCACCCCAGCATCCCTTAATACGTTCATAGAGATAGAGCTATGGCCCCCCGATCGAGTCAGAGACTACACGGTCCGAGACCACCGCCCCTGATGCCCTACGACGTAATAGTTCTGCTAAAGTAATGGCGATATGACGTTGTTAGTGGACAAGACTTGAGTAGAGATTGAGCTAGAGTCTGGTGACCAGGATGAACCACAGTGTCACGTCCTCCCCCTGATGCCCCACTTGCATCAAGTACACCAACCACACACATACAATCACATACCTATTCCTAGCATCTTCATCAACATCATATTATAAATAAAATGGAAATTAAATATGCATGAACAATAATAACAGGAATATTGGATGACATGTGATATGCACATTATAATCATACAAGCATAGAATCATTCATGGTATTGGACTCAATAAACAAAAATAGTTTATTATTAGCCAATTAGTTTAGGTCTTGTTCCCTCACCTTCGATTGCTAGTAGATCCTTGTTCAAGCTTTATAATTCACTTTTAAATCACTGGAAAGACCTAACAAGTCGATAAATTTTAATTAGAATTAATCCCCATATGTTTAGAATAACATTAGCTGAGGGGTCGCAGGTAGGGTAGCAACTAGGGTAGCAGTTTCTGCGACCACAAGGGTAGGGTCGCACCTAGGGTAGTAGTTTCTACCACACTAGGGTGTAGGGTCGCATGTAGGGTCAGATACCATTCGACCCTACGTGCGACCACACCGTCCCTGGGACTTCCCGAGGGCATGTGGTCGATCATGTGGTCTCGTAGGGTCGGATATCATTCGACCCTACGTGCGACCACACGTGCTCTGAGTCGACCTTTCATTCTAAAGTCCATCTCTTCATGTTTGGATCCGTTGGCTTACTATCATGGTCCATTCTATGCTTGTTTTATGGCTCAAAACTAGATTTTTGATACACTTTCCATTGTCCACAATGATTTCCTCCATGGATTCTCTTGGAACTTGTCCATTGATGGATGATTTGGGTTTTTCCTAATCCTATGTTCTTCATAACTATTCTAGGCTCTCTTATTTAGGTAGGGAATTAGGTTCATACCTTAATTCAGAGGTTTCTCTGAACATGCTCCTCTTCCTTAGTCTTCTTCTTCAAGTTTCCTTCTCTTCTTCTCTTCCTTCTCTTTCTCTTTCTCTTACTTTCAATTAGGGTTCTAAAGGAGTGAAAGAGGCTTAGGGACGTCTTATTTATAGAGGAAAACCCTCCATAGTAACCGTCAATGAGTTTAGGAAAGACCCCCTTCGAATTAGGAAGGTTTCCTAATTTCTGGTTCTTGCTGTTTTCGTAGGGTCGCATGTAGGGTCGAACATACTGCGACCCTACGTTTTTTAAAACATGGAACCCTAGGGTATAGGGTCACAGGTAGGTCACAAAATCTATGACCCTACGTTTTAAAATGTGTGACCCACGACCAAAAAGTCATGGGTTGAACTCTTAAGGTGGGGTCGGTCACACCTTTTAGGATTGCGACCTCACACTCATATTTGATTGTTTTTTAGTTATATTTCATACTTGTGGTTTCTTCACGCACTGGGTTCACTTAGCTTGACCATGATAAGTAGACCTGATACAAGGTGGTAAGGCCGATTAGTTCGATACAGGTCATACACTAAAACTCTCTTTGATTATGAGATAAACTGAACCTGATATTTGAGTAAGCCAAAGGACTAACTGTACAGGAATATTGTAAACCTTTTTCTGGTATATGTGCTTGTCGCTGCCTATATTGAATGCTCTATTAGACCAGATTGATTGAGTTACTGATTGTGTTCCCAAATCTAGTTGCCTTCTTTCTTACACGATTTGATGTTCAATAAAGATCTAGATTCATGACTTTCATTGATTCATTTAGAAAGATAACATGTATGGATCTCAAGGTGGAAGATCAAGACAATTCCCTAGTTGTAAGGGCCTCTTACCCTAAGAGGGTGGATATGGTTGCAGATTGATTTTTTTTTCCAAAGGCATTGAAACTCAATGGAAAAATATCAAGATTCTAGACATCTAGAGTAATGGAAGAAGTCACATGCACAATCAAAGATGACTTAACCAAACAATGTTAGCTCCTTCATAAGGGCGATTGGGTAAACATTATCCAAGTCAATTTAATTGAATTTGATTAAACCATGTATTCGGTCTTGGGACCTCGTGATTCCAAAAATGGATAATTAGTAGTACTAAGGTCTGGCCACTTAGGTTATCGAATTTCAATGAAATTGAAATGGATATATTGATCTGTTGTCCTTATTAGGGATGGTTAGCAAAAGTGGTTCATGGAGGAACAAACTAGTAAATTTCTTCTTGACCATGGTATCTATGTCTTGACAGGGATTTTTTGCTCGTTTTTTAAAATCGACGTGTTAACAATGAGAGGTTCGACACATCGAGCTTACTTAATGGAGGGTGTATAATTACTGTCTACTATGATGTAGAACAGGTGTATACATAGCTCATACTCCCAATGGGTGAGAGTTCAAGATGCTCATTGTGTATATTCTAACATGTTGACCAATCGAGGACAAAAACGGGTAGAAATTTGACGTCTCCAACATGGATGTCATGGCTAAGAAGATTTTACTGGGTCGGTTCAGGGATGAATCAAAAATAACAATCATTGGGCTATAATCTGGGTTAGACGAAAAGGCCACCTTGACAAGGACGGGATAACCTATCACCGAATGCACGATGACTAACGGACCCCCAATCTCTTTATATACTATGTTGCAAGAATCAAGTAACGAGAAGTAGCATAATGCATTCCCAGGCGGACCCAAGAAATGCTCGTTAGACGCTATTCGTCGGTTGTAATCTTACAAAGTATAGGCCAAGGTTGTGTGTTTCGCCTAGCGGGCTGCCCCATATACATGGGACCCGATTCGACTACTCGCACGAATGTGTGACTGAACCCATTCCCCCCAAAATAATATTATACAAGCATAAATATAGTATCCTAAGAGATAGCATCCAATTCACACAAAGAAAGTTTTCATTTAGGAGTCTGACATTTATATCCCTAGTGGAGTCGCCACTGTGAGGACAAAGATTGAAATTTCTTTTGGAAGTTTCTACCTAGATTAAGGTCTAGAACCTTGGAAAATGTGAAATCTCACCCTAAGGTAAAACTTCGATTGACTCATGACCCTTAGATTGGATTTCTAGTCCATCAGAGATTGGGTAAGTGTCAGGTTACGGTTATGGGAAGGGGTTAGGCACCCAAATCGCCCGATCGAAATTGGTCTCCAATACCTTTCCTTTGCTAGACTCTATCTATTAAATCAAACCAAACCAAGTGGTTTGATATCATTGAACCAAATCTGTATCCATCAAATTGCCTACGTATCACGGAATTATTCCAAAAATTAGGTTCACCATCGTAGTTCAGGTGTGATTAAAGTTTATGACTATGATTTATGCTTGTGTATGATTAAGTTCACTGTTCAAGTTGAAATTTATGCTTGAAAGGATGAGAAATCCTATGGGTTAGGATCTGGATAGTCCATGCGAACTGATAGATAGTCCTAGTGGGTCTATGGGTAACCCTTCCTGGATATAAATGTGGATAACCCTATTTGGGTCAAAATGTGCATAACCCTTTATGGATTGGAATGTGGATAACCCTATTTGGGTTGGAATATGGATAACACTATTTAGGTTGGAATGTGGATAACCCTATTTAGGTTGGAATGTGGATAACCCTATTTGGGTAAAAAATGTGGATAGATATCCTAATAGATCTATGGATAGTCCGAGTGGACTAAGGTGTGGATCTGAATTTTTGATTCTTCCAAATGGCCTACGTATCTTAGGGTTTGCCCTAGGAATCAGAATCCACATAGTTCGAAATAATGGATGGATATCCAAGTAGATCTATGGATAGTCCGAGTGGACTAAGGTGTGGATCCGAATCTGGGATTCTCCCAAATAGCCTACGTGTCCTAGGGTTTGCCCTAAGAATCAGAATCCATGGAGTTTGGGATGATGGGTCGGAATGGGAATGGATATCCTAGTAGATCTATGGATAGTCCGACTGGACTAAGGTGTGGATCCGAATTTAGGTTTCTCCCAAATGGCCTACGTATCCTAGGGTTTGCCCTAGGAATCAGAATCCGTGTAGTTCAGGATTGGGTTAGAATATGGATAAATGTCCTAGTGGATATATGGATAGTCCGAGTGGACTAAGGTGTGGATCCAAATTTGGGTTTCTCCCAAATGGCCTACGTATCCTAGGTTTGCCCTAGGAATCAGAATCCACCTAGTTCGGGATGATAACCTATTATAGGTTAATGATTGAGAACCTATTCTAGGTTTAGGATTTAGAACCTATTCTAGATTTAGGGTTTAGAACCTGTTCTAGGTTTAGGATTTAGAACCTGTTCTAGGTTTAGGATTTACCGAGGGATGAAATCGTCCTGAATTATCCTTTTCATACTAAGTTCTAATTTTGGAAGGTTTGCCAAAGCATTCTCTTTCTTTATTATTTTCCATTATGGCCTTCCCAAGAATGTGTGGGCCTAAATGCACGTCCCCACGCCTAGATTGTCTTCTAGAAGAGTGCATATATGGCAGTTCAACTAGGGGGTTGCATAAATGAAGTTATTGCCAAAAATAAAATATTCTATCTAAACATGGTAATGCATGCAAAAATATAGCAGTATAAACATCATAAAATGCATAAATATTGGCTCAGATAATGTATATCATGTTCAAATTGAGATCCAATGGTTAAAATTCACTGAAAATCCAATCATTTATATCCATTTAAATCAATCTTGATGACAATCCAATGGTTCAAATCATTCAAAATCACAATTTAACCATTTAGATTCATTTAAATCACTTATGATCAAGATCTAACCATTCAAATTTCTTTAAAACACCTATGATCAAAATCTAATGGCTCAGATTCCTCTAAGACACTCATAGTCAAGATCTAATGGTTCAGATTCTCCTAAAACACTCATAATAAATATCTAGTGGTTCAGATTCAAGCATCAATACATCTAAGATCAATGGTCCAGATTTGATCATTAAAGCATCTAAGATCAATGGTAAATATTAAATCACATAAAATTCCAAGATCAATTGCCAATAATTTTCATCAAAGTTTCATCATCAATTGATAGAAATTAATCACATCAAAATTCAATCAAAGGGTTAAGTTTCATTCCATCCAAATTTCAAGATCAATGGGCCCTCAATTAATCAAATTAAAACCCATTCCACACCAATGGTCCAAAATTGATCAAATTAACATTCAAAATTAATCATAATTGATGAAACTCATTCAACATCAATGGTCCAGATTAGATCAAATTATCATTCAATATCAATCACAATTATGGTCAATGGACGTATTTAAATCACTACAAAATTCTACACCAATGGTCCATTTAATTCACATAGAAATTCCAAGCATCCGGTGGGACCAATTTAATAAAAATTCCAAACATATCGATGGGATCAATCTCATAACAATTCCATTCATGTGGATCAATTTTATAAAAATTCTAAGAATATTGAAGGGATCAATCTCATAACAATTTCATTCATGTGGATCAATTTTATAAAAATTCAAGGAATATCGATGGGATCAATCTCATAACAAATCCATTCATGTGGATCAACTTTTAAAAATTCCAAGAATATCAATGGGGTCAATCTCATGAAAAATTAAAATCATGTGAACCAATTTTAATCACATTTAATTCACAGTATATGGAATCAATCACATGGTACAATTTAATCTCAGTAAAATTCATACACTGGTGCTCATGGGATCAAGGGTGTGGGATGGCTATGGGTGTGCATCCATAATGGCTGGTGGTTTGTTTAGGTGTGGGATTGACAGTAGCAAGAAGATGGATGAAGGATGGATTTCAATGGGTTTAGAACAGGTAGAATAATATACAGGGGCAAACTTACCTGGAGTCACAACAGGTTCCCTCCCTGCTCCTCTCTTCTTCTTCTTGTCTCTTCGGTCTGCTTCTTCTTCTCCCTTAGCTCTCTCGTTTTAGATTCTCGCTGCCACCCTTTTTGGTTTTCCTTTTATTCTTTTTAATCTCTCTTGGATTTCTTCCCCCAAAACAGAAAAATATCTCCCTCTCTCTCACCTCCCTCTTTCTTCTCAATCTTCTCATTTTTCTTTCCCAATTTCCCAAAACAAAATAGGAAACTCTCTCCCTCTCTCTTACATCTCTCTCACTCTCTTTCCTTTTCTTTTTCTTTTTTTCCTTCTTCTTCACTCAATCTCACCCTTTCTCTCAATCGCTCCTTTTTTCTTTCCCAATTTCCCAAAACAAAAAAAGAAACTCTCTCCCTCTCTCTTACGTCTCTCTCATTCTCTTTCCTTTTCTTCCTCTTTTTTTCCTTCTTCTTCACTCAATCTCTCCCTCTCTCTCAATCTTTCCTTTTTCTTTCCCAATTTCCCAAAATAAAAAAGGAAACTCTCTCCCTCTCTCTTACGTCTCTCTCACTCTCTTTCCTTTTTCTTCCTCTTTTTTCCTTCATCTTCACTCAATCTCTCCCTCTCTCTCAATCTCTCGTTTTTCTTTCCCAATTTCCCAAAACAAAAGGAAACTCTCTCTCTCTCTCTCTCTCTCTCTCTCTCTCTCTCTCTCTCGTCTCACTCACTCTCTTTCCTTTTCTTCCTCTTTTTTTCTTCTTCTCTTCTCTTGTCACATTTAAAAAAAAATACCCTACTCCTTTTCCTTCCTTTTCCACGGCTCCTTCTTGAAACCCTTCTCTTCTCACGTTTGTTTTCCTTTCTTTCCTATAATATATATATATATATATATATATATATATATATATATATATATATATATATATATATATATATATATATATATATATTGTAAGACCCATGTCAATCTAACCCGATCTTACCACCTTGAACCAGGTCTACCCATCATGGTCGAGCCAAATGGACCAAGTGCGTGAAGGAGATCGTGATCCCAGGTATTAAACTGACCCAAAAACACTCAAAAAGGGGTGAGGGTCGCACACTAAGTGAGGTGGGGTCAGACCCCCCAGTACAAAAAGTCAGACCCTCAGTTTTTAACCGGGGGTCGAACATTTTAAAACCAGGGGTCGACGGGATCATCGACCCCCAATTGCCGCCAGAAACAGAAATTTAGAAACTTTCCTAATTTTGGTTGGGCTCTTTCCTAATCTCAATGGGACTTAATTTAGGAGTTTCTACTCTATATAAAGGATGTCCCTAAGCCTTTTTCACTCCTTTTAGAACCCTAATTGAATTGAGAGAAAGAGAAGAGAATGAAGAGAAGAAGAAGAAGAGAAGGAAAGTAGAGAAGAAGGCAAAAGGAGAAGAGTTTCAGAGAAGGAGTACTCTTCTCAGGTAAGAATACTTATTTTATGTATTTTGTGAGACTTAGAATAGTTAATGAGAAAAGTATGATGTAGGAGAGCCCAAACTATCAATCCATGATTAAGTTTCAATGAAAACGATGGAGGAGATCAACTAAACTATATGATATGTAAAGAGTAGTTCTAAACCATAGGAAGTGTATGGAATGGACTATGGAAGGAAGCCATAGGAATCAAACAAGAGAGAATGGACCAAAAGGTGATTTATCGAACAAACCCACGGGGGGTCGCACCTAGGGTCGATGGGTCCATCGACCCTGGCATCGACCCTACTATAGGGGGTCGCAGTATACTGCTACCCTAGCATCGACCCGTCCTGCTACCCCTAGTTAACAGCAAGTTGGAAAAATTGGAATAAAATCTAACTAAATTCTATCGACTTTGTTAGGTCTTCTAGCAATATAATATCAATATAAAGGTGATTCTTAAAGCTTTAAAGAGGATCTACTAGCAAGCTAAGGTGAGAAAACAAGACCTAAACTAATTGGTTAATAACAAACTGTCTTTATTTCTTGAGTCCAATGCTATGCTTGATTCTATGCGAACATGCTTGTAATGTGCATTCAACATGTCATCCAATATTTCTATTTATTGTTCATGCATATTTACTTTATTGTTTATAACATGATAATGACCATGATGATAGGAATAGGCATGTGAATGTATGTGTGTGGTTGGTGTACTTGATGCGAGCGAGTATCAGGGGGAGTGTCATAGGCCGGGCCTCAGCACTCTAGATCTATCTCTAACTCAAGTCTTGTGCATTAGCATCGTCGTATCGCCATTACTTTAGTAGAACTATTACGTCGTAGAGTATCAGGGGAGGTGGTCTCAGTCCTTGTAGTCTCTGACTCTACCGGGGGGCCTTAGCTCTATCTCTATGGGCGTTTTGAGGGATGCTGGGGTGAGGCCTTGGATACACTATTTGGCATTAGGATTGGTTAGTTGCGAGCCCAGTTTGGAAGCCCTCGCCAGCAGGGGCTTACGTGTTAGTATGGCACTGTACAGCAATAAACATTAACCTTTGTTGTACAATGTTCATGGTAGGGTGGATGGGGACGACAATAAACGTTAACCTTTGGGCGGGCTTCCACACCTTGTGTATAGAGGAGGGGTCAATAAACGTTAACCTTTGACCTCCAACTCTTTCTATTACATATTGCAAACTTTAAACCAGACCACAGATATGAATTGAATGCATGCATATGTATTGTTGTATTGTTTTGTTTGCTCACTGAGCCATGATGTGTGGTCACCCTCTCGACGTCGAATATTT
Source organism: Protea cynaroides (assembly GCA_028583415.1). NCBI lineage: Eukaryota > Viridiplantae > Streptophyta > Magnoliopsida > Proteales > Proteaceae > Protea > Protea cynaroides. The sequence goes on along the minus strand of CM053265.1, from coordinate 26,501,621 downwards.
TTAGTTGATGATGCAGGTACTATCGTCGAAGATTATGTCAACGCTCTAGTGTACGGGCACATGGCGGCGATGGAAGTTGAAGACGAAGTGGATACGCATGACTCCTCTTGCGAGTGCAACTCATGCGTATTCGATTAGATTTTATTTTAATTATTTGGATTTAGTAAAGACATGTAATTGGTATTTTATTTATGACTGTTGAAACCACATAATTGGATATTTTAATATGATTATCATATTTAGATTTCTCAGTTCATTTTATTATAAGACTTTCGCTATTGTGTATTTACTCTTATTATGAATGTGGATGTATGAGGTTTAGATAAAATGGATATAGCCTACTCGAGATCCTGGTTGAACCATTGGTTTGTTGATGGTTCATCACACCATTCTGAATAGTACAGAATTGGGGTGTGACAACTTGGTATCAGAGCATCTCAGGCATTGTCCGCTAAACTAGCATACCTTCTCGACGAATTATGAACTGAGATAGGATAAAAGTAAAAACTATAATATTAACACACTATAAGCACAAGTGATGTTTGAGACCAAATTTGAAAAGAGAATAATGCATCTATTAAAGGGAGAATAATTTTAAATACAATGGAGAGAAACAAACGTATATAAATAGCTAAAGTAGAGTACAGTCCACAACCCGGACAGTTACTCTGTAGTACAAAGAAAGGAAACAAATACAATCATGAAGTTGGAGGTGAAGGAGGAGGCGGTGCCTCACGGTCTCTGTCATAATCCTCAACATAGACTCTAGTCAACCAGGCTACCTGAGTCTGGGTCATCTGAAGACTAGCTGTGAGACCAGCCACCCGTTGATCAGTCACGCGCTGAGCACCCAAAAGCTCCTCCATCCGCATATCTGACCGACGCTGAACATCTATGAGCTCTCCCATCCTCATGTCCGATATGCACTGGGCATCTAGTAGCTCATCCACTCTCACACGCTGAGCGTCTAGTAACTCCCCCATTTTTAGATCAGATCTGCGGTGAGCCTCTCTGATCTCATGTAATATCCCCATCATATCAGAAGGTGGGTGTGAAGGACCAGCCGCATGAGAAGGACCAGCCGCATAAGAAGTACTAGCTCCAGCAGCATGTTTAGGTGAAGGAGGTGGTATGGAGTCCACATCCATGTACAGACGGTCATCATCACCGCCAGCTCCCTATGAACTCCAGGTAGCCGTTATCGCTGCCTCGCCGTCAGCCATCTCCACGCGAGTGTGAGGGCGCACCATCGCGTTCCTCTCCTCATCACTGACCTGGGCATCCCGCATGCCCATCTTACAGATGGCATCCCAATCCAATGGGGAGGAGAAGGATTTCTCCTGAATCTTCTCACCCAACAAATCCACACCTAGGCGGGTAAGCAGCGTAGTGATCATACGTCCATAGGGCAAGTTGCCAGTATGATTGGGCAACGTAGCACTGATCATCATACGCATGATGATGTAAGGTAGGCAGACCGGCTGCCTAGTACAGATGCAATACAACAAAAACTGAGTCAGCTGGGAGACCCTCTCAAAATGACCACTCTGCGGAAGCAGGTTGTGCTGAATGATCTTGCAGTACACCCGCAAATCTGAACGAAGATAACTCGCTTTCATCTCCCAGGGATCAGGACTGAAGAGCTGACGGTCTATCTCAGCCCTCATCTGTAATGAGAAGAACTGGGGCTCTCCAGGGGCACAAAAGACGAAGGAGCCGTCGTAGGAAATACCCAGCAGGTCAGCTAGCTGTCGATAGTCAAAGGAGACCTCAACTCCCTTGACATAGCTAGTAATCCGGAGCTCATTACCCCTCTCAACATCATTGTAATCCCCCACCACCTGGAGGTTACAATAGAACTGGTGTACCAAGTGAGGGCATGTACAGGCATCATAGGTGATGACAGGAAGCTAGCCCATGTCACCAAAGGCTCTCTCCACATTGAACAAGGCTAAGCTAGCCAAGTCCACCTTGCAGCCTCCCTCTACCTTCTTACGAGCAAAGCGGGCATATTGTGCCTCAGCTTCATTAGTACGGAAGCGAAGACGGTCGTGAACACTAGGAACCTTGGTAAGGGCCATAATATCTACAAACCACAAGGAAAAACAGATAATGGATTAGTAAGGTAGAAAAATCCAAAATTTTGATATTATAACGACATAAGTTGACCAAAAGCCTCACTTTTCACCCATACACGTGGGCAGGAGGACTTACGTAGGTTCTAAACTATCCAGCAATACTCATACAGTTGGAAATTCTAGCTAACGGAATTTAATTCGAATAAATTTTGAAAAATTCAAAAATCTTGACAATTTAGGGAAAAAAGGGCAAATTTTGAGTTTCTCGATAACCAACCGATGAAACTCAAATATATTTAAGGGCTTTCGTTCATTGACTCACCAATGACAAAAGCCCACAATAAAAATCAAATTTTTACGGCTGGAAAAAGTTTAATTTGAAGAAAATGAGATATACATGTGAAAACCTAGAAAAGAAAACCTAAAAACATGTAAAGGTAAGATACATACCTCTAAGGAAGGTGTAGACGTCGAAACAAGGAACCCAAATGACCAATGTAGCAGAGTTAGCACTGTAGCAACTCAGAGGAAGGAGACGAGTCGAAACGGAGGAGGAAGAATGGAAAATGAACTCAGAATCAGACCTTAAAAATCTGATTTTTGGTTCGGGGGTCGGAGAATTCGACCAGGACCATCGACCCACCCATCGACCCCCGTATTGACCCACGACTCTCGATAATCTGACAGAAAACCAGGGGTCGAACCTAGGGTCGGACATACCATCGACCCCCGCATCAACCCACAGCTCTCGGTAATCTAACAGAGGACCAGGGGTCGCACCTGGGGTCGTACACCCATCGACCCCCGCATCGACCCCCGACTCTCGGTAAGAATCAGTGATTCCCAGGGTCGATCCTAGGATCGGACATACCATCGACCCCCACCATCGACCTTGCATAGAAAAGACAGTATTTTTCATAGAATGATCTAAAAAATTTGAAAATAACATCGGTTAGTGTATCTACATGAAGTATAAATGATTGCCTCACGTATTTTAATGATTTTTAGGCATCACCATTATCAGAGGAAAAATATGGCTGGACGTAGAGTAACCAGGCAGAGCCGAAACGTAGTTCCACCACCACCACCCAAGGAGGAAGTCAGTCAAGAAAATATAAATGCACAGGGTAATCCACAGGTTGCACCACCAGTAAACCAGGGTCCGGCAAATCCTACTAACTTGCCACCCCCACCACCGGAACTGACTACTGTGGTGATTAATCTGGCACAACAACTTCAACAAATGCAACACACGCAAGCCCATATGCAGGCAATGATGGGAATGATGTTCCAGGTGGCACAAACTACACCTATGCCGGCTAGGCAAGCCAATGCAACACCGGTGGGTAACCACCAGCTACACAGATTCCAGTACCACATCCTGAGGTGGTGCAGGGAAATTTTCAGTATCCACCACCTATATATGGGGCATATGCTCCTAATCAGCTGGATCACTCTCGACTCATCGAGTGATTCTTAAAGATGAAACCTAAGGAGTTCAACGGAAAACCGTCTGATCCGCTCTGGCCGGCACACTGGATCGATGAAATGGAGAGAAATTTTCTCATGATGACTATCACAGAGGAGGAGAAGGTATTATGTGCCACCTTCATTCTAAAAGGTGATGCACATCATTGGTGGAAATCTACAAAGGACTATTTAATAACCAAGCACACCCTATTGACCTGGGCTATATATAAAGAAGCTTTCTTTGAGAAGTACTTTTCTCGAAGCTTCAAAGATTCTATGGAGAAGGAGTTCCTGAGTTTATATCAGGGACAGATGACAGTTGATGCCTATCAGCAGCACTACGAAGAGCTATTTTTCTTCGCACCACTAAGCATGCAAGAGGAAGACACTAAGACCCGTAGGTTTGTCACGGGACTTAGAGGAAGTATCAGAGAGCATGTTCTGGGCCTAGACAAGAAGATTTATAATGAAGCTGAGTAAATTGCTCGAGTTATAGAGTCGAGCCAGAAAGAGAGCTATCTACTCCAAAACAGAGGTATAAAAAGGTCAGCTGGTAATTCATACCACGGAGGTAATAATAAGACATACAAACCTTTCCGTACTCAAAGTTTTACCGCGGCACCCAAGACTACCCTAGTAGCTCAACAGCAGCCAAAGCCAAATACTGAAGGTCCAAAATGTTATAACTGCAATCAAGCGGGGCATATGGCAAGGGAGTGTCCTAAGCCCAGGAAGCAGCTACATCAAGGACGAGTTTATGCTATTACATCTGAGGATGCTGCCGCATCACCCGATGTGGTCACAAGTATGACTGAAACCTTTTAAGTTGTATTACATTGTGTGAGCATGTAGACTAAGTTAAAATAAATCACAGGTATCGTACCTATAGATGGCATACCTGCCAGAGTACTCTTTGACTCAGGAGCTACTCATTCTTTTATATCTGTCATTTGGAAAGAAGCTGAATTTACCCATCAAAACATTAGACTACAAATTACTTGTATGGTCATCGATGGGGTTAGAAGTGGAGATAGAAAAAGGTTATGGGCCATGTCCAGTTCTCATTGACGAGAAAACCTTGGATGCAACCTTGATCCAACTTGAGATGGCAGACTTTGACGTCATCTTGGGAATGGACTGGTTAGCTTGGCATTCTGCGAACCTATTATGCGCTGAAAAGAAGCTAACATTTAAAGACAAAGAAGGAGCAGAATTTAGTTTTGTGGGAACCAAACTTTCTCGTAAACGCAAGCTCATACTCTCAGCACTAAAGGCTAAGAAGTGCCTTGAGAGAGGAGCAGTCGGATATTTAGTATCTGTGGTTGACCGTACCAAAGAAACACCACGAATGGAAGATATTGATGCCGTACGTGACTTCCCAGATGTATTTCGTGGAGAATTACCAGGATTACCACCCGACCGAGCCACGGAGTTTGTTATAGATCTTATACCTGGAGCCGCACCAGTATCGAAAGCACCTTATAGAATGGCTCCTACTGAACTGAAGGAATTGAAAGTACAACTACAAGAACTACTAGACAAGGGTTATATTCGACCCAGTATATCACCATGGGGAGCGCCAGTATTATTCGTGAAGAAGAAGGACGGTAACATTCGCTTGTGTATAGACTACCGAGAACTGAATAAACTGACAATCAAGAATCGGTAACCATTGCCTCGGATCGATGACCTGTTCGATCAGTTGCAAGGTACCAAAGTGTTCTCAAAGGTTGATCTTTGGTCAGGCTACCATCAACTGAAGATTAAGGATGGTGATATCCCCAAGACAGCATTCAGGACCAGATATGGACATTATGAATTTTTGGTCATGTCTTTTGGATTGACAAACGCACCAGCAACATTTATGGAACTTATGAACCGGGTTTTCCACGACATGTTGGATACGTCGGTTATTGTATTCATTGATGATATATTAGTCTACTCCAAGGACGAGGAAACGCATGTGAAGAATCTAAACGCCGATCTGCAGCGACTACGGAAGGAAAAGGTCTATGCCAAATTTACAAAGGGTAAGTTTTGGTTAAAGGAAGTTGCATTTCTAGGCCATGTAGTATCTGCTGAAGGAATTAAAGTAGATCCCAGCAAGATCGAGGCTATTGTAAAGTAGGAAGCACCGAAGAGCGTTGCAGAAATTAAAAGTTTCTTGGGTCTAGCTGGGTATTATCGATGATTTGTGGAAGACTATTCCCGAATTGCCGTACCTCTTACCAGTTTGACTAAGAAGGGCGAGAAGTATGTTTGGACGGATAAATACGAAAAGAGTTTTCAAACCTTGAAGGCTAGATTGATATCAGCTCCAATCATGACCATCCCGATTCCAGGACAACCATTTATCTTGTATACTGATGCGTCAGGACAGGGATTAGGATGTGTACTTATGCAAGGAGAACAAGTAATTACTTATGCCTCAAGACAACTGAAGACACATGAGATGAACTATCCTACACATGATTTGGAACTAGCGGCAGTAGTACATGCTGTCAAAATATGGAGACATTATCTGTACGGGGAGAAGTTTCAGATTAAATCAGACCATAAAAGTCTTACTTATCTATTTAATCAGAAGGAGCTGAATATGAGACAAAGAAGATGGCTAGAACTATTGAAAGACTATGATTGTGATATCCAGTATCATCCGGGGAAAGCTAATGTAGTAGCCAATGCGTTGAGTAGAAAGGCAATGATAAAATCTCAGGGAGAGGTTAGCACAACTGCCGCAATGTGTACTACCAGAAAGGTATTCAAGCACGGTAATGCGCAGTTTGTGATAGATACACCAGATGGATCAGCCAACCAAAGGTTTATTCATTGGTTTTCAAATATGTTCGCCGCATTGAAGATTATACCGGATATAGTTAATGAAGTGAAGACAGCTATCAAATCAGACCCTTACCTAAGGACGGTACAAGAAGACATCGAAAAAGGTAGAATTAACCCTGAGTTCACCTTTGACGAAGAAAAGGTACTGAAGTACAAAGGAAGAATATGTGTACCCGAAACAGAAAGCTTAGACATTAGACACCGATTGATGAAAGAAGCCCACACCACCATCTAATCGATACATCCGGGAAGTACAAAAATGTATCATGATCTAAAGAAACTATATTGGTGGAGAGGAATGAAAGCAGATATAGATAAGTTCGTGTCTCAATGCCTAAATTGTCAGAAAGTAAAGGCTGAACGACAATGACCGGCAAGACAGTTACAGCCATTACCGGAACCAGCATGGAAATGGGATTGCATCACTATGGACTTCGCCACAGGATTACCACTGACTCCTCAAGTAGTTGACGCAGTTTGGGTGATTGTAGACCGCCTGACTAAAACAGCTCGCTTTATATCGATACGACCCCAGTATACACTGGAGAGGTTAGCTAAGCTGTATGTGGATAACATTGTGCGATTACACGGTGTACTTGAAAGTATTGTGTCCGATAGAGATCCATGATTTATTTCAAAGTTTTGGGAAGGATTACAAAAGGCTATGGGTACAACATTGAAGTTTAGTACTGCATTCCACCCACAAATAGATGGACAGTCGGAGCGTACAATTCAGATTCTAGAAGATATGCTTCGAGCATGTGTAATTGACTTCAAAGGATCATGGGATGAAAATTTATCACTGATTGAGTTCGCTTATAACAATAGCTATCAGGCTACTATACAGATGTCACCCTATGAAGCACTGTATGGAAAAAAGTGTCTAACTCCTTTATTTTGTAATGAAGTTGGGGAACGTAGTCTTGTTGGACTAGAATTTGTTGAGGAGACTTGTCGAGTGGTCGACATTATCAAAGAAAGAGTGAGAACAGCCCAGAACCATCAGAAGCAATATGTAGATACTCGACGCAGAAATCTTGAGTTTGTCGTGGGTGATAAAGTATTCTTAAAGGTATCGCCTATGCGAGGTCTGAAACGGTTCGGACAGAAGGGAAAACTAAGTCCAAGATATGTCGGGCCATATGAGATCTTAGCCAAACGTGGAAAAATGGCTTATCAGTTAGCACTACCCCCATCTATGTCAAGTGTACATGACGTATTTCATATTTCCTTATTGAAGAAGTATGTCAAGGATCCGATGCACGTTTTGACAATGGATCTACCAAATTTAACTGAAGATTTGACCTTTGAACCTTTGAAGTAGCACCAATTGAGATCACTAGTCGAAAGGTGCAACGTTTACGCAAACGTGATATCTATTATGTCAAGGTCACCTGGAGAAGCAGGGATATAGAAGAAGTCACATGGGATGAAGAGAATGCTATGCGAAAGCAATACCCTCACTTATTTGATTCAGAAGGTACGTACAATTTTAAGGATGAAATTTTTATAAGTAGGGGGGAGTTGTAAGACCCGTGTCAATCTAACCCGGTCTTACCACCTTGAACCAGGTCTATAGATCATGGTCGAGCCAAATGGACCAAGTTTGTGAAGGAGATCGTGATCCCAGGTATTAAACTGGCCCAAAAACACTAAAAAAGGGGTGAGGGTCGCACACCCAGTGAGGTGGGGTCGGACCCCCCAGTACAAAAAGTCAGACCCTCAGTTTTTAACCGGGGGTTGGACATTTTAAAACCAGGGGTCGACAGGATCATCGACCCCCTCATCGACCCCCAGTTGCCGCCAGAAATAGAAATTTGGAAACTTTCCTAATTTCGGTTGGGCTCTTTCCTAATCTCAATGGGACTTATTTTAGGAGTTTCTACGCTATATAAAGGACGTCCCTAAGCCTCTTTCACTCCTTTTAGAACCCTAATTGAATTGAGAGAAAGAGAAGAGAAGGAAGAGAAGAAGAAGATAAGGAAAGTAGAGAAGAAGGCAAAAGGAGAAGAGTTTCAGAGAAAGAGTACTCTTCTCAGGTAATAATACTAATTCTATGTATTTTGTGACACTTAGAATAGTTAATGAGAAAAGTATGATGTAGGAGAAACCCCAAACCATCAATCCATGATTAAGTTTCAATGGAAACCATGGAGGAGATCAACTAAACCATATGATATGTAAAGAGTAGTTCTAAACCATAGGAAGTGTATGGAATGGACTATGGAAGGAAGCCATAGGATTCAAACAAGAGAGAATGGATCAAAAGGTGATTTATCGACCCAACCCACGGGGGGTTGCACCTAGGGTCGATGGACCCATCGACCCTGGCATCGACCCTACTATAGGGGGTCGCAGTATACTGCTACTCTAGCATCGACCCGTCCTGCTACCCCTAGTTAACAGCAAGTTGGAAAAATTAGAATAAAATCTAACTAAATTCTATCGTCTTTGTTAGGTCTTCTAGCAATATAATATCAATATAAAGGTGATTCTTAAAGCTTTAAAGAGGATCTACTAGCAAGCTAAGGTGAGGAAACAAGACCTAAACTAATTGGTTAATAACAAACTGTCTTTATTTCTTGAGTCCAATGCTATGCTTGATTCTATGTGAACATGCTTGTAATGTGCATTTAACATGTCATCCAATATTTCTATTTATTGTTCATGCATATTTACTTTATTGTTTATAACATGGTAATGACCATGATGATAGGAATTGGCATGTAACTGTATGTGTGTGGTTGGTGTACTTGATGCGAGCGAGTATCAGGGGGAGTCTCATAGGCTAGGCCTCAGCACTCTAGCTCTATCTCTAACTCATGTCTTGTGCATTAGCATCGTCGTATCGCCATTACTTTAGTAGAGCTATTACGTCGTAGAGTATCAGGGGAGGTGGTCTCGGTCCTTGTAGTCTCTGACTCTACCGGGGGGCCTTAGCTCTATCTCTATGGGCGTTCTAAGGGATGCTGGGGTGAGGCCTTAGATACACTGTTTGGCATTAGGATTGGTTAGTTGCGAGTCCAGTTTGCAAGCCCTCGCCAGCAAGGGCTTACGTGTTGGTATGGCACTGTACAACAATAAACGTTAACCTTTGTTGTACAATGTTCATGGTAGGGTGGATGGGGACGACAATAAACATTAACCTTTGGGCGAGCTTCCACACCCTGAGTATAGATGAGGGGTCAATAAACGTTAACCTTTGACCTCCAACCCTTTCTATTGCATATTGTAAACTTTAAACCAGACCACAGATATGAATTGAATGCATGCATATGTATTGTTGCATTATTTTGTTTGCTCACTGAGCCATGATGTGTGCTCACCCTCTCGACGTCGAATATTTTTAGTTGATGATGTAGGTACTACCGTCGAAGATTATGTCAACACTCCAGTGTACGGGCACATGACGGCGATAGAAGTTGAAGACGAAGTGGATACGCATGACTCCTCTTGCGAGTGCAACTCATGCGTATTCGATTAGATTTTATTTTAATTATTTGGATTTAGTAAAGACATGTAATTGGTATTTTATTTATGTCTCTGTTGAAACAGCATAATTGGATATTTTAATATGATTATCGTATTTAGATTTCTCAGTTCATTTTATTATAAGACTTCCGCTATTGTGTATTTACTCTAATTATGAATGTAGATGTATGAGGTTTCAATAAAACGGATATAGCCTACTCGAGATCCTGGTTGAATCGTTGGTTTGTTGACGGTTCATCACACCATTCTGAATAGTACGGAATTGGGGTGTGACAAATATATATATATATATAAATTTATGTAGCCATGTACGATGGCTTATGTGACGCATAGAACTATGGGTGCATAGGTCATGTTGGATTGCAACCATATATGGTGGTCCGCGTAACGCATGGGAGTATGAGTACATGGATCACATTGGGTTATAAACACACTCGAGGTAGACACAGTGATCCATGGGGTATAGCTGGGGTTTTCTATTGGTGGATAGCACGATGGTTATGTTGACATACTAGTGGGGCATGGTGATCCATCGGAGTGGTGACCCAAGGACTTCTGTTAGCAAGCATAGCTTTGCACTCTCGAAGGTTGGGTGACCCTAGGGGGAGTCAATGACTCATGAGTGTATGATAGCTAGCGTATGTGGGGTCTATGATGGGAGGTGACAAACCCTGTAAAGATAGATGTTCCCAAGGGAGGAGTTTCCCTGTAGAAGTAGTTTAGTGGCCTGCGATCGTTTATTCAGCTTCTATCTTCGCCTAGGAAGTAAAAACATAAACATGAGACCTAATATAAAATAAATTGCATTTCATATCATTGGATGTTGTAGATGCATTACATGTGATACTAGATTTCTCACTGAGCTGGGATGTGAGCTCACCCTCATGTCGACACTTCTTTTCAGATCCTTCTGGAGGTGATTTTTCTATTACTGAGTTTATGGAGTCCCCTTTGGCTAATATAGTTGTTGGTACTGAAGATATTGGTGGAGAGCACAGCGTGGACTGCGTTTACGCATGACGTAGCCCTCCCCTTACTTTCTCCCTTCCCTAATATACTCTGGATATTATGATTTTTGTTGGTGGATGAAGATATCTATCAAGAACAGTATAACAGATTTACTCCTTTTCGATTTGTGTATTTGTATATAAATATGGTAGTATTTTGAGAAGATACAAATGGTTTGAAAATGGATAATTTAATACATAGTATAGGATATGATGTAATTAGTTGCATCTATTAGTATTTAATGCTTTATTTATATTATTATTGCTACTTGATTATTGTGGATATTATATGTGTAGAATATGTGTAGACTATGAGATTTATTTTGTAGTCATTGTAGTAGCGATCTTAGATATATTCGGGTGCCAGAAGGGTTAACCTGGATATCATGTTTGATTCTCCAAAATGGCCTGTGACATTACCCTTGGTCATTGCAAAGCAGCGTGAATAAGAAGTGGTGCAAGCGTCCCATTCCACCCACCTTCCTCCTTACTAACTTAACTAGACATCACGAATCAAAACATAGGTTAGTCACTTTTGTGGAAAGATAGCGAGTGTCCCATTCCACTCACCCTCAAATCCTTACCGGCACTGCTGACCCCAAGCTCAAGGATGCATATGCATGATCAACCAAATAATTTATTGGATGGCATGTTATCACACAAGTAGGTTGTCATTCTCATAGCATCACACAACATATTCAAAATCTAATCTATTAAACAAGGTTAAATCCCCTTACCTGAGATAGTAGCAACAAAAATAATAAAGAGTACGATCCCAAATATTCTCTCCTAGTGTTCTGTTGTATCTTAAATAACAATAACAATAATAATGATTATCTATTAGTTCACTGTTTATCTTTATTGTTTCTCCAAGCATATTCTATTAATTTATTGGCATTTTAGGAGGTTTGATTACTATAAATAAGCATTCTACACTGGCTACCTAGAAGTTCCAAATACTTGGAACCCTAAACAGCAAGCACAAAAAACAATCTAGCATAGGTAAGGATCATAACACTGGAGAACAACTATATACAAATAAAATTTTAGGGATATGAACATATGAACAGGTTCATAAAAATCCCAGCAAGATGGCATCCGAAGATGGCCTTCATCCGAGGTCATAACACTGTACGGCACATGATTGACTGCACGGTTTTTTACTACAGACGTGCTACTCGTACCATCAGTCGCACATCAAAACTTGGCCAAAACACACCGATCTTTCTGCAGTGGGTTTCTAAAATTTTATTAAGCTTAGGTAGTGAGTTTGGGCTCAAAAATCCCATTCTAGCTTAGGTTTTTAGCATTGAATCCATTTTTCAGTCTACCGATATTGTTGGATTTTGTTTTAATAAATTGAATCTGATTCTTGCAATACCAGGAAAGGTTTTTCCTTGCTTTTATATTGAAAATAATTCATTCAGATGAATTCTTAAGGTCTAAGGTCCTTATATCAAAATATAATCATTTTGATCCACTTTTCGGTATCCTTAAGATCTCAATTCTTTGACGATTCTGATCCATGCTTTGTTTTAAATCTTGAATGTGAATGACTCTCAGTACTAGTTATAGGAGGAAATGACTTGAGAAAATATGATCAGGGATCCCTCTAAGATTCATACTTGTTATTTTATCTTAAAGAGAAGTAGAAGATAGGAAGATTGATACTCGTATGGATCTCTGATGTCAATGTTATCCAGTGGTTGTTTTCGATGGTGGCAAGGGTTCCTCCTTTTTCTCTCTTCTCCTTCAATGTGGCAAAGCCCTCCTCTCTCATTCTCTTTTGGTTTCCAGAGAATGAAGATGAGAAGGATGGAATATGGCCTAATCCCATACTCCATTCACATTAAAGTGTATTAGGGCTCCAACTAAGGTAATTTGGAGGATTCCCTCCTTCTTTCCCATTTCAAAAGAGGAGGATGCACATGGACACCTTTCCTAATGAGTTCAATTCAAGACCAAGCCTGACCATGGGTCTGATCAAGTTGATTTTCTAAACCAGACTAGCTTCAAGAGGTGTGGTACTAGGGTATGGCATGTGACCGACCGCACCTTGGTAGTGTCATGACATACCTCCATTTTGAGTCTAGATTGCATACTTAGGTGTGAACGGTTTAACTTGAGTACCTTCATTGGGTTTCATAGGTCTGGTCCACGTTGGATTGACTGGTTCATCATGGTAAAACCTATTACAAAGTCAAAATTTCAAATTAAGACCAAAATTTTGGGTGCGGGTCTTACAACTCCACCCCCTACAAAGAATTTCATCCTTGAAATTTGACATACAATCTTCATTGAACAACTGCAGATATTGCTGCCGCATGTCATCCTCTTTCTCCCATGAGGCTTTTTCTTTTCTGTGACTTTTCCATATCACCTTAACAAAAGGAATGCTTTTGTTTCTGAGCTCTTATACCTTTTAGTCTACAATTCTTGAAGGTTCAACTTCATAGGATAAATCTTCATTCAGTTGTGGTGGTTCGATGGTCAACACCTGTCCTAGATCACTGATGTATTTCTTCAACATAGACATGTGAAACACATTGTGGCACCTGATAGTGCTGGAGGTAGTTTTAATTGGTAGGCTACCGTTTTGCTCTTCCCTAGGATTTCATAAGGTCCTACATACCGATGACTCAACTTTCTCTTCTTGCTGAATCTCTTTACCGCTCTAAAAGGAGAAACCTTTAAGAACACTTTATCATTAATTTCGAATTCTAATTCCTTTCATCTTAAATCAGCATAACTCTTTTGTCGAGCCTATGCTGCTTTAATTCTTGCTCGAATCAGATCTACCCTCTCACAGGTTTCTTGGATAATGTCAGGTTCTAGAATTCTTCTTTCGCCAACTTTGTTTCAGTACAATGGTGTTTTGCACTTCCTTTCATATAATGTCTCTATGAGGCCGTACCAACTATAGATTGGTAATTGTTATTATAAGCAAACTCCATAAGTGCTAAGTTCTCATCCCACTTGGTTTTGAAATCCAATGCACATGCTCTGAGCATATCTTCCAGTATTTGGATTGTCCTCTCCAACTAACCATCAGTTTACGGGTGATACGCTATGCTGAATTTTAGTTAAGTACCCATCACACTCTGTAATCCTTTTTAGAAGGGCAAGGTGAATCGTAGGTCTCAATCTGACACGATGCTGATCGGTACTCCATGTAGTCAAACAATGTTATCGATGTATAGTCTGGCTAATCTATCCATAAAGTACTGTGGGAGAATAGGAATGAATCTAGAAGTCTTTGTGAAATGATCGACAATTATCCAAACAGTGTCTACAACTCGAGGGGTTAAAGGTAGCCCTGTAACGAAGTCCATCGTTACGTGATCCCATTTCCATTTGGGGATAGGTAATGGTTGCAGCTTTCTTACAGGTTTGTGGTAGTCAACCTTCACCTATTGGCAGGTTAAGCATTTATTAACAAATTTGACTACATCGGCCTTCATTTCTCTCCGCCAAAAATTTTGCTTTAGATCCTGGTACATCTTCGTGCCGCTAGGATGCATGGTGTACAAAGTTATATGCACTTATACCATGATGGCTTCTTTAATGTTTTTATCACTTTCAGGAATGCATATCCTTTCTAGGAAGTAGAGTAACCTGTCATCACTTATGGAAAAATCAGGGACTAAGTTACCTTCCTTTAATTCCATCATGATTTTCTCCAAGTATGGATCCTTTGGTAATGCTTCCTTTATTTTATCTGGCAAAGTCGACGTAAAACTTACTGCTCTAAAAAGTGCAGAGATGGATGTAACCAACTCTTCAAGTAACATTTCTGTATTTGCATTGCTAGACGTGGGTGGAGGTCGAGTAGTTACTACATGAGCAGACATATATGCGTCGCTTTTTTCTTCTTGCATTTCTATTAGTCTTGAGCCGATAACTTTTCTACTTAAGGTGTCTACCACTACATTCTTCTTTCCTAGGTGATACTGTATGTCCAGCTCGTAATCCTTCAGAAGTTCCAGCCAGTGGCATTGCCTTATGTTTAACTCTTTTTGATTGAATAAATATATCAAGCTCTTGTGATCTAACATGATCTTGAAAGCAGTACTAAATAAATAGTGCCTCTATATCTTCAGTGTGAAGACTACTGCCGCCAACTTCAATTCTTGAGTGGAGTAGTTCTTCTGATGCTCTTTCAATTGTCAAGTTGCATAGGCAATGACTCGATCATGCTGCATTAGGACACAGTCGAGTCCTATGTTGGACGCATCGGTGTACATAGTGTACCTGGTATCTCCATCTAGTACCATTAACACTGGGGTTATCACCAGCTTTTCCTTCAAGGTTTGGAAACTTGCCTCTCGTTTTGTCGTCCATTCGAACTTTTGTTCTTTCTTCATGAGTTGGGTAAGTAGTATAGTTCTTCATAGGTAGTCCTGAATGAATCGCCGATAATACCCTGCAAGACCTAGGAAACTCCTTACTTCTATAACTGTCTTTAGGGTTTCCCATTCTAATACTGCTTGTACTTTGCTGAGGTCGATAGTTATCCCTTCCCTTGAGACAACATGTCCAAGGAATGCCACTTTCTTTAGCTAAAACTCACATTTCTTGAATTTAGCATATAGCTTTTCTTCCCTGAGTCATTGAAGAACCTTTCATAAATGTTCTTCATGTTCTTCAGGAGAGTGAGAATATACAAGGATGTCATCAATAAATACTATGACGAATTTATCCAGGTATTTATAAAATACCCTGTTCATTAATTCCATGAACCACGTTGGAGCATTTGTCAACTCAAATAACATAACCTTGAACTCATAATGACCATATTGGGTTCTGAAGGCTGTCTTTGGAATATCAAATTCTCTGATCTTCAGTTGGTGATAACTTTATTGTAAATCAATATTTGAGAATACTAATGCTCCTTGCAATTGATCGAATAGGTCATCGATCTTGGGCAGAGGGTATCGATTCTTGACAGTGAGTTTATTCAGTTCTCGATAGTCAATGCACAGTCTGATGCTTTCAACGTCTTCTTGATGAACAAGACTAGCGCTCCATATGGTGATATGCTTAGCCTAATAAAGCCTTTATCTAGAAATTCTTGTAATTGAACCTTGAGTTCTTTTAATTCTACAGGTGCCATTCTGTAGGGTGCCTTGGATACAGGCACTGATCCTAGGAGCAGATCGATTACAAATTTTGTTACTCGATCAGGTGGTAATCCTGGTAAGTCTTTCGGAAAAGCCTTAGGGAATTTGTCTACTATTCATAGTTCTTTCAAGTTAGGTGTCTCCACAATGGTATCTACTACAGATGCAATGTATGTAGTACAGCCTTGATCTAACAACTTACTTGGTTGCAAGGCAGAAATGAAAAGCTTCTTCTGCTTCTTCGGCTTGTCTCCGATGAACACAATAGGTTTATCACCCTCAACTTCGAAGGAGACCTTCCTTTCAATACACAGGGTGTTAGCCTTATGGGTAGCTAGCCAGTTCATCCCTAAGATTGCATCAATGTCTGACATGTCTAGAAGTATCAAATTTACTTCCATTTGCTTGTCTCCAATTTGGACTCTGCATGGGCGTGGTACTTGTGAGACCCACACCCAGAATCCCTTATTGACTTCGATTCCTTCCCATATTGTCTTAGTGTACCAATGAATGAAACATCTGATGTGGAT
Organism: Protea cynaroides; assembly: GCA_028583415.1. Taxonomy (NCBI): domain Eukaryota; kingdom Viridiplantae; phylum Streptophyta; class Magnoliopsida; order Proteales; family Proteaceae; genus Protea; species Protea cynaroides. The sequence goes on along the minus strand of CM053265.1, from coordinate 26,485,083 downwards.
CCAATGATGATATCAGAATCCTAGATATGTTTCGTTACTCCTAAAGGGTAGGGAAAGGTACCCTAGTAGACCTTAGGAGGTGCGTTTATGTGCCCCAAAGTTTATGGGACATTTAGTTGTCTTGAATGGCTATTTTGAGCCCAACTGGATGACCAATCGGATGACTGTTCAACTTGTCATCACCAACCGGTTGATTATGATTAGTGGACCTGCTTTCTTCTCTTGTTCTATATAAATGAGGACAAACCCTCATTTTCCACTTCTTGGAACTGTGGGAAAGAAAGAAAAGGAGAAAAGATAAGGAAAGAGGAGGAAGGGAAGACTTGAAGCTCAAGCTCCAAGCCCTAGTTCCATCCTTGGGAGGTAAGTCAAATGAATCTCCTCCCTTTCATTTTGTTAGGTTTTAATGTTGGAACTTGGGTGGTTGAACTCCATTATTGGGGTTCACCATTAATGGCTTAAAAAGTTAGGTTTTGACACCCATCTCCATTAATGGAGCTTATGGGGCCATAAATGGCTCCCATTATAGCCATAAATGGTGGGAAAGAGCTTCCAACCAACAATTAGATGAGTATTGAAGTGGAAACCAAGTTTCCACGCTTGGAAACCAAGCTTCGAGCACAAAAAGAAAATTATGGGCCGAACCGATCGAATGGTTTAGCAAAGGCCCTAAGCCGGTAGCCTTGACCGTTCTACCACCAAGGCCAAAGGCCTGGTCTGTTAGACCATAGCCAAACTGGTCGACCACTACCAATTACCATTCAACCGGTTTAACGGTAGATCCATTTAGACATTGTTCGACCGTTTAGGCTAATGCCCAGCAGTGGCATTATCGGATGATCGTTCACCCAGTAATGGAACCGATAAACCTTCTGGAACCCCACTGCCATGACAATGTATTATACCTGATGGCCAACCAATTGCCTGGTCAATCGATCGTTCAACTGGTTCCATTGTGAGGAAACTATATTAAGTGTCAACCGATAGAAAGTTCAACCGGTGCAGTCTATTGATTGAGTCTATTTCAGCCAGTTTGCTTATAAATGCTTAGGGAGACCAACCCTTGGGTTCCTAGCTTGTCTTGGGACCCGTACATGGACAAATAAGTCTTGTCTATGCTAGTTAAAGTTACATAACCAACTAATGAATCATTATATGCTTTAATAGGTATTGAGCTCAATCAGTTACGAAGTTTCATTTTAGGGCTTCGGATTTACTGTGGCACTACCTAGTGCTATCAGGTGAGGGGTCTAGTCCTTAGACATAGGACATATTTAATAACATGCCTACATTCCTAGTAACATGTTAGGTTGTTATTTAATTGTATGCTTTTCTTTTCATGAATGTTATGTATGAGCATGCATTTTCATAATTATAACTATGAATGTTGTATGATTGTTTGGGTATGGTGGACGTGTGGCCTGTAGGACACAATACATGGGTCATGTTGTTGATGCTAGGCTCTAGCAAGTGCACGGTGATCCATGGGATGGAGCCAGGGTTCATCGCTAGATCATAGTTTTATTTTTAAAATTATGCAACCATGTATGGTGGCTTGTGCGATGCAGAGGAGTGTATTTGCATTAGTCATGGTGGATTGCATCCATGTATGGTGGTCCATGTGACACATGGGAGTGCGAGTAAATGGATCACGTTAGAAATAGAAACATGCTAATGGTAGACACGGTGATCTATGAGAGTAGACCCGGGGTTCTCTGCTGGTGGATAGCACAATGGTTATGTTGACATGCTAGTGGGGCCACGGTGAACCATGGGAGTGAGGATCTAGGGACTTCTATTGGCAAGCAGCCATAGTGAAATAAAAATAAACATAATAGACATAAGTGGTGATATCCCCTATTTCCTATGCCCTTCCACTAGGGGTAAAGATACTAACATAGCTTTGCATACCCACAGATTGGGAGACCCTAGGGGAGCCAGTGACGTATCGGTGTGTGATAGCTGGTAAGTCAGTGATGTATAGGTGTATAGTAGTTAGCGTATGTGGGGTCTATGGTAGGAGGCAATGATTCCTGTAAGGATGGGAGTCCCCAAGGGGAGAGTTCGCTTGTAGAAGATGTTTAGAAGTCCGGGATCATTTATTCCGCTTCTACCTTTGCCCAGGATGTAGAAACATAAACCTGAGACCTAATATAATAATAAATTATATTTCATTGCATTGGATGTTGTATGTGCATAGCATATGAGACTAGATTTCTCACTAAGCTGGGATGTGAGCTCACCCTCGTGTTGATACTTCCTTTTAGATTCTCCTATAGGTGATCTATCTATTATTGATTTTATGGAGTCCCCTCTGGTTAGTGTGACTGTTGGTCCTGCTGATGATAATGGTAGAGAACACGGTAAGGGTTACACCTGTAACGACTGCGTCTATGCATGACGTAACCCTCCCCTTACTTTCTCCCTTCCCCTGATATTTTGATACATTATGATTCTTTTTACTGGTAGACTAAGAGGTCTATCAGATTATATGTATCAGATTTACTCTTTTGACTTTGGGTATTAATATAAGTGATAGTATATTATTTTGATAAAGAACAATGGTTTGTAACTGATAACATGATACATAATATGGGATATGGTATCATTAGATTTGGCATCTGTTATTTAGTAATTGTTTCCACTATTGTATTATTGTTTATGGATTTTATTGGATTTTACTGGTGTAGACTGTGGGATTTATATCATAACATTGTAGTTAGCATTCTTGAAAGTATTCGGGTTAGCCACATGGGTTGACTCGGATATCACTTTGCATTACTTATAAGTTTTCCCTGCACACGTGTTTCCAAGTATTAGTAACAGATGCATAGGCTACACTAAAAGACATGTACAAATCAAGATAGTGATTAGGGACAACAGTAATTTAGTCACAAAATGTAAAAACTTAAATAAGAGAATAATGCACAAGTATATATATATATATACATATATATATATATATATATATATATATATATATATATATATATATATATATATATATATATATATATATATATATATATATATATATATATATATATATATATATATATATATATATATATTGTGTATGTGTGTGAACTGTATCTATGGTAAGTACAAAATGGCATACGGTCCACAGTCCGGACAGTTACCCTGTACACATGACAGTAAGCATAGAGTAAAAAAAAAACAAAAAAAAACAAGTAGTGATATCTATGGATCCATGGCTGGTGGATCCAAGTCCCTCTGCTACGGTACCATGGAGGCTCGAGTCTGACACAGGTCCTCATCAAAGGCATCTTGGCATGTCACTATTGCTCTCTATGCACCCTCTATGCATGCCAACCAAGCCATCACCTCTCTGTGTCCCTCCTGTAGAGTGTTGAACATCTGTCCGACCTGAGCCATGCGACTGTGGGGCTTAGCCGCTGAAGTGGATGCTCCGTCACCCACTGGGGCATCTCCTTCACTATCATTGGCTTCTCTGATGGCTACCTAGCATGCCACTAGGTGCCTCTGACGTGCCCTCTACTGTAGTTTTGCGATAGCCTCAAGCTCTGGGTCAGCCATCACTTCACTATTGAGATGCATCCGCATGATGCTGGACCAACCAAATGGAGAAGACTCCTTCCCATTGTCGATTTCCTCACTAGCACGGTTCACCTCAAAGTAAGCAAATATATGAGACAAGAGGTGACCGTAAGGTAGTTCTCCATTGCCCAGATGGTGTGTCAAAAATAGTATGTGCCTCAAGATAATATAGGAGAGACACAGCTACACTCCCTGGAACATGCAATGAGTCTCGTACAAAACAAATGTATTCAACTCATATCTGTGGCGTACCCCGAGGAGTATGTTATGCTGAATAATGAGAGTAATGACCCTAGAATTGGGATAGAGGTCAGATTCGACATTGCCATTCCTCAAGTTTAACTTCTCTTAGTGAATAAGCTCTATCAGTATATCGACCCATTGGTCACTGGTACAGTCTATGGCCTAGCATGGCCCATAATACATCTTTTGTCCCTCAGTTGATATGCCCATGATGGTAGCTAGGCACATAACATCCAACTCGATGCGTACACCCATTGCCATGCTAGTAAGGTGTAGCCTTCCTGCTTCATCAATGAAGTGGCCCAAATTACAGAAGAAGTGCCTTACTAGGTTTGGGTACACATCATCTTGTATACGTAATACTAGGGACCAACCTAGTGCATCAATGTACACCCCAGTAGCAAACCTGTTTAGTTCCTCCAAGATAATGTAATGCCCTGCCTCTACCTTGGCTTCACCAAACTTGCTCTAGTTTTGGCTACAATCATATGATAGGAAGCGTGTCCGGTCAAATCGCCTGGTGGGAGCAGCCCTACCATCTCTATCACTTTCCATAATGCCTATATAGGATGTAGCAATGGTTAGAAAACCAAGGATATCTTTTGGGGTAAAAAAATGTCAAGAGAACAAAGGCTCTTGAGTAAAGGAGAAATGAGAAGCCAAGTCCTCACTCCAAGGAGAGCATGCTTGCATGGAAACCATACTATTTGGTCTCCCATGCAAGAGAAACCCTAGATAAGTTATGATGGGAAAATTTCTCCAAAACAAAAGGAAAAGATGGGAATGCATATCTGTAGAGATTGTGGAGTTGTAGACGGTCAAGTATGCAAAAATCTCCAAGAATGGACACGTGGAACTTGGGAAAAACTGGAAGGACTCTTTTCCCTTGTTCTTTTGGTTCCACAAGTGTTGTGGGCTCCAAAATGAGGTCCTACAATATATTTATATGGTTTCTGGTTTTACGGAAGTGACAAACTGATGATTCAAACTGGTTTACCACTTGTGACCATCGGTTGACCGCGGTAGCCATGATACCGATTGAGTGCTAACTAGAGCAATGTACATGACTTAAAAGAACTTTTCTAAGTATTAACCAGATGGGAAAATCGGATGACTATTCATTGGCAAGCCCAACCGCTTGACCTACAAGAATGCGAGATTTCCACATGATGTTAAATCGGATTGCTTAAAGGATGACCACCTAACCGGTACCGTTTAACTGGTTCTCTCAACAAGTTGGGGGGACCTCAACCTGTCAAATGGAACTGATCAAGCCTTCGACCGGTTTAGTGAAAAAATTGGAAAATTGTTTGAGACTTGGAAAATTTTAATGCATTGCTTTTATTGTAGGACTAAAGAGATTTCATCGAAAACTTACAGCAGCTTGCCAAACAAAGGCTAATGCCATAACATGAAGTGTTTAAGATATTGTTGTGGCTTAATAAGAGTTATAGTTGATACTAACATTGGGCATTTATAGATTTACCTTATCAATCTACGTCAGTGACAAGCAATGCCTCCAAGGAGAAGGCCTAGAGGAAGGCCTGCAAATGTGAATCATCTAGCTGAGGATGAGGGTAGTATGGGCCCTGGTGGTTCAAATTCACCTCCAGGTGTACCACGTATACCTCATCCTCCTCTGCCTTAACTTGCCACATGCACTACTGGTGCAGAATGTGGCAAGAATGACAACTGTAATGGGTGGATTAGTCTGCAACTTAGAGGACCAACAAAGGAATACGATGACAGTTCTCGCCGAGTTGTTGGCCTCTTTTCGTGGTACCCCATAAGTGTCACCGGCCTAAGCACAAGCACAAGGGGGAGGTATACCTCCAATTCCTCCAACACCGCACGTGCATGAGCATGTGCACATAGTACCACCAGCTCCTCATGTGCATGTACCGAATGTGTAGACTCACCCCGCCATGGCCAGCATTCATCTATAGCCTCAGGTCGATGGAGGGAAGGTAATGAGTAACTTTCAACTCATGCACCCGTTGAGATTCACTAGTGTGGGGACAAACCGAATGCAGCCTGCAATCTAGATTCAAGCAATGGAGAACACTCTGGAGACTCTTATGTGCACTGACACACAAAAGTTGTTGTGTGCCACTTTTTAGCTAGAGGGAGTACCGTGTGATTGGTGGAAGGGCATTCAACCCACCCTTATTTGGCACCATAGAGAAATTACATGGCAAATCTTCAAGGAAATGTTCTACAAGAACTTCTTCCCTCAGAACTTCAGAGATAGAAAAGAGGTGGAGTACCTCAACCTACTACAAGGGGGTTCATTTGTTAAGGCATATCAATAGAAGTTAGAAGAATTGTTTTATTTATCTCCGATCTCAATGAGGGAAGAAGAGCCCAAGTTGAGGATGTTTGTGTAAGGCTTGAGGGGAGACCTCAAGGTTATCGTGGAATCTATGTGGTTGACAGAATACAGTAACGCCGTGTAAGTGGCAAAAAGTGTAGAAGAAGGGTGTCGCCAGAATTATCATGGCCAAAAGCAGCCTATGAGCTTCATAGATAATCGGGCAGTTAACAAGCCTTTCCATACCCAATTCCCAAGCTCTATAGTGGTGGCTTCCTCTGCTCCTTCTATAGTGAGGCCCACTTATAGTACTTTGGTCTCGAGTCAAAGCAAGTCGGCACATTTGCACCCAAGATGACTTAGCCTAGGCCTGCAGTCTCTACTGCTTCATCTGTACCATATGGCACATGTTTTAATTGTGGTAAGATGGGTCATTTTGCAAGAGCTTGCCCAGAACCAAAGAAAGCACCATCACCGGGTCAAGAAAAAACGTATGCCCTATCTACTAAAGAAGCTGAGGGATCACCTGGAGTCATCATAGGTATTTTAGATTTGTAAAGTAAGTACCATCTTGCATGTCATTTAGTAACTCATGAAAATACATGTGTAGGTACTATTTCTATTTCTGGCATACCTGCACGTGTATTATTTGACTTTGGAGCTATGCACTCCTTCGTGTCTCCAGCATTTACAACTAAATTGGGGATGCCTTCTCGCAAGATGAAGTACAAATTAGATGTAAATACACCTATGGGGATGAAATCTGGTTTAGAGGACTATTATGGATCTTGTAATTTGGTCATAGGGGATAAGGTTATGGAAGCCAACCTAGTCCGCTTCGAGATGAAGGACTTCAAGGTTATCCTGGGAATGGATTGGATGGTGAAGCACTAGGGCAATGTCCTATGTTCCAAGTGGCAGATCTTATTCCAGCCTACCGTTGGAGAAGTGTTTGTCTACACTAGGGACAAGAACAAGAAGAGCCGTAAGCTATTTTTAACAGCAAAGCAAGCCTCAAAACTGTTGCACCAAGGTTGTGAGAGTTACTTGGTGTTAGTGCTGGACACAGAGATCCAACTATCAAGAATGGAAGACATACAAGTGGTCAATGAGTTTTCAGATGTATTTCTGGAGGACCTACCTAGACTACCCCTAAATCAAGAAACAGAGTTTGCTATTGACCTAGTTTCAGGAGCAGCTCCAGCTTCAAAAGCTCCTTACTATACAGCTCCCACTGAGTTAAAGGAACTCAAAGTGCAACTTTAGGAGCTTCTGGATAAAGGTTTCATCAGGCCTAGCATATCACCATGGAGAGCACCTGTGCTATTTGTGAAAAAAGATGGCAGTGTTCGTCTGTGCATAGATTACTGAGATCTGAATAAGTTGACAATTGAGAACCGGTATCCCTTACCCAGAATCAATGATCTGTTTGATCAACTCTAAGGGGCAAGCATATTCTCCATGATAGACCTATGGTCGGGCTATCATCAATTGAAGATAAAGGGGAGTGATATACCCAAGACCGCATTCTGGACAAGGTATGGCCACTTTGAGTTCTCGGTCATGTCCTTTGGATTAACAAACACTCCAGCATCATTCATGGAGCTTATGAATCGGGTTTTCTATGAGTTCCTAAATAAGTTTGTCATCATATTCATCGATGACATCCTCATCTACTCACCCAATGGTGCAACCCATGTAGAACACCTCAGGTTAGCACTACAAAAGCTAAGACAGGAAAGGTTGTATGCCAAATTCAAGAAGTATGAATTTTGGTTGACACAAGTGGTATTCTTGGGGCATGTCATATCAGCTGAAGGATTAGAAGTGGACCCCAACAAGGTTAGTGCGGTCATGGACTAGAAGACACCCACTTCTGTGACCGAAGTTAGAAGTTTTCTTGGATTAGTCGGCTATTATCGGACTTTCATTGAGAAGTTTTCCCCTATAGTGATACCACTAACGTGATTAACCAAGAAGGGACTTTATTTGAATGGACTGATAAGCATAAAGAAAGCCTTCCAACTCTCAAAGAGAAATTGGTATCTGCTCCAGGTTTAACTCTTCTATCTGAGAGGGCTTCATTCACAGTGTACACTGGCGCATCCAAGTACGGGTTAAGTTACGTATTGATGCACGATGAAAAAATGGTCGCCTATACCTCTAAGTAATTGAAGGTTCACGAAAAGAACTATCCCACTCATGATTTGGAACATGCAGTAATTGTCTTCGCCTTAAAGATATGGAGGCATTACCTATATGGGAAAAAGAGTTACATCATATCAGATCATAAGAGTTTGACCTATCTCTTTAATCAAAAGGAGCTGAACATGAGACAGTGAAGATGGTTGAAACTATTAAATGATTATGATTGTGACATCAAGTACAACCCAGGAGAAGCCAATGTGGTGGCAGACACTTTGAGCCAGAAAGCATTAGTAGCAATCCAGGATCTTGACTCTGATTCTGTCATCCTTGGTGAGGGACATCATATGGTTTACGCACTAATATCTGTTCCTCCACCTGATGGGAAGCTTCCATTACAGATGCTTTAACCATAGATTGGGTTGAAGCAACAACAGCGTTATTCAATTAGTTAAGAGTACAGGATGCCTTGATGAACCAAATTAAAGAGGCAATAGTTAATGATACATATTTAAAGACTCTCAAGCATAATCTCGAGAATGGGAAGCAAGATCCAGACTTTTCTCTAGACAGTGAAGGGATGGTCAAATATAGGAATCGAATTTATGTGCCAGAAAGTGCCAAGGAACTGAAGGAGAGAATTTTGATTGAAGCACACTCATCTCCCTTTACCATGTATCCTAGTAGTACCAAGATGTATCAAGATTTGAAGACATTCTACTAGTGGAGAGGTATGTAGGTCGATATAGCAACCTTCGTATATAAGTACCTTACATGTCAACAAGTGAAGGAAGATAAATAGAGACCAGTAGGGTTACTACAGTCATTAGCAATCCCAGAGTAGAAATGGGATCATATTACCATGGATTTTGTGACAAGATTACCCTTGACACCTAACAATGTTGATGCAGTTTGGGTAATTGTGGACCGTCTTACAAAGGTAGCCCATTTTGTAACTGTAAAGCCAACGTACACCATGGATAGACTAGCTAAGCTCTATGTGGATAACATAGTGAGATTGCATGGTGTATGTACAAGCATTGTGTCAAATAGAAATCTGAGATTCACGTCTAAACTGTGGCACAGTCTACAGAAAACAATGGGTACATAGTTGAAGTTCAGTACTGTGTTCCACCCAAAGACTGATGAACAATCTAAGCGCACGGTACAAATATTGGAAGAATGCTTCGGGCCTGCACTTTAGATTTCAAAGGTAACCGGTGTCACACCCCAATTCTATACTATTCAGAATGGTGTGATGAACCGCTAATAAACCAATGGTTCAATCAGGATCTCTAATAGGCTGTGTCCTTGTAAACTAAACCATACACATCCACAACCATAATCAGAATAAATACACAATAGCGGAAGTCTTAATATTAAATGAACTGAGGAATCTAACTGTGATAATCATAAATAAAATATCAAATTATGTTGTATCAACCGAGACATAAGTAAATAAAATATCAATTACATTTCCTTAATAGTTCAAATAAAAATCTAATCGAAAATGCATGAGTTGCACTCGCATGAGGAGTCATGCGTCTCCACTATGTCTTCGGCCTCCATTGCAGCCACGTGCCCGTACACAGAAGCATTCATATAATCTTCCACAGTGGTACCTGCATCATCAACTAAAAATATTCGACGTTGAAAGGGTGAGCACACATCACGGCTCAGTGAGCAAACAAAACAATGCAACAAACATATGCATGTATTCAATTCATAACTGTGGTCTGGTATATAAGTTTGCAATGTGCTATAGAAAGGTTCGGTGGCCGCCTCACCTCTATACACTAGTGTGTGATGCCGCCCAAAGGTTAACGTTTATTTTCGTCCCACATGCACCCACTATGGAATAGAGATAGAGCTAAAGTGCTTAGGACCACACCGCATCACACTTCCCCTGATACTCTACCCATACCAACACGTAAGCCCCTGCTGGCGAGGGTTTGCAAACTGGGCTCGCAACTAACCAACCTAATGTCAAACAGTATACCCAAGGCCTCACCCCAGCATCCCTCAATACGTCCATAGAGATAGAGCTAAGGCCCCCCGACAGAGTCGAAGACTACATGGTCCGAGACCACCTCCCCTGATACCCTACGACGTAATAGTTCTGCTAAGGTAATGACGATACGACGATGTCAGTGGACAAGACTTGAGTAGAGATAGAGCTAGAGTCTGATGACCAGGCTGAACCATAATGTCACGTCCTCCCCCTGATGCTCCACTCACATCAAGCACACTAACCACACACATACATTCACATGCCTATTCCTAGCATCATCATCATCATTATGTTATAAATAAAATAGAATTAAATATGTATGAACATTAATAGCAGGAATATTGGATGACATATTGAATGCACATTACAAGCATACACACATAGAATCAGTCATGGCATTGGACTCAAGAAAATAAAAATAGTTTATTATTAGCCAATTAGTTTAGGTCTTGTTCCCTTACCTTGGCTTGAGTGTAGATCCCCTTTCAAGCTTTAAGAATCACCTTTATATCAATAGGAAAACCAAACAAGTCGATAGATTTTAATTAGAAGTCATTTCGATAATTTTTGGCTTGCTTAAGTGAGGGTCGCAGGATAGAAGTCATTTCGATAATTTTTGGCTTGCTGTTAAGCGAGGGTCGCAGGACGGGTCACAGGTAAAGTAGCAGTTTTTTGCCACCCCAGGGTGTAGGGTCGATGCCAGGGTCGGATGTTCCATCGACCCTGGGTGCGACCACCGCATCCCTGGACTTCTCGGATGCTGGGGGTCGATCCTGTGGTCTGGTAGGGTCGATTCCCAATCAACCCCACGTGCGACCCCCCATGGTTTGAGTCGACCTTTTCATCCTACAGTCCATTCTTTCATGTTTGGGTCCTATGGCTTACTTCCACAATCCATTCTATGCTTGTTCTATGGCTTAAAACTCCAGGTTACTTCCTTACTTGCCTACCATGATTCCCTCCATGGATTTTATTGAAATCTTCCCATAAATGGATGATTTGGGTTTCTCCTAAGTCATACCCTCTTCATGAACTATTCTAAGGTCTTAAATTATTAATGGAAGCATACCCATACCTTAGGGTTGTTGAGATTCAGAGGTTTCTCTGAATTCTTCTCTTTAGTCTTCTTCTCTAACTTTCCTTCTCTTCTCCTTCTCTTCTCTTTCTCTCACTTTCAATTAGGGTTTCAAAAGGAGTGAAAGAGGCTAAGGGACGTCCTATTTATAGAGGAGAACCTCCCAAAATAAGTCCCATTGAGATTAGGAAAGAATCCTCTTGAAATTTAGCAAGTTTCCTATTTACGATTTTTATCGGCAATGAGGGGGTCGATGAGGGGGTCGGAGATCCCGTCGACCCTCAGGTCTAAATTGTCCAACCCTCGGTCAAAATTTTAGGGGTCTGACTCCCTAATGAGGGGGGTCCGACCCTGCCTATCTGGGTATGTGACCCTGCCCCCTATTTTACTATTTTTGGGTCAGTTTAATACCTGGTCTCGCTATTTCCTTTACGCACTTGGTCCATTTGGCTCGACCATGATAGGTATACCTGGTACAAGGTGGTAAGACCGGTTAGTTCGATACAGGTCTTACAACTCCCCCCTACTTATAAAAATTTCATCCTCAAAATTGTACATACTTTCCGAGTCGAATAAATGAGGGTATTGCTTTCCCATAGCATTCTCTTCTTCCCATGTGATTTCTTCTATATCTTTGCTTCTCCAGGTGACCTTAACATAATAAATATCACGATTGCGTAGTCGTTGCACCTTTCGGCTGGTGATTTCAGTTGGTGCTACTTCAAATTTCAAATCATCAGTCAAATCAGGTAGATCTACTGTCAAAACGTGTGTTGGGTCTTTGACATACTTCTTCAATAAGGAGATATGAAATACATCATGCACACTTGACATAGATGGTGGTAGTGCTAACTGGTAAGCCACTTTTCCACGTTTAGCTAGAATCTCATATGGTCCGACATATCTCAAACTTAGTTTCCCTTTCTGTCTGAACCGTTTCAAACCTCGGATAGGTGACACTTTGAGGAATACCTTATCACCTACGACGAATTCAACGTCTCGGCGTCTAGTATCTGCATATTGCTTCTGACGATTCTGAGCCGTTCTTACTCTTTCCTTGATAATGTCGACTACTCGACAAGTCTCTTCAACAAATTCTGGTCCAACAATACTACGTTCTCCAACTTCATTCCAAAATAAAGGAGTTCGACACTTCCTACCATACAGTGCTTCATAAGGTGACATCTGTATAGTAGCCTGATAGCTACTATTATAAGCGAACTCAATCAGTGATAAATTTTCATCCCATGATCCTTTAAAATCAATTACACAAGCTCGGAACATGTCTTCTAGAATCTGAATGGTGCGCTCCGATTGTCCATCTGTTTGAGGATTGAATACAGTACTGAACTTCAATGTTGTACCCATAGCCTTCTGTAATCCTTCCCAAAACTTTGAAGTAAATCATGGATCTTTGTCGGACACAATGCTTTCAGGTACACCGTGTAATCTGACAATGTTATCCACATACAACTTAGCTAACCTCTCCAGTGTATACTGAGGTCGTATAGCTATAAATCGAGCCATTTTAGTCAGTCGGTCTACAATCACCCAAACTGCGTCAACTACTCGGGGAGTCAATGGTAACCCTGTGAGGAAGTCCATAGTGATGCAGTCCCATTTCCATTCTGGTTCCAGTAACGACTGTAACAGTCATGCTGGTCTTTGTCGTTCAGCTTTCACCTTCTGACAATTTAGGCATTGAGACACGAACTTGGCTATATCTGCTTTCATTCCTCTCCACCAATATAATTTCTTTAGGTCATGATACATTTTTGTACTTCCAGGGTGTATCGAATAGGCGGTGGTATGGGCTTCCTTCATTAGTCGGTGTCTAATGTCCAAACTTTCTGTTTCAAGTACACATATTCTTCCTTATTACGTTAGTACCTTTTCATCATCTAAGGTGAACTCAGGAATAGTCCTACCTTTTTCGATGTCTTCTTGTACCGTTCTTAGATAAGGGTCTGATTTAATCACTTTTTTCACTTCATCAAGTATATCGGGTACAATCTTCAACGTGGCGAACATATTTGCAAACCGATGGATAAACCCTTAGTTGGTTGATTCATCTGGTGTATCTATCACAAACTGCTCATTACCATAATTGAATATTTTTCCAGTAGTACACAGTGCAATAGTGGTGCTAACCTCCCCTTGAGATTTTATCATTGCCTTTCTACTCAGTGGGTCAGCAACCACATTAACTTTCCCCATATGATACTGGATATCACAATCATAGTCTTTCAATAGTTCCAGCCATCTTCGTTGTCTCATATTCAACTCCTTCTGATTAAAGAGGTAAGTAAGACTCTTATGATCTGATTTAATCTAAAATTTCTCTCTGTACAAGTAATGTCTCCATATTTTGACAGCATGTACTACTGTCGCTAATTCCAAATCATGAGTGGGATTGTTCTTCTCATGTGTCTTCAATTGTATTGAGACATAAGCAATTACTTGTTCTCCTTGCATAAGTGCACATCCTAATCCCAATCCTGACGCATCAGTGTACAAAATAAATGGCTGTCTTCGAATCGGAATGGTCAAGATTGGAGCAGATATCAATCTAGCCTTCAATGTTTGGAAACTCTTCTCGCATTTATAGTCCAAACAAACTTTTCGCCCTGCTTAGTCAAACTGGTGAGAGGTACAGCAATTCGGGAATAGTCTTCCACAAATCGTCGATAATACCCAGCTAGACCTAAGAAACTTCTAATTTTTGCAACGCTCTTCGGTGCTTCCCACTTCACAATAGCTTCGATCTTGCTAGGATCCACTTTAATTCCTTCAGCGGATACAACATGGCCTAGAAAAGCGACTTTCTTTAGCCAAAACTCACACTTTGTAAATTTGGCGTAAAGCTTCTCCTTCCGTAATCGCTGCAGAGTGGCGTTTAGATTCTGAATATGAGTTTCCTTGTCCTTGGAGTAGACCAATATATCATCGATGAATACAATAACTGACGTATCCAATATATCGTGGAATACCCGATTCATAAGTTCCATAAATGTTGCTGGTGCGTTCGTCAATCCAAAAGACATGACCAAAAATTCATAATGCATATCTGGTCCTGAATGCTGTCTTGGGAATATCCCCATATTAATCTTCAATTGATCGTAGCCTGACCGAAGATTGATCTTGGAGAACACTTTGGCACCTTGCAACTGATCGAACAGGTCATCGATTCGAGGCAGTGGTTATCGATTCTTAATTGTCAGTTTATTCAGTTCTTGGTAGTTTATACACAATCGAACACTACCGTCCTTCTTCTTCACGAATAATACTGACGCTCCCCATGGTGATATGCTAGGTCGGATGTAACCCTTGTCCAGCAGTTCTTGTAGTTGTACTTTTAATTCCTTCAGTTCAGTAGGAGCCATTCGATAAGGTGCTTTAGATACTGGTGCGGCTCCGGGTATCAGATCTATAACAAACTCTGTAGCGCGGTCGGGTGGTAGTCCTGGTAGTTCTTTAGAAAATACATCTGGATAGTCACGCACGACATCAATATCCTCCATTCATGGTGCTTCTTTCGTAAGATCGACCACAGATACTAAATACCCAACTGCTCCTTTCTCAAGGCACTTCCTAACCTTTAATGCAAAGAGTATGAGCTTTCATTTATGGTGAAGTTTGGTTCCCGTAAAACTGAACTCTGCTCCTTCTTTGTCTTTAAAAGTCAGCTTCTTTTCAGCACGCAATAGGTTTGCTAAATGCCGAGCTAACCAGTCCATTCCCAAGATGACGTTAAAGTCTGTCATCTCAAGTTGAATCAAGGTTGCATCCAAAGTCCTTTTGTCAATAAAAACTGGACATGGTCTATAACCTTTTTCTAATTCCACTTCTAATTCCATAGGCGATCGTACAAGCAGTTTGTAGTCTAAGGATTTGAGGGGTAGATTTAGCTTCTTTTCAAATGACACAGATATAAAAGAATGAGTAGCTAAATCAAAGAGTACTCTAGCGGGAATGCCATTAATAGGTACGATACCTGTGATTTGTTTTGATTTAGTCTACATGCTCACATAATGTAACACAAAATGATAAGATTCAGGTCATACTTGTGACCACATCAGGCGATGCGACAGCATCCTCAGATGTAACCGCGTAAACTCTGCCTTGTTGTAGTTGCTTCTTGGGCATAGGACACTTCCTTGCCATATGCCCCAATTGATTGCAATTATAGCATTTTAACCCTTTATTATTTGGCTTTTGTTGCTATTGAGTTGTTGAAGTAGTCTTGGCTGCAGCATTGAAACCTTGAGTACGGAAGGGTTTGAATACCTTGGTGTTCCCTCCGTTGTAAAAATTTCCATTTGGCCTTTTGATTCCCCTATTTTGAGCAAAGTAGCTCTCTTTCTGGCTTGACTCTATCACTCGAGCAATTTGTACAGCTTCATTGTAGATTTTCTTCTCAAGTCCTAGAACATGTTCACGTATGCTTCCCCTAAGTCCCATGACGAACCTTCGGGTCTTTGTATCTTCCACTTGCATACTGACTGGTGCAAAGAAGAACAGCTCCTCATAACGCTGTTGATATGCATCGACAGTCATCCGTCCCTGATATAAACTCAGGAACATAAACTCAGGAACTCCTTCTCCATGGAATCTCTGAAACTCCTAGGAAAATACTTCTCAAAGAATGCCTCCTTATATATATCCCAAGTCAATTGGGTGTGCTTTGTCATCAGATACGTCCGTGTGGACTTCCACCAATGGTGTGCATCGCCTTTCAGCATGAATGTTGCACACAATATTTTCTCTTCTTCATTCACTGTCATCATCGTGAAGTTTCTCTCCATCTCATCGATCCAGTGTGCTGGCCACAACGGATCAGCTGGCTTACCACTATACTCCTTGGGCTTCATCTTCAGAAAACGCTCCACCAGTCTGGAGTGGTCTAGTTAATGAGGGACATAAGCCTCATACATAGGTGGTTGGTATTGATATCCCCCTGGAGCTACTTCAGGGTTTTGTACTTGAGCCGGCATGATGGGAGTCTGAGGTGCGTGGGGTACTGTGTTACTTCCCCCTGGTACTGTGCTTGCCTGTCCTGCTGGCATCGGTGTCATATGTGCAGCTGGAAAAGCCATGCCTATGGCAGCTTGCATAGTAGCTTGTACCTGTTGTATTTGCTGCAGCTGTTGGGCCAAATTCATTACGGCTGTAGCCAGGTCTGTAGGTGGAGCTGGCAGATTTGTAGGATTTGTCTGCCCATTAACTATGGACGGTGCCGTGTTCAGATTCTCCTGTGTTTCAGGGTGTATATGGCTGTCTTCCTCCACAGGTGGTGGTGGTGGAATAGAGTTATGGCTTTGTCTGGTCACTCTGCGTCCAGCCATTATCTGTTCTGGTAGTGGTGATGCCTGAAAATCCTAGAATACGTGAGGCAATCATTATATACTTCATTCTCATATTTAAATCCACTAATCAATGATATTTCAAATTTTTCAGATCATTCTGTCAAAAATACTGTATTTTCCATCGCAGGGTCGATGGTGCGGGTCAATGGCTGTCCGACCCTGGGATCGACCCCTAGTTCTCTGTCAGATCACCGAAAGGCTAGGGTCGATGAGGGGGTCGTAGGGAGGGTCGGATGTTTTGGTTGAATTCTCTGACCCTAGGACTAAAAATCAGGTTTTTAATCCTGATTTTGAATTCATTTCTCATTCTTTCTCCTCCTTTCCGACTCGGCTCATTCCTCTGAGTTGCTATAGTGACAACTCCGACCCATTGGTGATTTTTGCTTCTCTTTTCGATGTCTACTCCTCTTCTACAGGTATGTTCTCTACGGTTTCATGTTTTTTAGGGTTTCTTAACTAGATTTTTGCTCGTTTATATCGATTTCTTCGAATTAAAGTTTTTCCAACCATAAAAATTTGATTTTTATTGGGGGCTTTTGTTGTTGGTGACTCAATGGACGAAAGCCCTCAAAAATATTTGAGTTTCATCGGTTGGTTATCGAGAAACTTGAAATTTCTCATTTTTGCCCTAATTTGTCGAGATTTTTGAATTTCTTGAAATTTCTTCAAATTCAATCTCCTTAGATAAAATTTCCAACTGCATGAGTCTTATAGGATCGTTTAGAATCTTTATAAGTCCTCCTGCCCACGTGTATGGTTGAAAAGTGAGGCTTTTGACCAATTTATGTCGTTATAATGTCGAATTTTTCAAGTTTTTCATCTTTACTAAGCCAGTATCTGTTTTTCTTTGTTTTTGCAGATAGTATGGCTCATACCAAAGTACCCAGGGTTCATGACCCAGTCCGCTTCCGTTCTAACGAGGCTAAGGCACAGTATGCCCGCTACGCTCGTAAGAAGGTAGAGGGAGGTCGTCGGGTGGAGTTGGCAAGCCTGGCCTTGTTTGATTTGGAGAGGGTTTTTGATGACATGGGCTGACTTCCTGTGATCACTTATGACGCCTGTACTCGTCCAGATTTGGTGCGACAGTTTTATGGTAATCTCCAAGTGGTGGGGGATTACAATGATGCTGAGAGGGGTAGAGAGCTCAGGATCACTAGCTACGTCAAGGGAGTCGAGGTTTCCTTTGATTATCAGCAGCTAGCGGACTTGTTGGGCATTTCATACGACGGCCCCATGGTGTTCTGTGCTCCCGGAGAGCCCCAGTTCTTTTCCTTAGAGATGAGGGCTAAGATTGACCGTCAGCTCATCAGAGAGGATTGCTGGGAGATGAAAGCGATCTACCTATGTCCTGAGCCTCGGGTGTACTATAAGATCGTTCAGCACAACCTGATACCTCAGAGTGGGCACTACGAGAGGATCTCCCAGTTGGCCCAGTTCTTGCTGTACTGTATCTGCACTAGGCAGCCTGTCTGCCTTCCTTATATTATTATGCGGACGATGATCAGTGTCACACTGCCCGGTCATGTTGGCAACCTGCCTTATGGACGCATGATCACTACACTGCTTACCCGCCTGGGTGTTAACTTGGTGGATGAGAGGATTCAGGAGAAATCCTTCTCATCACCTTTGGATTGGGAGGCCATCTGTAAGATGGGCATGCGGGATGTTCAGGTCAACGACAATGAAAGGAACGCTCTGGTGCGTCCGTGTACTCGAGTGGAGATGGCTGACGCTGAGGCAGCAGCAGCTGGAGCAGGGGTTCATGGGGGTGATGCTGGGGATGATGATCGTTTATACATGGATGTGGATTCCATACCTCCTCCATCACCTACACATACAACGGGAGCTGGTCCTTCTTATGCAGCTGGTCCTTCACATGCAGCTGGTCATTCACACCCATCTTCTGATGACATGATGGGGATACTGCGTGTGCATGTCTGATCTGAGGGTGGGAGAGCTTCTAGATGCTCAGCACATGTCGGATCTGAGGGTGGGAGAGCTTCTAGATGCTCAGCGCGTGACTGATCAGCGGGTGGCTGATCTCACAGCTAGTCTTCAGACGACCCAGACTTAGATAATTTGGTTGACTAGAGTCTATGCTGAGGATTATGACAGAGACCGCGAGGCACCGCCTCCCCCATCACCTCCAGCTTCCTGATGTATTTTCTTTTTATTTTTATTTTTGTACTTCAGAGTAACTATTCGGGTTGTAGACTATACTCTGCTTTAGACTTGTATATATACGTTTGTTCTTCCTTCGAGTGTATATAAATTTGTTTCTCATTTAATAGATGTATTATTTTCTTTTAATTTTTGTCTCAAACAACACAGATGCTTATAGTGTGTGATTATTACAGCTTTTAAATTTTTATCATATCTCAGTTCACAAACTTTTGTGGTAGTATACTGGTTTAAAAGAAAGGGCCTGAGAGCTCTGATACCAAGTTGTCACACCCCAATTCCATACTATTCAGAACGGTGTGATGAACCGCTAATAAACCAACGGTTCAATCAGGATCTCTAATAGGCTGTGTCATTGTAAACTAAACCATACACATCCACAACCATAATCAGAATAAATACACAATAGCGGAAGTCTTAATATTAAATAAACTGAGGAATCTAACTGTGATAATCATAAATAAAATATCAAATTATGTTGTATCAACTGAGACATAAGTAAATAAAATATCAATTACATTTCCTTAATAGTTTAAATAAAAATCTAATCGAAAACGCATGAGTTGCACTCGTATGAGGAGTCATGCGTCTCCACTATGTCTTCAGCCTTTATTATAGCCACGTGCCCGTACACAGAAGCATTCATATAATCTTCCACAGTGGTACCTGCATCATCAACTAAAAATATTCGACGTCGAAAGGGTGAGCACACATCATGGCTCAGTGAGCAAACAAAACAATGCAACAAACATATGCATGCATTCAATTCATATTTGTGTTCTGGTATATAAGTTTGCAATGTGTTATAGAAAGGTTCAGTGGCCGCCTCACCTCTATACACTAGTGTGTGAAGCCGCCCAAAGGTTAACGTTTATCGTCATCCCACATGCACCCACTATGGAATAGAGATAGAGCTAAAGTGCTTAGGACCCACCGCATCACACTTCCCCTGATACTCTACCCATACCAACACGTAAGCCCCTGCTGGCGAGGGCTTGCAAACTGGGCTCGCAACTAACCAATCCTAATGTCAAACAGTGTACCCAAGGCCTCACCCCAGCATCCCTCAATATGTCCATAGAGATAGAGCTAAGGCCCCCCGACAGAGTCGAAGACTACACAGTCCGAGACCACCTCCTTTGATACCATACGACGTAATAGTTTTGCTAAGGTAATGGCGATACAACGATGTCAGTGGATAAGTTTTCTATTTACGATTTCTGTCGGTAATGAGGGGGTCGAAGATCCCGTCGACCCTCAGGTCTAAATTGTCTGACCCTCGGTCAAAATTTCAGGGGTCTGAGTCCCTAATGAGGGGGGTCCGACCCTGCCTATCTGGGTATGCGACCCTGCCCGCTATTTTACTGTTTTTGGGTCAGTTTAATATCTGGTCTCACTATTTCCTTCACGCACTTGGTCCATTTGGCTCGACCATGATTGGTAGACCTGGTACAAGGTGGTAAGACCGGTTAGTTCGATACGGGTCTTACAGTTGGGACAAATACTTGTCATTGATTGAGTTTGCCTACCACAATAGCTACCAAGCTGCACTTGGCACTGCTCCATATGAGGTACTATATGGCAGGAGATGCAGGACTTCGTTGTACTGGAATGAAGTAAGTGAGTACAAAATTTAGGGCCTGAATATTATATAGGGCACTTCTGACAAAGTGGATCTGATCAGAAAAAAGATCAAGGCAGCTCAGAGCAGGCAGAAGAGTTACGCTAATGTTCGGCATAAGGACTTAAAGTTCCAAGTTGGTGATAAAGTTTTCCTCAAGGTGTCGCCCCACCATGGTATTAGACGCTTTGGCAAGAAAAGGAAACTGAGTCCCAGATAAATTGGTCCATACTATATTTTGAAAAGAAGTGGTAAAGTGGCATATCAGTTGGCCTTGCCTCCCGCGCTATTAGATGTTCATGACGTCTTCCATGTCTCCCTCTTGAAGAAGTACGTTCATGATCCATCTCATGTCCTCAACACAGAAGTTTCTCAGATTGACAAGGATCTGTCTTGCGCTATGGAGTCTGTGGCCATTTTGGATAGAAAGGTACAACAACTGCAGAACCATTCCATTCCCTATGTGAAGGTTTATTGGCACAGTTATGCTATTGAAAAAGCCACTTGGGAAAGTGAAACTGTAATGCAGGAGAAGTATCCACATTTGTTTGAAGATTCAAGTACGTCTTAATTTCGAGGATGAAATTCTTTAAAGTTGGGGGGATTGTGAGACCCACACCCAAAATCCCTTACTGACTAGGATTCCTTCCCGTGTTAGGTTTCAACGTACCGATTGACAGAACACCTGATGCAGATCCAATGATGATATCCAAATCCTAGGTATGTTTTGTTACTCCTAAAGGGTAGGGTAAGGTACCCTAGTGGACCCTAGGAGGTGTGTATGTGGGCCCCAAAGCTTGTAGGCCATTTTATTACCTTGAATGGCTATTTTGAGCCCAACCAAATGACCAGCTGCATAACCGTTCAACCTATCATCACCAACCAATTGATTACGATCAATGGACCCACTTTTTTTCTTGTTCTATATAAATGAGGGCAAACCTTCATTTTCTACTTCTTGGAATCGTGGGAAAGAAAGAGAAGGAGAAAAGAGAAGGAAAGTGGAGGAAGGGACTACTTAAAGCTTAAGCTCTAAGCCCTAGTTCCATCCTTGGGAGGTAAGTTAAATGAATCTCCTCCCTTTCATTTTATTGGGTTTTAATGTTGGAACTTGGTTGGTTGAACTTCATTATTGGGGTTCACAATTAATGGCTTAAAAAGTTAGGTTTTGACACCAACCTCCATTAATGGAGCTTATGGGGCCATAAATGGCTCCCATTGTAGCCATAAATGAAGGGAAAGAGCCTCCTACCAACTATTGGGTGAGTATTGATGTGGAAACCAAGTTTCCAAGCTTAAAAACCAAGCTTTGAGCACAAAAAGGGAATTATGGTCTGAACTGATCGCACGGTTCAGCAGAGGCCCTAAGCCGGTAGCCTTGACCATTCTACTGCCAAGGCCAAAGGCTTCATTTTTCAGACCATAGCCAAACTGGCCGGCCACCACTGATTACCATTCAATAGGTTTAGCAGTAGATCCTTTCAAACATCGTTCTACCATTTACGCTTAATGCCCAATAGTGGCATTGCCAAATGACCGTTCACCCAGAAATGGAACCAACAAACCTTCTGGAACCCCACTGCCACTACAAGGTACTAAACCAGATGGCCAAATGGTTGCTTCGTCAGTCGATTGTTCAACCAGTTACATTGTGAGAAAACTATACTAAGTGTCAACCAGTAGAATGTTCAACCGGTAGAGTTTATCGATTGAGTCTGTTTCAGCCAATTTGCTTAGAAATGCCTAGGGAGACCAATCGTTGGGTTACTAGCTTGTCTTGGGACCCGTGTATGGATAAATAAGTCTTGTCTATGCTAGTTAAAAGCTATATAACCAACTCATGAATCATTATATGCTTTAATAGGTATTGAGCTCGATCGGTTGTGAAGTCTCATTGTGGGGCTTCGGATATTACTGCGTTACTACCTAATGCTATCAGGTGAGGGGTTTAGTCCTTAAACATAGGACATATTTAATAACAGGCCTACATTCTTAGTGACATGTTAGGTTATTTTTTAATTGTATGCTTTTCTTTTCATGAATGTTATATATGAGCATGCATTTGCATAATTATAACTATAAATATTATATGATTGTTCAGTATGGTGGACGTGTGGTGTGTGCGACATAATACATAGGTTATGTTTTTGATGCTAAGCTCTAACAGGTGCACGGTGATCCATGAGATGGTGCCCTATTTGTCGCTAGAGCATAGTTTTATTTCTAAAATTATGCAACCATGTATGATGGCTTGTGCGATGCGTAGGAGTGCGGATGCATGATTCATGTTGGATTGCAACCATGTATGGTGGTTTGTGTGACGCATGTGGGTGTGGGTAGATAGATCACATTGGAAATCCAAACACGCTAGTAATAGACACGGTAATCCATGAGAGTGGAGCCGGGGTTCTCTCCCGTTGGATAGCACGATGGTTATACCGACATGCTAGTGGGAATATGGTGAACCATGGGAGTGGCGATCCAGGGACTTATATTTGTGGGCAACCAAAGTGAAATGAATGAACATAATAGACATAGGTGGTGTCATTCCCTATTTTCTACACCCCTCCAGTAAGGGTAAAGATATTAGCATAGCTTTAGATACCCGCAGGTTGGGAGACCCTAGGGGAGCTAGTAATGAATGGGTATGCAGTAGCTAGTAAGTCAGTGACTTATGGATGTATGGTAGCTGGCGTATGTGGGGACTATGATGGAAGGCAATGAAACATGTAAGGATAGGAGTCCCCAAGGGGGAAGTTTGCTTGTAGAAGATGTTTAGCAGCCTGGGATCATTTATTCCACTTCTACCTTTGCCCAGGATGTAGAAAAATAAACCTGATAATAAATTATATTTTATTGCATTGGATGATGTATGTGCATAGCATGTGATACTAGATTTCTCACTGAGCTGGGATGTGAGCTCACCCTCGTATCGACACATCTTTTCAATTTCTCCTACAAGTAATCTATCTACTGCTGATTTTATGGAGTCCCCTTTGGTTAGCGTGAATGTTGGACCTGCTAACGATGTTGTTGGAGAGCACGGAGAGGGTCTACAAATGACATAGCCCTCCCTTTACTTTCTCCCTTCCCTTGATATTTTGATACATTATGATTCTTTTTGTTGGTAAATGAAGAGGGCTATCAGATTATATGTAATAGATTTACTCTTTTGAATTTAGGTATTTGTATAAGTGATAGTATATTATTTTGATGAAGAACAATGGTTTGTACATGATAGCATGATACATAGTATGGGATATGATAGCATTAGATTTGGCATCTATTATTTAGTAATTACTTCTGCTATTGTATTATTGTTTATGGATTTTATTAGATATTGCTAATGTAGACTGTGGGATTTATATCGTAACATTATGGTTAGCATTCCTGGAAGTATTCGGGTTAGCCACATGGGTTGGCTCGAATATCACGCCTAATTCTCCAAAATGGAATGTAACAGTAGTAGTTCAACTCCACTTGCTGTCCCAATGACGTACTGACTATAAGTTGTAACTCCATCTACTGTGGGGGTGTTCTCAATTTCTCAGCGAAGGAGGGCGAGACAAAAGAATAGGTCGCACAAGAGTCAAAGAGTACTTGAGCCGATAGTTCAGATATGGATATGATACCTAATGATATGTATTTATTAATTTTACTGATACCTTGAGAACATGCTCGATTCATCCATAGAAGTTTAATTATTGTGAGAGAGTAATACCTGTAACCACACTAGCAGAATTCTCAGCATCTTCTACCATTGTGGCAAAGACCTTGCCCTGCTATTGTCCTTGCTTCGGAGGATGAGGACACTACCTAGAAATGTGTCCCTCTTGTTGAAAATTGTAGCACCTTAGTGGGCCAAGTGTCAGGTCTGTAGAAGCAGCGGAAGCAGACTTCTTTGTAAAAACCTGGGTGGTCGCTTTCTTCACAGCAGAGGTCTTAAACGGCTTCTTGGCATTACGATTATTGGTGAAGGTACTTGTTCTCTTGGTACCCAAGGTCGTCGCCCTGTCTTTCCAACGTGCTTGGTATCCATCTCTATGGCTATCTTCTACCACTTGGCTGTTTGGACAACGTTTGCATAGGTGGTATAACCTTGAGCCTTCACAATGGCCTGCACTCCTCCTCTAAGACCATTAGCAAACCTCTTCGCCTTCGATGCATCTGTATGCATGCTCGGAGTTGCAAAGTAATATAGCCTCTCAAAATCCCTCTGATATTCAGTGACAGACCTTTGCACTTGACTGAAAGTCAGATATTCTACCTCCTTTTGATCTCTATAACTCTACGAATAATAATTGTTGAAGAGGCTTCCTTGAAGTTCTCCCATGAGATATTTCCATACTTGGCCTCTAGGATAGGCCGAGTAGATTCCCACCAATTATCGGGTTCATCCTCGAACATGAAGGTGGCACAAAGTATATTTGCTCATCCATACAAGGCATCATTCTAGGAGTCTTCTCAATGGTATGCATCCATATGGTAGGTAGGACGCAAGGGATCATTGCCTACCCCTGTGAACTTAGGTAGCTTCATTTTGTGAAAGGCTTCCACTACCTTTGTCATTGATGTTAAGGTAGGTGGCAATACTATTTGTGGGGTAACTGGAGGAACAGTAGCAGGCATCGATGGTGCTTGTGCATGCACTAGTGCAGCTACATTTAGTACTGGTGCAGGCATTTGATTTGTAGGAGGCTGCACTAGCACTGGAGCGGGTGCTGGTGCGGCTATTGGAACTGGTATAACCAGAGGAGCAGTTTCCCCACGAAGTACTGTTATGAGTCTAGCCATTAGCTGTTGTTGCTAGACACTGATATCACGAGCAAAGTTTCCCAAAATAGCAGTAATGTCTGCTATGGTCAGCACTGGTGGTGCTGGCGGTGGTATAGGTTCTAGCTCAAGATGTATCTCAAGTGGAGGCATATGCTCTTGCATTATCCCCTCTGGTGGGGCCTTTCTTTCTGTAGTGTTGGGCTCTCGACTCCTTCACCTTGTGCTTGGAGTCATGACCCAGAACTGTGCTCACACCTGGAATGTTGGAGATAGTCAGTTGACTCACGGTTATGAATGATTAAATTTACATCATACAATGTACTATGTCATGTTTAAAACTCAAATTTCAGTTTCAACACATTGCAGATGAATTCAAACCAGCAAACATTCAACACAGAGCGGAACAAACTGAAAAAAATTTGTACGGCACGTAATTGACCGCACCCTTGATCAGGTTAGGGGCATGAGGCACATGATTGACGCACGTCGTGATTTTTAGATTTAAAAAGGGCGCGACTCTATTTTTTTCTCATTTCACTATAGCATAGCTATAGTGCAATAGGAGAAAAGGTACACACCCCCGAAAATGATCCTTGGTGCTTTCATTGGTGATTCCTCACCTCGATCTCTCTCGTTGTCCTCTCCATACCTTACCACGGTAAGTTTCTAATACTTATTTCCATTTTTGAGTAACCTAGGTTAGGTTTTCTTTGATTCTTCTTTGTTTTCTCCAAGTAATGGTTTGAAATGTTGCAGTTTTACCATATCACTGCATTAGGATATGTCTGCCATGCTTTCTCCTATGTTTAAACATGTTTTCATCGATTTATGGAGTTACCAAATACCAAAATCAGAATTTCTCCCATTTCCACCAAAATAGAATTTGGGTTTTCCTTGTTTAATGACTTCTTCAATCCCATACATGCTTCCAACACTTCTTAGGTTCTGTAGCAATGATTTGAATGCATTGGAACCTCTTTTGATCATCACTTCATCATTTCCTTGGGTTTTCTTCATCACAGCTATTTTTTTTCCCAAAACTGATTTCTGTCATTTGAGATGTGTTTCAACATCTGACATCAGTGTCTTGAGTACTTGGTGTATTATTAGGTTCATTATTGCCATTTACCCATTTACTGATACCTATTCTTACTCTTCCAGTGCAGGTTCCCATTTCTGAGCATATTATCCATTTACTATGGCTGCTCAGGATATTCCTGGTGCTTTTAGCACGGAGTCCTCTATTATAGGGGCAGAGAGACTGCAAGGATAGGTACCACTAGCCTATGACCCGTTCTATTTCAGGTCCACAGAGGCTACAACGGCTTGGCCTACTTTCCAACGTAGGTCAGTTGAGCCTAGATGGTTTGTCCTTCTGGATGAGTTGGACAGGTTCGACGTTAGACAGGCTTTTAGTTATATGGGTTGGTTGCCAGCAATCAATTTTTACTTACCCACATGGGTAGACATGGTTCATCACTTCTACTGTAATCTGCAAGTTGACAAAGGCATGAAGGAAAATGTAGATAGTTCCACTTTATAGATCTCCAGTTGGGTTAGAAACAGACCGATTGTCATTACTGTTGCCAGCTTGGCATAGAGTTGGGTATCTCTGCAGCAGGGGAGATGGTTTATGTGGAGCTAAAGTTTCTCATGGTTAGTGAGTGGGAGCTTGCAAAGATTCAAGAGCAGATGATGTTGGGTCCTGATTTAAGCGAGAGCAATTGTCACCCTGTGCCTAGGATATACAATAGAATCACAGAGAATAACTTGGTGCCTAGGGGTAGACACTGGGATGCAATAGTGTACTTTTGTAAGTTTGTAGCTTACTGCATAATGGTTCGCCATTAAATCTGCATTCCTTATCTGATCATGAAGACTATGATCCATTCTTCTTTGTTTACATGGACCGGTAGTCTTCCCTATGGTCGGTTGCTTACCCAGTTGTTTGCGAACATGGGTTCAACCTTACTTCAGAGCTTGACGAGGAGACTGGTGTTCATACTAACTTTGGTTGGGACACACTGCACAAACATGGGTTACAAGATGTTGTGCTTAGCAATGAGGAGTTAGAGCAGTGTCCACTACCTTGTCGTATTCGTAGACTTCAGCCAGTCAGGAAGGTTCGACACAGATTGATCATGTCTTCTTCATCTTTAGAGAGTGAGCTAGCCATTCCTAGCGGAATGGAGATGCTTCTCCCATGCATGTAGATTCCAGTGAGGAGGCTCTTTCTGGCCCAGTTGCAAAGGGTATAGCCGATTCCTATGATAATGAGCAAAAGAGTTCATCACATGCTATAGGTGCTGATGAGGTTCCAACAGCAGCGGCTCCTCAAGCTAAGGCTTCAGGTTTTACTGAATTGCAAGGTTTGCTAGTCGATGCTTGCTCTTTGGTGGCTGCACTAGATGATCATCAATGCTCTCTCCAGACCAAATTAGATTCTCACAAGAGGAGGATGTTACAAAACATTACAAGAGTGAAGAAATGTGTGATTTCTCTCGAGCAGAGGTTTATAGCGTCTGAGGCTGCATAGGAGGCCACGTGACAGGAGATTACTTTCCTATAGGCAGCATTGACTAACGCGGGTTTGATCAATCCCATGCTAGTGGACATTGAGGCTGAGGCAGCAGCCAGTTGGAAGCATAGGCATCAGAGACATCTTTAGGAGGTGACGCTGGTCAAGGGTACTTATTCTATAGATAGTCCTCGTCGTCAGGCAGATCGCGGTTCTCAACAGTTAGATGCTTAGTCATATTGTCATTACCTCTGTTATCTCACCGGATACTTTTTATTTTGATTTTGATTTTACTTGATATTGATGGATGAGGATTTGGTTTGTGGATGCTGGCCCATCATTAGTACATTATTCTCTTTTTATTGGTATGCTGGATGTTTTTATCTTTTGTTTCATTTGTATGGATACATTATGCTTTTGCTTGTTATTAAATTTCTTACAGCTTATTAATAGTTCTTAACCCCCCCCCCCCCATAGAGTATATTGTTTATGCTTCCTATTTCAGATTTATTATATTTGTGGTGTGTATGTATGTTATAGTTTAGTAGTAGGCATTGCACATTCGTGCTCTGATATCAATTTTTGTCACACCTCGTTCCCGACGTATCAGTACTATAGAATGGACGAGATTTTCACATCCTAATTTAGGACATTGAAAATCCCCTTTTAGGATCATGGCATATGGAACACCAACTAATAAACCCATCATAGCATAAGAACTAATAATAAATCCACACCATCAGATTAAATGAATTTAAATCAAGAGTATAGTGAAAGTTTAGAAATAGTTAAATAATGATAACTGAATTAGTTAAATGATAATCATAATATAAATCCCCAAACCATTGGAAGAGTAGATAAATAAGATAATTAAATCCTTAAATGTGAAATAATCCATACGGGCAATACGCCCCCAAATACAAATAAATTAAACTATTTTCAAATAAGTTTATCAATTATTTTAAAGTGTCTATCTGTAGAAACAATCATTACACTCACATGTATCATCATGAATGTCATCATCACTAGCATCCACGTTACCAATATCCACATCCATCATACTTGCAGCGAAACAAATTTGTGTACATAAGGGTAAGCTCAACCATCGAGCTTAGCAAGGAAATCAAACGTGCGCAAACAAAATGCATGAGTTAACAACTACGATCTGGTATATAACTGTAAATGGTAGCTCAAGACAACCCACACACAGAGTCTCTGGCTGCATGGGTCTCCTCCCATCAAAATGAATACTACCTCACTCGGTATACAGTAACATCCCCCATATATGGGTCTGTCATTATGGAATAAGCCGTATTATGCCAGCCACTTACCCATAACTCATCCCAAGCTTGTATTACGCCAGCCACTTGAGGAGGTGATAATCCCACTAGTCGATTCTCCCGCCCATCCACACTACGTCAGGTATGGGGAGCATCGCAGCTATGTTCATACCACCCTTTATTGAACCCATGCCACCACATAACCCCCTAATGGCTAGGGGTATAGTTATTAGGATGATTTCAGTTCAACTAACCAAGTTTTCCTATTAACCAAATTACTGGACCATAACATCGTCAAGCTTCCAACCCCATCCATCCTCTCACATAGAGCGTCGTGGCTGACTTAGTAAGAAGTGGTGCAAGTGTCCCATTCCACCCACCTTTCTCCTTACTAACTTTACCAGACATCACAAATCAAAACATTGGTCAATCACTTTTGTGGAAAGGTAGGGAGTGTCCCATTCCACTCGCCCTCTAATCC
Source organism: Protea cynaroides (assembly GCA_028583415.1). Lineage (NCBI taxonomy): Eukaryota > Viridiplantae > Streptophyta > Magnoliopsida > Proteales > Proteaceae > Protea > Protea cynaroides. Next base: position 26,455,496 of record CM053265.1, on the reverse strand, counting down.
TTATCGGCACTGCTGACCCCAAGTTCAAGGATGCGTATGTATGATCAACCAAATAATTTATTAGATGGCATGTTATCACACAAACATGTTGTCAATCACATAACATCACACAGCATATTCAGAATCTAATCTATCAAACAAGGTTCAATCCCTACCTGAGATAATAGCAGCAAAAATAATAAAGAGTATGATCCCGAATCCTCTCTCCTAGTGTTCTATTGTGTCTTAAATAACAATAACAATAATAATGATTATCTATTAGTTCATTGTTTATCTCTATTGTTTGTTCTAGCATATTCTATTAATTTATTGGCATTTTCAATGGTCTGATTAATATAAATGAGCATTCTACACTCGCTGCCTAGAAGTTCTAAATACTTGGAACCCTAAACAGCCAGCATCGAAAACAATTTAGCATAGGTTAAGATCATAATGCCGGAGAACAACTATATACAAATAAAACTCCAGCGATATGAACATATGAACGGGTTCATAAAATTCCCAGCAAGATGGCATCCATAGATGGCCTTCATCCGAGGTCATAACATCGTGCGGCACGTGATCGACCACACAGTTTTTTACACTAAGCGTGCAACTTCTGCCATCGGTCGTAGGTCAAATCATGGCCAAAACACGTCGATCTTTCTCCAGTGGGTTTCTAAAATTTTATTAAGCTTAGGCAGTGAGTTTGGGATGGAAAATCCCATTCTAGCTTAGGCTTTCAACATTGAATCCATTTTCTAGTCTACCAATATTGCTGGATTTTGTTCTAATACATTGAATCTGATTCTAGCAATACTTAGAGGGGTTTTTCCTTGGTTTCATTCCAACAATAATTCATTCAGATGAATCGTTAAGGTCTAAGGTCCTTAGATCCAACGATAATCACTTTGATCCACTTTTTGGTATCCTTAAGATCTCAATTCTTTGACGACTCTGATCCATGCTTTGTTTTAAATCTTTAATGAATCTCAATACTAGTTACAGGAGGAAATGGCTTGAGAAAATATGATCAGGGATCCCTTTAAGATTCATACTTGTTATTTTATCTCAAAGAGAAGTAAAAGATAGGAGGATCAATACCCGTATGGATCTCTGATGTCGGTGCTATTTAATAATTGTTTCCGATGGTGGTAGAGGTTCCTCCTCCTTCTCCCTTCTCCTTCAATGTGGCAGAGCCCTCCTCTCTTACACTCTTTTGGTATGCAGAGAATGAAGATGAGAAGGATAGAGTATGGCCTAATCCCATACTCCATTCACGTTGGAGTGGATTGGGGCTCTAATCAAGGTAATTTGGAGGATTCCCTCCTTCTTACCCATTTCAAAAAGAAGAGGACGTACCTGGACACCTTTCCCAATGAATATAATTCGAGACCAAGTCTGACCATGGGTCTGATCAAGTTGGTTTTCTAAACCAGACTCACTTTAAACTGTGCGGCACGTGACCAACCGCACCTTGGTGGTGTCGTGTCGGACCTCCTTTTTGAGTCCAGATTGTGTATTTAGGTGTAAAGAGTTTAACTTGATTACCTTCATTGGGTCCATAGGTTTGCTCCACGTTGGTTTGACTCGTTCATCATGGTAAGACTTGTTACAAAGTCAAAATTTCAAATTATGACCAAAATTTTGGGTGTGGGTTTTATAGATGGTAATCCCACTAGTTGACTCGCCCGTCCATCCACACTACGTCGGGTATGGGGAGCATCGTAGTTATGTTCATACCACCTTTTTATTGCATCCATGCCATTAGATAACCCTAATGGCTATGGTAACAGTCATAACAATAATTACGTTCAACTAGCCATGTATGCCAATTAATCATAATACTAGACCGTAACGTCACCAAGCTTCTGACCCCATCCATCCTCCCACCTAGGACGTTGTGACTTAGCTAAGTTACATGTGGTCAATGCAAAGTAGCATCAGTAAGAAGTGGTGCAAACATCCCATTCCACCCACCTTCCTCCTTACCGACTAACCAGACATCATAAATCAAACATGGACCAGTTACTTTTGTGGAAAGGAAGCAGAAGTCCCATTCCACCCACCCTCCAGTCCTTACTGGCATTGCTGATCCCAAATACAAGGATGCATATGCATGATCACACAAAATAGTTTATTGGATGGCATGTTATCACACAAGAGCATGTTATCAATTACTCACCATCACACAGCATAATAAATAATAGAAACATAAGCATCCAAGGGTTTAGTTTCCTTATAGAAAGTTAAAGAATAAATCCTCGGCAAGCCAATTAGGAAGCTGCTTACCAAAGCCCTTGTAGCTAAGGATCAAGATCATAAAACAATAACATTCTTTAATGTGTTATTCAATAGAATTAATCAAGTTTCTCTTTAAGTTCATTATTCTGGTGCTTATAGCATTAAGTGCTTATCTAATAACTCGCCTATCATCTACTATTTGTTTATCTTGTCATAGCATCAAGGGGTTCACTATTCCTTTCATTCACATTCATTCATAACCCTTAAGGTATGTCCAAACTTTGCAGCAAGACTGCTGTCCATAGGAGATAAGTAAAATGAACATTGATTCTCCATAAGATGGTACATTCACTAGCTAGAATTCCCTTCTAAAAGCCTTAATACTAAGAAGGACTTCTTCTAAAGAAGTCAGAGGTTCTAGCATCGTACCGGAGTCCGTTACTAGTTTGGTTCAATACTTGTTGTCCTAAGTTTTCTAACGTTCCTATTTGGTGAACAGCAAGCGATTTGAATAGTCATTAAGCTATTAATCGAACTAATGAATATTACATGTCTAAAAACATATTCCAGGGATCCAACCCTTTAATTAGACTCTTAAAAATTCCAAAGAGTCACTAACCAAAGATGGTCGACAATAGGGGTTAAAATCCTATGCACACGTGGCATCGATCGCATGGTCTAACCACCAAGCATACGGCACATGTCATCGACCTTACGTCAAAACGTGGTCATTTGATAGTGCCAACCCCAGAAGGGTTGCCTAGCTCTTATAGGTTTGTTTATCGTCTTACATTACAGAGGCAATGCATGGTTGGTCAATTTGGAGTGCAAACCAAAACCTACCTCTGGTATACATGATGCACAAGGGATTCCACATCAAGGAAATACTATTTCAGGGTTCTAAGGCCTTAATAAATTCCAAATAAATTATAGAGAGTCACCCGCTAAGTTTGGCCAATTTTAAAGTCGAAATGATGTGCGGCTGATGGCATTGACCGCACGTCTCGATGGCAAGGTCGTGCGGCATGTCCTGTCGACCGCATGTCAAAACGTGGTCCGACAACCACCAAATTTCTCTGACACATTTCTTGTACTTTTCTTGGTCTGAATATGGAGTTTGGACTCCAAACTCAATTTCTGTACTAGGTTTTGTATATCGTTTCAATTGTCCATTTAATCGAGATTTCAGATCTGATCTTATACTTTAAATCCGACTTCTAGACATTCAGATCCCTTCATTGATCCATGATCCGAATCTCCTAAGGTTAATCCAAGATCTCTAATGGTCATCCTACAGCTTCCAAAATCCATAGATCATTTATTTATAATTTCATTGATTCGATCTCACCATTCTGATATACCATGCATGCTATTGTCCATAGTTTGTTTTTGTGAACAGTGACCTACATGTTTGTGGCTCCACCATGAATGGTGGTTTGTTCCTTTTCCTTTGATTTAGTCATGGAGACATTTCATTCAACCACTATAGATCATGGCTATAATCCATATTATTTTCATCAGCCACTGTTTAAATCATTCCATTATTTTCCATTAACGATTCAAGTTTCAAAGTAAGGGAACACTTACAAGGTTCATCTCCCTCAATCTCCAAGCTCTCCAGCAATGAAGTCACTGATCCAGAGGTTTGTCTCCTTTCCTCTTTCTCTTTCTTTCTTCCCTTCCTACTGGGGCGGTATCGAGAGGAAGGTTCTTCCTTTATCTCTTCTTCTTCTTCCTCTCCTCTCTCTTTCTCTTCTCTCCTTTCTCAGAAACACGTCAGAGGTTCCTTTTTCCTTATTTTTTTTGTTTTTGATTGACTAGTAGAGATAAGAATCTCTTTCTCATAAAATTGACAAGTCTGGTCACCAGATTGGAAAAGAGATGATTCTCATCCCTTCCCTTCCATTCATGGCTTAAACATGTCGACCTTCCATGTTTGGAGTCCATCTCAGTCGGCCATGGAGGGAGAAGTTAGGAATTTAAATGGTGGGTCCCATTTTCAGTCTGTCTACATTCGAGTCATCGTATTGGGGTGCTGCGGCACAGGGTGCGGCTGAGGTTCGACCGCACCTCCTCTGCCTAGCGTCGGACCTCCTTTTGGTTGGCCAGCTTAGGTGAGTGAGCCTCAGACTCTTGGGGGTCGCCTTGATTGGTTTTCAAGGTTTCTCCAACTGCATTTTTGTGCACTCTAGTGACATGAGAGGTTCAAGGTAGTGGCTCTTTGTCACCCCATAATTATGTTATCACCGTTGATCTTGTCGATACAATACATTTGCACCTGAGAAGACCCGACACATGCTCAAAATGGTCAGATCGTAACGGGGTTTGGGCACGGGTCTTAAATGTACTAATTAATGGTCACTTCCTAATCATAATTGAATGTTATACATCAATACAAAGTCCTACTTTAAATACTTGTATCAGTTTATCTATCATCAATATTATCGAACAATTATACCTATTCTTCATTAATGGTATTTTGGAAACTTATTCCAACTTATTAGAGGTCGGGTCTATCTCATGAGATCATCAAGGGTTCAATCTAAGTAAGGTAGGGATGGTTTTGAGGTTACCTTAATGCTTTGCCAAACACTGTTGTAGCAAGAAGCTTGAGGGAGGACCTTCAATAGTAATTCTTCCTCTTCTTCTTCCTTCAACCTTGCTCCACTTCACTCTCTCTCTCCTAAAACATGTCAGAGGTTCTAATGTTCTTAATTAGGTTCATAGAGAGTTTATATTAAGGATATTATATAAGAGTTTGAGTTGCACTACAACTTTTCCCTTGAAAATCCTATTCCTAGTACAAGTGTAATGAAGGAGGCTTGAAGGTTATCAATTAACACTCCAACACATTCAAAAGTAGATCCCACATGATTTGGGATGATCATGGGTGGTTAGGAACCAGTTGGAACCAAGCCCAACTAAGAATCGAATTAGCCCAATTCTAGGCACGGGCGGTCGATCGAATTGGCGCGCTAGATTAGACAAATTTTGTCGACCGCCTTGGTCGACTACCTATCTTGAATTGGTTCAAATGGCTAGGTCTTGGTTGGTTTGACTGATTCTTCCCAAACAGAGTTTCTATACTAAGAGAAAGAGGATTTTAACTCTTACCTAGAGTTCCATACACTCCATTGATGATACAGATGCTAGGCTAGTGTCAGCAGGAGAACTTATTATGTGAGAAAAATTCAAATTAGCCCGTATTTTTGGGTGTTGGTTTCAAATATAAGGCTTGTCCATGTTTATTAAAAGCTGTACAACCAATTAAATAAAATATTATCTTCGTAAATAGGTATTGGACATGGGTGATATATCTAGCTTTGGAATACAGCTGCATTATCAGTGTTATCAAGTGAGGGGTCTAGTCCGTAGACTTTGGACATTCATAGCATGCTTACTTTTGTTTAGTAACAAGCTTATGTTGTACTTAATGATATGCTTTCCATTCTTGTTATGTATGAGCATGCATTGCATTATAACAACTGTGAATGTTTATATATGATGATTGGGTATGATGAACGTGTGGTGTGATGGAGCACAATACATAAACCATGTTATTTATACTATACCTTAGTGGAGGCATGGTGATCCATGGGAGTGGTGAGCCAAGGATCTCCGCTGGGGCATAGTTTTATTGTGAATACTATATGTACAACCATATATGATGGTTCGTGTGGCACGATTGAGTGCGGGCACATGGGTCATGTTGGATTGTAAATACACTAGTGAGGACAGGATGACCCATAGGAGGGGTAAGCCGGGGATCTCTTCTAGTGGGAATCACAATGAGGTTTTGTTTGTAGAATGGTGAGCCTGAGACCTTTGCTGGCGGGCAGCCATGAGTAAATCAAATAAACATAATAGACATAAGTGGTGTCATTATCCTATTTCCTACACCCTTTTAGTAGGGGTTAAGATACTGGCATAAGCTCATAGTTTCAAAAGTTTGGGAACCCGAAGGACAATAGGTTACACAATGGAGCACCGTAGCTAGTGTGAGATGGAGTCTAAGATGGGAAGTGAAAAGCCTGAAAGGATTGTAATCCTAGATGGGAGTTTTCTTGTAGAAATTGTTTAACAACCCGGGATTGTCTATTCAGCTTCTATCTTCACCCAGTATATGGGAGTTAGAGGCTTGGTAGCCGTAGGCAAGACTGAAAGTGCCAGACCAAATCTCAATATGACACCAAGTAGTAACACAAACCTGAGGCCTAACTAAAATGAATTATATTTTACATCATTATTTGTTGCACGCATGTGATAATAAACTTCTCACTGAGCTACACTTCTTTTTAGATTCTATTGCATGACTACTCTATTGTAGAGTTTATGGAGTCCCCTTGGCAAGCGTAGTCTCCAGTACAGATGATGTTGGCGGAGAGCACGGCAAGGACTGCACCTGCAGCGACTGCATCTACACATGACATAGCCCTCCCCTTACTTTTTCTTTCTAGATACATTATGATTCTTTTTGTTGGTGGACAAAACTGTCTATCAAAACACTTGTCTCAGATCTACTCTTTTTTATTTGGCTACATGTATATTTAATATAGAAGTGTTTTGTGGAGAACAATGAGTTGTAATACATAAGTAATACATATTATGGGAAATGATGTCACATTAGTTGCATCTGTCAGTATTAAATGCTTCCGCTCATATTATTATTGTTTCTTGATTATTTAGGGTTATTGCATGTATAGAATGTGGGATTTATTTTGTGATCATTGTGGTAGCAATCTTGGATGTATTCGGATTACCAAAAGGGTTGACCAAGATACTTTGCCCGATTCTCTAAAATGGGATGTGACAACACTTATCCTCTACCTCGGGTGCTAGGACCACTATCACTACCAGTACAACTAGACATATGCCATATCTGTGATCGACCAGACACATGGCTAAAGACTTTCCACAACCTCGTGGTTACCCACCCCGTGATGTGACAGGTAATAGAGCGGTGCTCCCCTCTGTAAATTTTGGCAGGTAACCTTCTAACCTACCTATGAAATTGCTGTTCTATGATACAACCATGGGTTTATTCTAGCCATCCTAGGACCTATACACATCAGAAGCAATGGCATTTAGAATAAGGAAATAAAATATTACCTCCAAATTATACTCTAATTCCCTATTTTCAGTTATAATAGGAGGCAATTACTTAGGAACAAATGGTGGGGCCATATTTGGGCGCTTACTGCCATAGAACACTATTAAGATATTACAAGAATCGAGCTACGGGGCTATTCAATGGCAGATAATTCCATGAAGGCGAATGATTTGGATATCACGCCTGATTCTCCATAATGGACTATGACACTAGGAGTTCAAACTCCTTATTTTTAGTGAGAAAAATATAAGAAACGCCTCAGAGAAAAATGATGGCCATTGGACCACATTTCAACGTGCGATCGATGGGACCGGCCACAAGACCTGGCAATCGTGATGTGCGGTTGATGCCATCAGCCTCATGTCATTCTGATGTCGGATCTTGGGCAAACTTGGCCAATGACTTTATATAATTTATTTTGATGTGTTTAAGGGCTTGGAACCCTGTAATCACTTTTCTATGAAGTAAAACACCTTATGCTTCATGTATACGAGAGGAAGAGTTTGGTCTACACCCTAAAATGACCAACCACTCACTGTCTCTGTTGTTTGAAACCATGATCCCAACCTACAAGGACTAGGTTACACCCTTGAGGTGTTGGTGCAGTCGCACGGCCACATGAAAGCTTGCCACAGCCACCAGCCACCAGCCGTACTCCTATTTGGCTGCTGCACTTTCCCTTGCTCGGCCAATAGCTGCTACTCAACCTTAAGACCCATGTTAAGGTGCTAGAATACCCCTGGCCTCGTTAAAAGAAGTCCTTAGTATTAAAGCTAATAGAAAGTAGATTTTATCTAATAAGCGTGTTGTTTTGTGGAAAACCAACCCAATCTTCACCTATCTGGTGTGGACAGCACGTTTATTATATGTTAGAAGTGCATGTAGACCGACAATGAATGAAAGTAATAGCTAATGCTTAATGCTTTGCTATGGTAAACAGACAGTAGACAAAGCATGATTTATCAGACAAGTGAATAACACTGAATACAGGAACATAAGCTTAAACTGAAACTGAAATAGTTCTATTGAATAATGAATTAATGCATAATGTGTATATGATTTTGATAAAGAAGCAAAGACTACAATAAGAAGCTATTCGATCGAGTTTACTCTTCTATATTTTGGTAAAGAAACTAAACCTTTGGATGCATATGTTTTCTTCGATTATTATGTTGTGTGATGGTGTGAGATTGATAACATGCTTTTGTGTGATAACATGCCATCCAATATACTGTTCTGTGTGATCATGCATATGCATCTTTGCATTTGGGGTCAGCAATGCCGGTAGGGATTAGAGGGTGAGTGGAATGGGATACTCACTACCTTTCCATGAAAGCAACTGATCCGTGTTTGATTCATGATGTTTGGTTAAGTCAGTGAAGGTGGGTGGAATGAGACTCTTACACCACTTCTTACTAGTGTTGCTTTGCATTGGCCATATGTAACCAAGCCAAGTCATTATATCCTATGTAGAGATCAGATGGGGTCGGAAGCTTGGCGACGTTACAGTCCAGTAATATGGCTAATTAGGTGGACAAGGCTAGTTGAACATAAATCACCCATAAAACTGTACCCCTCGCCATTAGGAGATTATGTAATGACATGGATTCAATAAAAATGTGATATGAATATAGCTGCGATGCTCCCTATACCCGATGTATTATCTATGGACGGGCGAGTAGTTTAGTGGGATTATCATCTTCTCAAGTGCCCGATATTATGTGGACTTGGGATGACTTGCTATCAAGCAGACCAAAAAGACATACCCATACTTAGGGATGTTGTCGGGTTCTGTATGAGGCAGCATCATTCTTAGTAGAGACCCATGCAGCCTGGAGACTCTGTGCATGAATTGTCTTGAGCTAGCACTTACAGTTATCATACCAGACCATAGTTGATAGTTGCATGCATTGCTTGTTGCACGATTAGTTTTCTTGCTAAGCTCGATTATTGAGCTTACCCTTGTATGAACAACTATTTTTAGATCTTGCAGGTTCTTCCTTTGTTGCTTCAGGTAGCCTGTCATCTGGTGTAGAAGATGAGGACAGTGAACCTGAAGAGGAGATTCGTGATCCTTAAGATGATCTGTACAGTTACTCATGGGCTTAGGATGTGCCTACGATTTTACTTCCTTGGATTTGGGATTTTATTTATTTGGGATTCGTATTTGGAGAATAAACTTTAAACAACGTTTATTTATTTTGCGATAATGTTTATTTTATTCTTTTTGAATATTTGGAACCTTTTAAATGTCAACTGAATAATTGATTTTTTTAAAAATCTATAAGACTTTCGCTATATAATGTCTCTTTTAGTTTTGGAATAATTGTTTATTTGAGACATTTAATTACTTTAATAATTGGGGTTGATATGTTGAATATCCTAATGCGTAATCCTAGAAGGGGATTTCTTGTGCCCTAATAGGATGGAGAGATCCCATTGCATTCGATAGTACCGATACGTTGGGAACGGGGCGTGACATGAACAAACCCAGCCCTTTTCCCAATGTCCACCTATCAGAGGAAGTACATAGTCGTCGCCATCTACTACTTTATAAAATGGAATGAAGTCGAAGCCATAGCTAAAATCAAAGTTGAAAAGATGGAGAAATTCTTTCAAAAATCGGTTGTCTACAGGTATGCCATACCCCAAGTACTCATAAAAGACAATGGCATGCAATTCACTACTACCAAATTTGAAGAATTCTGTGAAGAGTTCCAAATTGAACATTGCATAACCTCAGTCGGCTACCTATAGGCGAATGGCCAAACTGAAGTTATAAACGCACCATCTTGCAAGGCCTCAGAAAAAGACTACAAGACAAAAAGAATTATGGGTAGACAAGCTTCCGAGTATAGTGTGGTCCTACAGGGCCACAAGTCAGACCCCTAAATGAAAGACACCCTTCATGCTTGCCTACAGCACCAAAGCTGTCATCCCGATTGAAGTCTTCCATTTGACTTACCACATCCTCAATTTTAATGAGGAGGCCAACTCGGAGGTTCTTTGGACAAATTTAGACGAACTCGAAGACATGCGAGACTCGATAGCAGTTCACATTACCGAGTACCAACAAAATGTAGTTCGGCACTACAACACCACGGTATGACCTCAGCTGTTCAGGGTTGGCGACATAGTCCTCAAGATGGCAACCATATCAGAGCCAACCAAGCACGAAAAACTGGCCCGAAACTAGAAAGGGCCATATAAGATAGTTAGGTCCACCCGAGTCAGCTCGTACACACTCGCAAATATGGAGGGCAAAGAGATTCCATGCACTTGGAACTCAGTCAACCTGTACAAATACTACCAGTAGATCAGCTACTCAAAGAGCCAACTTCTAGTTTTTCTTACCTTACTTTTGAGCAAGTCATAGATTTACTTTTCGAACGTAGGTTTACTTTCAGAAGTTAGGTTTTTTACTTCCAACAAGTATCCAGGTTTACTTTCAATAACTTAAAATTCATATAAGCAGGACCCATCCTGGGACATCGCACCTACATCAAATTTCTATTCATAAATTAAATTTTAGTAGAAGAGCAATGTCAAGTAAAGTCTATTCAAAAGTTAATCTCTATGCCAACCTGCTCGGCCCATCTGAGTCCGTCAGTAGACTTGGATGGTTCATAGAACCCATTAGCCCAACCTTTCTATGCCAACCTACTCGGCCCATCCGAGTCCGTCAGCAAACTTAAATGGCTCATAGAACCCATCAGTGCAACTGTTCTATGCCAACCTGCTCGGCCCATCCGAGTCCGCCAACAAACTTGAATGGCTCATAAAACCCATCAGCAAAACTATTCTATGCCAACCTATCCGGCAAATCCGAGTCCACCAACAAACTTGAATGCTTCATAGAACCCATCAACACAAATGTTCTACACCGACCTGCCTGCTCGGCCCATCCATGTCCTTCAGTAGACTTAAATGGTTTATAGAACCTATCAGCACAACTATTCTATGCCAACCAGCCTGGCCCATCCGTGTCCACCAACAGATTTGAATGGTTCATAAAACCCATCAGCACAATTGTTCTATGCCAACCTGCTCAGCCCATCCTATTCCACCATCACAATTAAATGGTTTATAGAACCCATCAGCGCAACTGTTTTATACCGACCTACTCGGCCCATCCTAGTCTGCCAGCATACTTGAATGGTTCATAGAACCCATCAGAATAATTGTTTGATGCCAACTTGCTCGGCTCATCTGAGTCCGTCAGCAAACTTGGATGGTTCATAGAACCCATTAGCACATCTGTTTTATGCCAACTTACGGCCCATCCAAGTTTTCCAGCAGACTTGAATGGTTCATAGAACCTATCAGCACAATTGTTCTATGCCATCCTGCTTGGCCCGTCCAAGTCCGTCAACAAACTTGGATGGTTCATAGAACCCATCAACTATGCCAACCAGCCCAGCCTAGCTGACTACACGGCTACCCTTAGAAAAAAATTTCAACTCAAGCTTACTTGGCGCAGTATAAGTACAGTACCAAGTTAGCTTTAGGGGTACCACTACCTGGCATACATCTAGTAGAGTTGATGTTTTCCAAGACCTAGCATACATACATCTGGCATAGTTGATGTTTTCCAAGACCTAGCATGCATACATCTAGCATAGTTGACATTTTCCAAGACCTAGCATACAACTAGCAAAGTCGTCGTTTTCTAAGCATTTTTCAAGCACCAAGACAACAACACACAAATGCAGGAAAAGACAACAGAGATATATAATGCATAGTATGGCTGACCAAGAAGGGCCAACGAAAATGTAAGATACTGTTCAGAAAGCAGAAGGGCCAACACAAAAGTTAAAAGATTGTTTAGGGTGGCCGACATCAAAAGCTGACAAATAAAAGACAGGAGAATAATTGTCAAAAAGCCACTCGCACGAATAGATTGTTCAAAGAGCAACTCGGGCTAATGCTTCACTCGGAGGGAAGAGAAGGGTTAAGCTCAATTGAAGCCTGGTCAACAAGGAGGTTCTCGGTCTCTTCTGTAAAAGGGGTGAGCTGGTCGGAATTGAACTTGGCACTGAGAGTAAAAGGCGTGCCACCTGGGATATGAGAATCCTCAAGAGTCCGAGCTGTCTCGTACATTGGTAGGTCTGGCACAGGACTTCAGCTGTGGGCCCCAGGAGTCACTAGAAGATCCTAATCATCAAGGGTCATCCCATCAAGCTACCCCCCTTCCACGGAGTATAGAGGGCACTCAGAAAAGTCCGCCTGGACTCCTTTCTTCTTAAGACAGGCCCAAAGAAAGTTGGCCCCATCCTTGAAGTACCCACTAGCTTCCTCTTTAAGTAGCTACTGAAAGATAGCCGACTCCCGATATTCAGCTATGACCTGCTTCGTGTACAGAGTCTAATGCTCCAGATGCCATAGTTGGCCCTCCTCCAAAAAAATATGCCCTTTCCTCCGTAGCCTTTAATTTTTTTTCACAACCTCCTTCAGGCATTCCTCGAAGGCATGAACCCTCTCCCGCTCCTTGAAATGCTCTGCAATCCGGTACAACCCATCCTTCAGGGCCAACTTACCCTTAATAGTGGCTAAGTCGACAGTCATCTTCTGAACCACCTTCGCTTGAGATTCATATGTGGACGTCGTCTCCTCTTACTTAGCAAGGGCTGAGTCTATGTTTTCTCACAGAGCCTCAAAACGGTGAAAAATGCCTGTCACCATGTTGCCCACCTGTCCAGAAAGTAAAAAATAAGAGCGAGAATTGTAAAAGCCGAAAAGACACAGGACAATCTTACCAAGGACATATAAGAGTAGGCCCGCAAGACAACCTCAGCATTGGACAAATTGGCGAGGAAGTTGACATCCTGGGGGAGTCGGACAGTTTACATCATCTTCCGAGCCACCAAGGAGCTTTTGAAGATTGAGTTGGCAATGGAGAGGTCAAAGACAAGGACAATGGGATGAGAAGCAAGGTTGGAGGACTTCTTCTGGCCATCTCCTTGGCTCTCTTCTCCGAATCGTGCCCCCTCTTTTCAGTCGAGCCCTTAGTCGAGTTGTTGGATGACTTGGCCAAAGGAGGAGGAGGAGGTGGCATGTACTGTCCCGTCGAACGGGGCACACCCAGAGCACTAGTGGCAAGGCCATCCCGAAACTTTAATATATCAGCAGAAATCTCAGAAGCCGACTTAATCTTCTTGTTATTCCCGGCCTCCTCCACTAAGGGATGTTTACCTTAGCTGCTCTCAATGGTGGCCTGTGACCTTATGGTCACTCCCTTTGTGGCTTCAGGCTCCCCAGGTTGCCTCGAGCAGCCCTTGTCTTGCCACATCCACCTCCGCCCCCTCGGGCCGATTCCTCTACTTCCAGTGTCTTCATCACCTCTTCGAGAGAGTACCTCACTGTAAACAAAACGAGGACAGGTAGTCGGTTGAAAACATTATACATAGATATCAGAGGGATTTTTACAAATCATACCTAGCAGATTAAACTCAACCAAGACATCTATTTAACCAAGATGGAGGTTGGGATTGTTTGATCTGTTTTCATCTTTTCAAGGGTCCTTTCCTTAGCTTTCGTCAGCTCGGGCTGCCTGTTGAAGCTGGCCGCAGTCACCAAACCCCAAATATTGGTTAAGGGCAGTGCAGGGGTGTTCTCTTATGAGCCCACAAAGAAAAAATTAATTCTTCAGCCATACACGGATGAGGGTTTCCTAGAAATAATGGGATATTTTTTGGCATCCTCTGACTGAAGAAATACCAACCAGTCAACAGCTGGTTCTCAACATGTTGTTGAACTTGTATGTATATCACAAATGGTTCACAATTAAAACTTGGTCCAGTCGGTGCACAAAAATTATGAAAGCAAAAATGCACCGCCACCCATTCAGGTCAGCTATGCAGGGAAAATTCAATAGTACTTCAGAATGTCGGTCGTGGCCAGAGACACGAAAAATCTCAAACAGGATTACGTGCATGCACATCTCTGAAGACGTCATCTCACATGCTCTCAGTAACTTGTGCTACTCGCAAACTAACAAAGTACAAAAGTTCAAAAGTTGCTTAGAGTTGGAGCATATCCAACTCTTTAGTGATTTTGGTCGAGAACCCCAAAGTTAGTAAAGCAGAAAAGGCAGGCATAGTCTGCTTGCCTCTGCATCGGCTAGGGGGTCTTTGGGAAGCAGTAGTGACAGGTCGGCTCCTTTTACTGGCCTCAAAAGAGGATTCTGAGTCCGAGCCAGAAGTAGTCTCCTACTCTAATTTCAAAACAAAAATACTTGTTATGGGAACAAGAATCGGAGCTACAAGCCTCACTCTTAGACCCGTTGCCTCTTCTCACGGACAGAAGATAACCTCTTCCTCAATTTCTACTAAACCTTCCAGAGACTTAAAATAGTACTTTTTATTGCAGGTCTTCCAATTCTATGAGCACTGGAGCCAAGTGGACTAGGCCCAACGAAGCCTATTATGTCTAGGTGACTATGCATATAATTTATCTTTCATTAGGGTGGGTGACAAGTGTTGAAAGTAACCATGACCTTGGGAGTATAGGTAACCAAATAGGGTGGGTGAAACTGAACAAATCAACATGAATAAGCCCAACTAGAAGTAGTGCCGAAAGTATTACTTCCGGATTCTCTTCTTCTGGTGTACTCGCGCCTGGGTATTGTAGCCGAGTAAATCCTAATTAAACAACTATAAAGGTCAGGTTGAGCTCTTAACTCCACCCAGCTAAAAGTCCATGAGTTGCTGAGCATTGAAGGCATTGTAGCTCCTCTACCAAGGAATTCCTCAATCCGCTTTTCTTCTTCAACCCCCAACAACCATTGGGAGGTAGTTATGCATTGAAGAGAAGACCGCAAAGATCGTATCCACTACAAGTAAGTATCAACCAAATTAACCTTTAATTAATAGAGAGCATAACTATTAGGTTCCTTGAAGGTTAGGGGGTGGGGAGTAGTTTTCCTCATTGGAACTTGGGGTGATACATATATCAATAGCTATATTGGGGAGGGGGGTGGATCTAGGGCATCTTGCATTTCATCTTCAATGGGGGAAAATGAACATTTGACTAGCCTTGAGACCTTTGGGGCTGTTACCCCACCGTCATTACCGGATTTTGACCTAAGAAAGAGAAACCTCAAGAGAAATCTTGGTAAACCCTTCTTGGCTAGTAGATAGACCATTACCAAAAGTAGTTACTTTTTAATATACTTCTAGTCGCCATAGTGTGTTCTAGGGAACTCTCTGTGATGAACCTGAAAGAGTTACCAGAAACATTACTTCTGGATCTACTCTTTCTGGTTAAACTAATCCATTACCCATAGAATCCTAGAAGCAAGGTACTTTCAGGTCAAACAACTGAAGTAACCGAAAGCAGACCTAGAAGTTGTTACTTCCAGATATACTTCTAGTCACCATAGCGAGCTCACAGGGAACTCTCTATGATGTACTAGAAGAAATTACAAGAAACATTACTTTTGGATTACTTCTTCCGATCAAGGTCCCAAACACTGTTTTGGAGGTGGTGAGGGTTCCTGAACCAAAGGTCGGACCCTTAGACCATATTGGGACATGTGTGAATGTGTCCCGAGATGATAGGAGTTCAAGTCGAGAATAGTCATGGGCAAATCACTAACTTGGTGTATTTAATAGGTAATCCACCGCGAGGGTCTAGGGAAGGTAGCCGTCTTATTCTCATAGTTGACTGTAGTCGTTATCAAGGGATTTGGAGCCTAACTTATTTTTGTGTTTCTATCTATAAATGCATTATTAATTATATAGACTGTTGCATCTCACATGTCATTATATGAACTGTATTGTTTGAGCATGCATTGTTGCGTATATATGAAGAATATTAAATGTTGTTTTATGATTGTGATTGTAACCCAAATGGAAGGTAGGGACCAAGGTACTGGTACCGTGACTGCCATTTAGGTTAGTGAACAGTTATCCTGGCGAAACTACGATGCCCAAGGGATGGGGTCGTGAGTCTTAGCTGGGGTATTGTCCAGCTGGTACTCTAGCGAAAAATATGGCACCCGAGGTACTGGGGTTGGGAATCCTAGTTGGGGTATAGCCCATTTACATATATAAACTTAATTGCCATATAGGTTACCATGGTTAGTAAAATATGTAGACCCCATGACTATAACCCTTGCCAATAGGGGTAGACGTACTAGCATAGGTTCATTCCCCTTAGTTACTAACGTGCTAGTAGGAGGGAAGGGGTGGTGGATACCAGGACCCAACCACCAAGAGGGAGCCTATTTAATGGGGTGAATGCACATTTGGTAGCAAGGCTGTCTTGTGTGTGTTGCTCATAGGGTGCAGCTTTCCACAGTACCCAGACTGTGGCAGTGATGCCATATGCCCTAAGGTTTGAGGGTATGATGCCCGAGGTAGTGTAGTGAGTCCCAAGATGACCTTCAGTAGATCATAGCCAGACTTGAATAAAAATAAGACATTCATTTGTGTGACTGTATGACTGTTTCCCTTACTAAGCGGTGGTTGCTTACCCTTTTCTATACTGTTGTTTTAGATTTTCCAACAGGTGATGTACCATTATCCGAGTTTTTAGATGAGCCCACAGCCCTAGTGGCTAATATTGTTGATTCTAAGGTTCCCATCAACGAGATACATGGGAAATTATGTCAATGTCAGGCATGTGCCTATGGGGGACCTTGATCGGTGGCTTTGGGAACTTATTCCTTGCTTTTGTTTCCTTTTACAAATGGTTATACATGTTTATTGTGGTTTAAGGGAAAAGTAAGATGTCTTGTGTCAGTTTATTGATTTATATAATGGACAATTACTCTATAAAGTATCACATAGTGGACATCACATTCTAGACCTTTATAATTATCTTCCACTGTATATGCAATGTTACTCTTATGTTAAATTGTTGTATTTTCATCTACGGTGATTTATGTGATGGTTTGGGTTGACATTGACTCTTGTGGGATCCTAGGCAGGTTGTGATCATCGATCGATGATTCCCTTCACACTTCCGGTATCGTCCGGAATGGAGTGTGACACTCAGATTTCTCGGAGTCTTCGTGGTTTTTGGATGTGCCCTCACTATCCCGACCTCCCATAGCCCATGAAAGGAGTTCTATACTCTTAGGGGAGGATGAAGGCATTGATGCTTATAAAGAACAAGAAGGGAAGTTGGCAACTTACTAATTAAAGAGGAAGAAGAAGGCTTGAAAGTAGCAGACTTGCATGGTCTTCGACTAGCAGAGTGCAAACTAGCAGGGTAACGCTTCCGACTTCAAAACACACAAAATAAGGGTTTCTCGGGGGTATTTATAGGCTTTGGCCTCCCCCCGCGACGCTTCGTAAAGCTCTACCACATGTCACTGGCAAACGGATCATCTGTCAGTCGCATTAAATGAGACAAACGGGTATGCTCTCCGGGTATGACCTTTTGTGTAATCAACCCGCCTCTACGTCATCGGATCCGGCGTTTTGCCTACTAACCTGTCTTCACGCAGCATGGAGTTTCGACGATTCCTCTCCTCAATATTTGACATTCAACATCTCCAAGTCGGGGTATCCGGCAAGACCGCCGGATCGAGATGCCAAGTCCTCGTCTTTGAGACCAAGAGTATGATAATTTCAATTCGGCTGACTTGGATTGTTTCTACACATCCAAATCCACAGCATCCCCAAGCACAAGGGGCAACTGATCAGTTCGACAGACCTGACTTGGATTGTTTCTGCACCTCCAAATCCACAGTATCTACAAGCACAAAGGGCAACTAATCAGTTTGGCAAAACCAACTTGGATTGTTTCTGCACCTCCAAATCCACAGTATCTGCAAGCGTAAAGGGCAACTAATCAGTTTGGCAAAACCAACTTGGATTGTTTCTGCACCTCCAAATCCATAGCATTTGCAAACTCTAGGAGCAACTATTAAGGGAAATATACCCCCAATAAAAAAAACTGATAGGTGGCACATCATCTGGTTAAGGCCGACTGGGCACGCCCTCGGCAACTCTGAACGTGCACCCAACCGGTCGTGCTATTAGTCGAGTCTCTAACCCCAAAGTCCTGTCCTTTTGGGATGCGTCAGACAGATCCCACTTCTCGTGGGACACGATTATAAAGACCCCTAATCCTTCCCAAATATGCATGTAGGGACGTATTCATCGCCCTTAAGTCCCTCAAACCGATCTTATCATGATTACAGGAGCCCACTTACAAGTAGAACACGGCCTATACCCGACCCCGACTTATCGGGAGTCGGCTAGCTTAGAGCATATCCATTCCGCAGAAGGACTTATTCACAGGATGACACTTGTCACCCCGAAGTAGTTGGCCTTGACCATCCTCGTCCCAATCCTCAACTCCTACTCCAACACCAAAACTCGGAAGCATCATAGCTTGAGACCTAGTAGTCCGCCTGATCCACGCAACTAGGATCCGAGCTTCAATGATTCATGCCTCGATCTATAAATTCAAGCAACCCCTCAAGGTAATTCCTAATCAATCTTTTTGCACACACGAATTCTCTCTACGGCCCCCGTTCTTTTAACTATAACTCGTCCTCAACGACTCATGATTGCTCGTACTCGAAATCTAACTTACGTATCAGAATGTCCCCGAACAAAGTTGCCTAAACACTTTTGCCTCCCACTCTGTGATTGCAAGTAATTTGCTCATCGCAGACCGACAGGGCTATTTTCGCCAGGACTATATATATATATATATACACCTCCATCAGTGTCTTTAGAATATATCACATTCTTTTAATTTCACATTGTCTTATTCTCAAAAAATTTCTTGAATCAATGGTAAAATAGATTTTTCACAATTTTTTTTGAAAGTGATTTGCCATTTAAGAATTGTCATTGCCGTGAACATTTTTCAAATGGACAAGTTAAAATGACAAGAATTGGCCCCAACTTAAAAGAGAAATGTACCATTCGACAAGAAAATAAGGTCCCAAATTATTTAATTCACTTGTAAGACCATGGCCCTTCTTATTTTGATATGAAACTTGAATTGTGCGAGATAGGCGCCCGGGGTCCGTTATTACAACAATGCACCATGTCTATCCTCCCAAATCTGGTGCCAAACGTAACTGGGCACCTGTTGCACACAATGGTTTTTCCAAACCTGGTCATTAGCAATTTACAGAGAAAGGTTGCTTTTTTATTACACACTGATCAAGGGCTGACTTCAACTGTAACAATGTAAATGGCTCAAGTGGCCCACACAAACACATAAGCAAGGAAAGGTGTTGGAATAGATGATTGTTGTGCTTACCATCATTGGTATTACAAGTACTTTATCAGTTCCCAAAGAACAACAGCTAGGAGAACAATCCCAATGACAGCTAAAAGCATACACATGCAAGAGCAAACACCTCTAGTACGCTTGTTCAGAATCGCCAATGTCTTTTGCACACGCTACAGCCAACAAAAGAACAAAATAAACAAATAAATAGAGCAAACAAACAGGTACACTCTGATGTATCATACAATCAAAGATTAGTGCAGTAACTCTTCTCTCTTTTTTTTTCCCCTTTTTTCTTTTTTTTTTTTTGGGTACCGTACCGTACAGTAACTCATGTTATTTGTAATAAAATTTGAAATCTTTAGCAGCAATGTTTTGGACCTAGTAATTTGCTTACCCGTTGTGGAAGAAAAATTGAGTAAATTAAAACTGGCGTCCCTAGCTTTTGGTGAAAGCATAAGGTCCCGTGTTCCAAATACTATGGTTAGGGCCCTAACGTTTGCAGAGACTACGATCAAGGTCTCTTTGTTAAGTCATGGTTAGTTCAAATTATGAAATAAGTTCATGTGACAGATAAATTTCCTAAAATCATGGTTCGAGGAGTTGGCTGAAACCAAAATGTCATGCGTACTGATAAGTACTGATAAGTACAAGTTTTGATCAAAACCTGAACAAACTCGACTGGTGAAACCTAGTTTCGACCACTTTTGGTTTATCCCCTTATATAAAATGCAAGGTACAGATTTCGACCGAAAGCATAAGTTTCAACTCCAAATAATATACTTCAACTCCAAAGGCAAAGGCAGGAAGAGTACACAAGAATAACACTTATTAGGCAGTACTTATTTATGACTTATAACATTTAATTAAATGTTTCATTTACATAAGATATTATTCATAAGTAAGCAAACACTGCCTTCCCCCACCCCCTCCCCCCCAAAAAAAAATTTAAAACTCAAATTCCAAAAGAATACAAAAGCCAACCCTCCAATTCAAGAACAAAAACCGCATTTTCGATTGCAAGGCCAATTTTGAACTTTCAAATGCTACGTCTTTCCTTCAATCTAAAAATCTCGTAGTAGTAAAACATCACTAAAAACTAAAAGAGCGTAAAAATAATCTTTTGTGTTGATGCCCAAAAAATATTATTTCCATTCAGACGACATTAAACAACATTCGCATACTCTGAACAAAATTTGACCAGAGTGTAACTCTTTCAATATAACTCGGATTTAAACAATCTCGGATTTGTTGGAAAGCTCTAATTATGATAACTTTGCAACAAATCCAAGATTGTTTGAATCTAAGTTATGTTATAGCCAAACCTTGTTTAGAGTACGAAAATAGTGTTTAAAATCACCCTGAATTAAAATAATTTTTTGGACGTCAAAGCAAGTGATTATTTTAGCACGCTATTGGTTTTTAGGGATGTTTTACTATAATAAGATTTATAGAATTTTTTGATTTGGGAAAAAAAACTTAGCATTTGGAAGTTGAAAATCATCCCAACACCCAAAAATCTAGTTTTTATTCTAGAACTAAAAGATGACATCTTATCCTTTTGGAATTTAAATTTTAGATTATTTTATTAGATTCAAATGGAGTGTTTATTTTAATGATGCCTACTAAGAAGGATAAGATAAGGAATGATCGTATTAGAACTAATTTGGGAATAACGCCGATACATGATAAACTACAAGAAAGTCGCTTGAGATGGTATGGTCATGTTCAACGGAGGTCGTTAAATGCTCTCGTAAAAATGATTTGATTCAGATTGAAAGATCTAAAAGAGCTAAACGCAAACCTATGACAACTCTAGGGGAGGTGGTGAATAAAAACATGCATAGTGATGCGGACCCGGGTCTAGAAAAACCCAATTGGGTCCACTGATAGGCCCACCTAAATAATATAGAAATCAAACTTCAAGTGTGATGGCAGAACTGTAAATATTTCAAATGAATGGCAGTTCTATAATAAATCAAAACTATGATGGACCAGAAATTTCAGACGAAGGTTCACAGCAGCTAGAGCTACTATTCCCAACTAATAGTTACTCCAAGCAGAAAGCAACCGAAGAAGATTAAAGGACTGAAACTAGGTTTGGCGGTGAGAGAAGGAAGAGGTGAGTTGCAGGTTTTGTACTTCACTGTAGAAGGGATTTTGGGTCATGGGTTTTGTGGACTTAGTCGCCCACAGGAAGGGTAATCACCACAGAAGTGCAGGGGAAGAGGGAGAGATATGAGGGAGAACAGGGGATATAGGTGGGGCTGGAAATATCGCACAAAACAGGGGAGTTTGAGAGAGGGAGAAGAAGAGCAGAGAAATAACTAGACAGAGGGGGTTTGTCTAAACCAGCAAGAACAAAGAGAGACAGAAGGAGATGAAAGAAAAGATTGAGAGAGAGCACCAAAGATTACCTCGAAAGAGGAGAGAGATGAAGAACAAGGAAGGGGAATATTAATCTGTCGGAATAGATCTAGGGAAAGGTTTCTGTAACCGAGAGTGAGAGAGACCAAGAAAGATGAAGGAGAAGATAGACAGAGAGAGAAACCAGAGGGCTAGAGAGAGAAACCAAAGGGGAGTGAGAAACTAGAGAGGATAGGAAGAGAATACCTACCCATAGATTGGTAGGGGGAGGATAGCTTCCACAGCAATGGGGAAGGGGAACGAATCGTCGACGGCAAGAGGATGCCATACCAAAGAGAAAGAAATGACGAGTGAGAGAAAGAGGGGGGAGAGCAGGCTACTCTGCCCATAGGCACCAGATAACCTTCAAATTTTCATTCTCTTCACTATTTCACAAAATGAACTGATATGCTTTTATATAGGCTTCAGACTCTTAACCTAAAACAAGTTGGACTGCAACCAAAACAGGCCCATACTAAAAGAAATAAAACATAAACCACACAAACATAGGCCCAACTGACAAAACTTAACAAAAACAAAAAAATTACCAAGAATTCCCAAATTAAACTGAAACCCTAAAAAGATTCCAATCCGACTGATCCTAGCCTGCATCACATAACTTAGGCCTTGCTCCAAGTATGACATTGAACAAGCTAATTGGCAGACAAGAATCCATGTCGCCGAATTGTTGTTGTTGTTGTAAGTGTTGCCTATTAACTCCGGATACAACCCCAAGTCTCAACGTATACTATCAAACTTGGATCCACACCACAATACCATTTTAGGATTTCCTAAACTAATATGGGAAATAGGTGTAAATGGTTTAAATATGCAACATAAAACAATCAGATCAAACAAACCACTTCAGGGCCTCGAAACCTAAGTTTTGAGATCACCCGGGAAAAATACCAAGTTTCAAATAAAACCAAGTCGAAACTTGGGACAACTCGGTTTCAAGGCTGGTTGAAACCAACTCCTTGAACCTTGGGTATAATTAGCTAAGAGGTTGTTTAGGTTGTTGAAAATAGTCGCATTCAAAAAAAATAAAGAAGTCACGGTAACTTAACGAAATGATTATTTCTTCTAAATTGTTTTAACATTTTTTTTTTCAAAACATTTTAAATGTCTAGTTAAGTCAAACCAAAATTTTCTTCGTTTTTTAACAAAAATTTGAAAGTGTCATGTGCATATTATGTTCTCCACTTATATCTGTACCAATCATGTTAAAAGAAAGCAGGATCGGCCTATGCCAATTCGGCTTCTGCCGGAATCGGCCTAATCCCTGGAAATCGACCGATTTTTTTGATCGGATTCAGCCAATTCCCATCCGATTTCGATCAGAATCGGTGATCCGATTCCAATTCTTAGAGCCATGGTACCAATGCAATATTATGAGGGCATTTTTGTACGAATGCAACAATATAGAAGTGTTCATGTGCATGCAAGCAATTGTTTCGATGACCACCTAGTCTTGAAAGCAAGGTACAAAGGTAAATTGATTCTAATAATGTAACCTGTAGCCTGGAGCCCGTCGAGTCCACATGTTGATCCAAGGAATCCTGTAGAGTCATAGGGAAACGACACAAAGTTCAGGAATGCATAATGGAATCGAGAAATAAGGAACATATAGGATGAAACAAAAACATGGGAACAACTTGACAGAAAACATACAAGAAGCGCCGTGTGTAAGCTAAGTTCCTCGTTGACCGCCAATGCAATATGCTTTGTACTTATTACTGTCTCCTCCAATTTCCCAAGACCTTCATCTTGTTCTGCTTCCAATACAAGCCCATACATATATCCATTTCATGAAAGCCCAAGAGAAAGAGAGAGTAGAAAAGGTAATATCTTGTTAATAAGTTACAGAAATTTGCCTTTAATTATTTGCCGCTGAAGGCCAACAAGACCATGGTTGTCCAAGCCAGTTGTTCTGTTCATGGCATCTGGCTTTATATCTGGTCCTAGCAAGCTGTCCCTACTAGCAAAATTCGACATATTCAGGGCAGAGGACATCTGGTTAGCTTTGGATTTCAAATTTGCTAGCATATCCTGGCGCCGATGCATCTCCTTCTCTGTTCTGGGTATTTTGAATATAAAAAAAATAAAAAAAAAAAAGAATCAAAGTTTAGGAACAAAATAATATAATCAAGGGAATTGGTTTTCAGTAGGGCAAAGGAATTTATAGGCCCCAAGTCTTGATGGAGATCTCACATATCCAATATAACATTCATCAAATACACAGTGTTCATAGACCTCAAAAGGTAGGTTCCCTGGGAAATATTTAGAGAGAAATTGTTCTCAAACCAGAAATACAACGAATTTAAATGCAAGCAAATCAGAAGAATCAGTACAACTAAAAACTGAAAGCCAAAGTACCACTAAACGAGGAAATCAATGGGAGAGTAATTGAACATCAAAATCATTTTAGAAAGAAGACAACCAACAGATGATCTCAGGAAGCCTTCTCCTGTTTCTTCTCCCTCCAACTCTTTCTTTAATTGAGTTTGTGTCTCGACACCCAGATGCCTTGCACATTGAGTAGCCGCTAGTCACCAAAGCAATGCCCTGACAACTCAATTGTCTCGTTAGTTTCCCATCCCTTTCTGTTGGCATCGCAGTAAGTTTTTGGAACATGAATTCCTTTACGGTATGTTTGTCCATGTTGCTTATGCAAACCATAGAAGATCCCTATCCAATCATGGCAGGCTTTCATAACCATATGGGCTAGTGGGTCCAACATTAGGCCAACCATGATTAATCCCTTCTAGTTGTTATGGCCATTAAGCTTTCCTAGCCTCATGGGCTAGTAAAATCTAACATATGGGCTAAACTATGATTAATTTATCTTTAGCAGTTATGATCAATACTCATTGGTTTAAGATTTGGAATTTAATTTGGTTGAGGATATCAAGTATCAGATACCAATATCAGAGTAGAGCTTGAGTTATATCCTATCTCAATAGGATTAGGCCCAGGATTTCATCAATGGCCTGTAAACAGATTCTTTTTTATGTCATAGAATAACTCTGATTAAAATAAAAGCATTGATTCACCCCTTTAAAGTTTGATGCTCAAAATGTGGTTCTTCAAGCTCACAACTACACTATTTTGCATAATTCCATTTATTTTTCCATTATTCTACACATTTTTCTCCACAAATTTGCTGAGTCTTGTATGGTTTAAAATTTTAGTTTTTTAAACTGCAAGCATTCTTGAACCAAGAGCAAAAGCTTTCAGGGTTTAAAAATCACACCAGAATCGGCTGAATTGGTCAATTCGAACTCAGAATTAACTGACACTGATCCCAATTAACCCCAATTCTGCACTTATTGAGTCCAGCCGAGTCCGATCGATTCAAAAAATATTACAGTCAATTCTGAGACAATTTGAATAAAAGTCGATGGAAAACGATCCTGTACCCAGTTCCGAGTTTTTAAACCTTGAAAGTGTTGTGGTGATTTTCTATAAATTTTAAAGCTTTGACCAAAAACTTCTTCAATATCAATGATGCAGTATTATTCGCCCCACAACAGTTTATACCAATGGGAACAGAAGGTCAAAACCAGCCTGCCAATACTGTTCACATGAACAACTGTTCACATGAACAGTACCAACAGTTTTAGAGGCTGATTTGAAAACATGCTTTGGGACCTGTCCAAGATCTAGAAGATCCTAGAGCTGTCCAAGATCTAAAAAAATCCCTTGAGAACTGTCCAAGATCTAGAAGATCCTTTAAGAGCTATCCAAGATATTCTGTCCAAGATATTATTCTTTCCAAAAGATAAGATGGTTGCTTTCTAAATCTAGAAATTCCCTAAAAACTACTTTCTATTTGGATTATTTCTATTTTTAGTTTTAGAAAGATTGCTTAGCTAGTAGAATATTGGAATCTCCTCCATTGTAAAGTTTCCTAAAAGTTGAGTTACCAAGTTAGGATTAGTCTCACCTTCTAAATTTGTACTCAAACCTTTGGCTATAAATATCAATACAAAATCGAAGCATTCTCTGGTTGAGGAAAAAAAAAAAAGAAGCTCGTTTGCAATGTTGAGTAGGGTTTCCTAGGCTATGGGATTCAACCAACCTATGTGGGATTCCTAAGGTTATGTTTTTCTTCCATCCTTCCTTCCCATTATTGATTCTTTTACTTTCTTTGTTATATGAACAAAAAAAAAAAAAAAAAAAAAAAAGAGAACCCGAAAAGAGAGAAAACACTATTCATGGTTTACTGTTTAGAGGTTATTCTTGCTGAAACTTGTTACTACCATATCTCCCTATCTGACCATCAGAATTGCTTGCAACTTTGAGAGCATATTCCTCCTTAGAAGGCCAAAGTTTGATGGGAATTTGAGCCAACTCTAGTCATCCAATTGTTAGTCATCAAGTGAAGATATTTGCTGGTTAGTTCATATTTGTACTGTTCTACTAAAGGCAGAATTGCTCCTTGCTGTTCTAACTTCTAATGGTTGGATTGGTTGATTATGTTAGTGAGCCGATCCTCCTGTGGGACTGGTTCCTAATGTGTTAAGTTGGGGACTCTCCAACATTATTTTGGTATCAAAGCCAATGGAGAGTAATCCTAATTCTCCTTCTCTGAACATGAACCTTTATCAGCAAATTCTTGAGGAGATACACCAAATAAGTAAGTGCCGTACTCGAATGCAGTGACGTTTGGGTATCTCAAAATCGCTCATAGTAAAGGGATCTGAAATTGCACCGAAAGAGAACTCAATGCCTCCATTCGATATGGAAGCATTAATAAAGGAATTTGATGTGAATAATAAAGGGATGCCAGCAACTCTTGATGACAAGGCAAAATCCACCTTTGAGGTTCCTACGGTAGAAAGTTACATTGAAGAGGATAAATATGAAACCCAATTGACTGATAGTGAGAGCCACAGTGGCAATGAGGCCAAAGAAGTTGTGGAGACGATTGTGCAAGACAGAGCCAGATATGGTAATTCTCATGGACACCTTCTTCACAGTTGAATCCTTCCAAAAAGTTGCACATATTAACCTTGTGCTTCCTACACAATATTTTGAAGAGATCACCAAAGGTGATGGACTTTCTTCTAAATTTTCATACATAAACAAAGTTCTAATATCAAAGGAAGATATATGCCGACCCCGCTGAGCTTATTCTTCACCACTACAAAACTCATGGACAAGTTTATTTTAAGTGGAGGGGAGCTGATGCAGTATCATTCAGCCTACAACAGTCCATGACAAGGGGAACAGAAGGTCAAAACTAGCCAACCAATACTGTTCACGTGGTACTGTTCACGTGAACAGTACCAACAGATTTTAGAGATTGATTTGAAAAGATGCTTTGGGACCTGCCCCAGATCTAGAAGATCCTAGAGCTGTCCAAGATCTAGAAAATCCTTTGAGAACTGTCTAAGATCTAAAAGATCCTTTAAGAGATTTCCAAGATATTATTTTTTTTAAAAGATAAGATAGTTACTTTCTAAATCCAGATATTCCCTAAAGTTAATTACTTTCTATTTGGATTATTTCTATTTTTAATTTTTAGAAAGATTGCTTAGCTATAGAATATTGGAATCTCCTCCATTGTAAATTTTCCTAAAAAAGTAAAGGCTGAGTTATCAAGTTAGGATTAGTCTCACCTTTTAAATAAGTACTCAAGCCTTTGGCTATAAATATCAATACAAAGGAGAAGCATTTTCAGGTAGAAAAAAAAAAAAAAAAAAAAGCTTGCCTGCAATGTCGAGTGGGCGGTTTCCTAGGCTGTGGTATTCAGCCAACCTAGGTGGGACTCCTAAGGTTATGTTTTATTCCATCCTTCTTCCTTCCCATTATTGATTCTTTTCCTTTCTTTGTTAAAAATAAATAAATAAATAAAAATAAAGAGAGAGAACACTGTTCACGGTTTACTATTTAGAGGCTATTGTTGCTGAAACTTGTTGCTACCAGTAGCTGCCATATCTCCCTATCTGAACATCAGAATTGCTTGCAACTTTGAAAGCATATTCCTCCTTAGAAGGCCTAAGTTTGGTGGGAGTTTGAACCAATTCTAACCATCCGATTGGTAGTCATCAAGTGAAGATATTTGCTGGTTAGTTCATATTTGTACTGTTCTGATATGGGCAGAATTACTCCTTGCTGTTCTAATGGTTGGATTTGTTGATTATGTTAGTGAGCCGATCCTCTTATGGGGCTGGTTCATAATGTGTTGAGTTGGGGACTCATCCTACATTAATCAATCATAAATCGGGTCTTCCAATATCAGAGAAATGATTCAAATCTACACCTGAATGTCAGGACCCGCGACCCGATTACAAGATCTGCCTACACACTTCACAGATTATCCGCCTACATAATCCGCAGGTTAGCAACATGGTTGGTCCATTAGAACATTCTACACATGGAAGGTTATAGAAGCCTTCTAGATTCTAGTTGTATATAGAGTTCCCTAGAATTCTCTACTATGGAGGTGGGAATGTTCTAGGCTCCTTTACTAGAATGTTTCTAACCATTAGATATGAGACATGTGTATAGATCCTAACCATCCATTGTATTGTTTGATGCCTATAAATATGACTAGCCTCATTTGACTAAGGCACCCCGCAACCTTGGAATCAAGCAACCAAGTATTTAAGAAGAGTTTTTAGTGCAATACATTCCAATCTCTCAAAGCTCTCTTGTATTCTCTTCTATCTTGGCAAAGGGGTTATGCTAACTTAGCACCACAAGAAGACTCGTGAGAGACTAAGTGCCGGCACAGTTGGCTTAGTTAAACTAAGGCCGTGACAATTTGGTATTAGAACACGGTTGCGAGAGGAGACGCTTGTGCAATTGAAGGCATCATGTCTAACTCGGAGGTACAAGACGTAGTTGCCTTGGAGCAAGTTCGAGGGAGGGAGGCCAACCTCAACACGGAGAAGAGCAGAAGGGGTAGGGACAAATCCCAAGACATGGTGGGTGCTATGGAGGCGCGACTAGCTCGGGTGGAGCTAGCTATGACCGACACCACAGAGAGGGTAGATGATGTGGAGCAATGTGGGGGAAGAGCTTGAAGGCCGCTTGGGGGAACCTAAGGAGGAGTTTACTGGCCGATTGGAGGAACTCAATGGGTCCTTGCAAACTGCTAGCAACACCATCGCACAACCACAACAAGAGAGCTTGACAACTTCAACGCTCATGTGTTGCCGATGTTAGCTACCTTCAAGGCTCATATGGAGGAAATGCGGGCAGATTGAGCCATGTGCAAGAGGGCAGTGGCCGCGGGAACTACTACCTCAAGGGAGGCGCCTAGAATAGAGGTGCCAAAGTCCAAATCATATGATGGACAAAGGGATGTACGAGAAGTTAACAACTTCTTATGGCATATGGAGAGATACTTCAAGGCAATAACGCTCAAGGACGAGCCAACTAAGGTACGGACTACCACTTTCTGCTTTAAAGACACTGCTACACTATGGTGGCGTAGGAGACACGCAGACATTGAAAGTTGTACATGTACACCATCGACACCTGGAATAGTTTTAAAAAGGAATTGAAGAAGCAATTTTATCCCAAGAATGCTTCCTTCTTGGCAAGAAGTAGCCTCAAAAGGCTCAAGCATACGGGGTCTATTTGGGACTATGTAAAGGTTTTTTCTATATTAATGCTTGAAGTCCTAAGTATGACTGAAAAAGAGTTGTTGTTTAACCTCATGGATGGCCTCCAAGGCTGGGCTGCGCAAGAGTTGCAATGCCACGGTGTGCAAGATCTTGCCTAGGCAATAGCGGCTGCGGAGTCCATAATGGAGTACAAGAAAGAAAAGTCATCAAAGTCCAAGAAGGCATTCTATGCAAAAGGAAAGGGAGAGAAGACATCCAAAGATTCACATCCAAAGGAAAACCCTAACAAACCCTCATCATACAAGGAAGGTAAGAAGCAAAGCGATGACAAGAGAGATAGATACAAGCCCAGGAGCACTTGTTTCCTTCGATGGACCACATTGGGTTAGGGAGTGCCCAAAGAGGAAGGCATTAACGGCTCTACTCGGCAAGAAAAGTGGAGATGAGGAAGCACACATGGGGTCCCTACAACAATTAGCTACCATCAAGGCCAAGACGACGGAGGTCAAAGCCATTACCTCTCAGAAGGGGCCATGTACGTGGAGGCACACGTCAATGGCAAGCCCACATGCGCCATGGTCGACACGGGTGCGACGCACAACTTTGTCTCGGTGGAGGAGGCAAAGAAGCTTGGATTGAAGGTGTCCAAGGAGACAGGATGGCTCAAGGCCGTCAACTCCCAAGCTCATCCCATTCATGTTGTGGCTCAATGGGTCGAGATGAGCATTGGGACATGGAGAGGCACCATGGACCTATCGGTAGTGCCTATGGATAATTTTCGAGTCACGCTTGGTATGGAATTCCTATGGAGGATAAAGGTCATACCAATGCCCTTTATTAACACAATATACATCATAGAGGAGGGAGCTTCTTGCATAGTTCCAACAGTACAAGGGATCATGAATGGCCCCAAGCTACTATCTGCAATGTAGTTAGAGAAAGGGGTTAAGAAGGGAGAGACGACATATCTCGCCGTATTGCTCAACGAGGAGGACAGACCTACGAAGACGCTGCCTAGGCCTATCGAATAAGTCCTTGGTGAGTTCAAGGATATGATGTCGCCTGAGTTACCCAATTCCACCTAAAGAGGGAAGTGGATCACGTGATTGAGTTGGAACCCGATGCCAAACCACCTGCCAAGGCACCTTATTGCATGTCACCACCATAGTTGGAGGAACTAAGG
Organism: Protea cynaroides; assembly: GCA_028583415.1. NCBI lineage: Eukaryota > Viridiplantae > Streptophyta > Magnoliopsida > Proteales > Proteaceae > Protea > Protea cynaroides. Next base: position 26,424,793 of record CM053265.1, on the reverse strand, counting down.
AAACAACTCAAGGACTTGCTAAATGCTAGCTTTGTCTGCCCGTCTAAAGCTCGTATGGTGCCCCGGTTCTCTACCAAATAAAGCATGACGGATCGCTTCGCATATACATCAACTATCGAGCACTTAATAAGGGAACCAACAACAACAAAGCCTTATCCCAACTAAATGGGGTCGACTACATGGATTCTTATCCTCCAATCAGCTCTATTCGATGTCGTACTTGAAACAAGGTCTAAGCTATGCATGTCTTTCTTCACCACTTCCCCTAGAGTCTTCTTAGGTCTGCTCCTAGCTTTTTTAGATCCTTCAATCTGAATCAAATCACTCCTCCGTACAAGAGCATCTAATGGCCTCCGTTGAACATGGTCATACCATCTCAAATATCCCATTCCTTTGATAGCTGATTTGTTTGACCAGCTTGGTGGAGCAAGATACTTCACGAAGCTAGACATGTGGTTAGGGTACTACCAAGTGCACATAGCAGAAGGAGATGAGCCCAAAACAACGTGCGTGACACGCTATGGATCGTACGAGTTCTTGGTTATGCCCTTTGGCCTCACCAATGCACCAGCAACGTTCTGCACGCTCAAGAACAAGCTCTTCCACTCCTACCTTGACAGGTACGTAGTAGTTTATTTAAATGATATTGTTATATATAGCAATTCATTGGAGGAGCACGTACACCATTTGAGGATCGTCCTTAAGGTGCTAAGGGACAACCAACTGTATGTTAAGGAAAAATGCTCATTTGACCAAGAGGAGATGATATTCATTGGTCAGAAAGTTGGGGGCAGAAAGTTGGCCATAAATGATAGCAGTGTGCAGGCTGGATGATAGCAAGGTGTAGGCTATCGAAAAATGGAGGGTTCCTACAAAGGTCACTAAGCTAAGATCCTCCCTTGGCTTAGTAAACTACTGTCAGCAATTCATCAAGGGATATTCTATAAGGACAGCCCCTTTGACAGACCTTCTAAAGAAGAACAAGGCATGGCAATGGTCAGATGCATGCCAACAAGCCATTGAAGAACTGAAAGAGGCAGTGACAGAGGAACCTATGCTTGCCTTTCCTGACAATGGCAAGACATTTGAGATACACACAATGCCTTCAACTTGGATATCGGCGGGGTTTTGATGCAAGAAGGACATCACATTGCCTACGAACGCAGCAAGCTTAACGATACGGAGCAACGCTACACGGTTCATGACAAGGAAATGACCGCGGTGGTGCATTGTCTAAGGACATGGTGTCATTACTTACTTGGCTTGAGGTTTGTTGTGAAAACAAACAATGTTGCCACTAGCTACTGCCAAACACAGAAGAAGCTGAGGCCTAAACAAGCTAGATGGCAAGATTTCTTGGCGGAGTTCGACTTCACCTTTGAGTGCAAGCCGGGTAAAGCAAATTGTGTGGCGGACGCATTGAGTAGGAAGGCAGAGTTGGCCTCTCTTAGACAACCAGATGGAGTAATCTTGGACTTGATAAAGGAAGGGCTTGAGCATTATCCAATGGCTAAAAACTTGATAGCCCTTGCACAAGAGGGCAAGACCCGTTGCTTTTGGGAAAAGGATGGCATACTTCACGCCAAGAAGAAAAGGCTCAACATACCCAAGTGGAACAATCTGAGACGAAATCTCATCCGTGAGTGCCATGACACGAAATGGGCTGGTCACCCCAGAACAACGACATACACGGGCATTATTGGAAGTGGCATACTATTGGACTCAGATGCGAGATGACATAAAAGCCTATGTGAGGACTTGTCTTGTTTGCCAACAATCTTATCTTGTTGGCAGCCAACAAGACAAGGTAGAGCAACAAAAACCAAGGGGATCGTTGGAATCACTGCCTATCCCAAAAAGGTCATGCGAGAGTGTGTCTATGGACTTCATCAACGCACTACCTAAGTCAGAAGGGTGTGGCTCTATCATGGTGATTGTTTATAGGTTCTCTAAATATGCTACCTATGTGGCAGCCTAATACAGTACCAACTTCCTTCCGTATTATATAGCATTTTATTTCTCTATAAATATGAACAAAGGAGGAGGAATCAGTTTTTAGACTTAAAAGAAAACCAAAGAGCTATATGCGATTTGGCTAAGTCTCAAGGCTGTTAGACTCAGCCGAGACCTCCCTCCGCCTTTTGCGTGTTTTATTTCAAGGCCTCTCCCTCTCTTCCACCCACCCCCCCCCCCCCCCCCCCCCCCTCTCTTTTTCTTCCCCCTATTATTCACATTGTTTACCTACCTGTTCCTCCCTGTTTTCCCATCGGTTTTTCAAGCTACAAGCACTGCTGATCCTGCTGCAAATACAAGAACAGAACCAGTCACAACAGAGTTTCCAAATTTTATATCTCCTTAGTCAATGGATGGATCGACTTCAAATTTAGATATGATTGCAAGGTTATATCAATCTTCAAGTCCTCCATGTTATATGATCAACCAATGGTCGGATTGACCGGAAAGCTAAGTTTTCTATTGCTGTTTTCCTGGTTTTTCAACCTATTGTTGGACTGGTTGTAAATCGATACTATAGCATAGATAGGAGTATAAATTCATCTTCTACCCTAGCCTTTGCATCAATTGGTATCAGAGCATGGCAGCAGAGGGTTTTAACTCTCCTAACCAGCCCAATGACCCAATGACTTTGGTGCTCCAACAACTTGAGGAGATGCAAGCCCAATTTGCTAGTATAAAATAAGGTTAACTCATTTATAGGATAGCAGCAGTCCACGGCTACTAACCTACCTAGGAGTCATCATAGAGGTCCTCAAAGGGTTTCTATTGGTGACCAACAAGACCCCCCATATTATGAGCGTCAGATGCGACCACACCCTTATGATAACACACATGAGGTGAGGCTCGAACTGAAGGAGTTTAATGGCCTCCGTGACCCACAAGCTTTCCATGATTGGATGTGTGCCCTTGACAACTATTTTGATTGGTTCGATCGAGCTTCTAGAGAACAGGAAATTGAAGCTGGCCAGATCCAAACTAGTGGATGCCGCTCGTGAATGGTGGAGACATTACGAAGGGAGTTTGGTCCGACAGCGTTTGGAACCTACCACTTGGGAGGAGATGAAAGAAGAGCTCAAGGAAAAGTACCTACCTAGAACCTTCCAAAGGAGGCTCCATGATCAACTGAATACCCGTCAGCAAGGTACACTTTCTGTTGAGGATTATATGCTCCAATTTTATAATTTATGTGCACATACAGAGCGTGACAATGATGATCAGATGATATCCTGATTTCATCTCGGCTTACGTCCTGATATCAAAGACAAAATTGGTGTTGCTGATATCGTGACCATCTATGATTGTTTTGAGAATGCCCTACAAGCAAAAGATTTGTTGAGCATCACGAAGTTTACCTCACCATATGGGGAAAGTAAACGATCTCCTCCAACACCAATGGCTGCAAATAAGGTGATAGTACCTATGTCAAATAACAATGTGCAATGTTAACATTGCAATGCTTATGGACGCTATGCCACGAAAGCTAAAAGGAAATTCTCTTGTTGTTACAGCGGATGCTAACGCTGAGTTTCAGATTTTGTGAACCAATGATGATACATTAGACAATGCCATGATTGGTAACGATGTAGATGTTAGCTCTGGTGAAGGCGGCAATGAGGACTCTTATGGAATCCATGTGGTGAACCATATATTGTTGGCTAAAGCCAAGGGTGAAGATTGGCACCATTATTGTGTTTTCAATACCCACATGGCTAGTGGCTCAAGCCTTGCATAAGTTATCGTGGATAGTGTGGCAGTTGTGTGAATGTTGTTTCACAAGCTTTTGTTATAGACTCTAAGTTGGAAGCAGAGAAACACCCACAACCCTACAAAGTCTCTCTTAAATGATAGCACACAAGAGGTGAATCATCAATGCCCTATCCCTCTAAAGATGGGAGTTTATGATGAGTGTGTTTTGTGTGGTGTTACTCCAATGATTCTCACTAATGTGTTAATGGATCGACCTTGGATGTATAATAGTGACGTACTAGTGGGTGGCACAAAAAAACCAATGCTACTTTGATGTTGGCGGAAAACCTCTAATCCTAAAACCTCTCAATGTACCTGCTAAAAGGGGAAAGCTGAGACCTACACCATTGAAATGCGAGCAGATACTAATGTCCCAAAAGAAGGACCAACCAACAAACAAAAGCAAGCAGATTATGCAATCATCTCCTTCTAGACAGCATGTCAACACACCACTTCTGGTCCTACATCAACAAAATTTTGAGAGTCACCACTTCATTGACAGTGACACGAAGCATACATTGCAGTTTTCCCAACTTGTGGCCCCACCAATTGATGAAATTGAAGACATCCTTGACCATAAGCATACTTCGACGCAGAACGGCGGCGACTATCAATCATTCCTCGTCAAGTGGAAAGGACGACCCCGTCATGATTGTACATGGGTCCATGAAGACAACTTCAAGAGGCTTGATCCAGACCTCTACGATCGTTATATGCCATTCTTCCATTTGTCGGAGACGAATATTTATAAGACGGGGGGAGCTGATGCATTACCAACTTATAGAATAAGAGACAGCCAAGCCAGCAAGCCAACCAAGCCAGCCTGGCCAGCCAAACCGAGCGAAGCCAGCCATGGCTAATGGCGAGCCGTGGACCAATCAACCTTGCTAGCCAAGCCATTGAAGCCATGGACAGCTAGCCAGCAACTGTCCACTAAGGAGATATTCTCTTCTCCTTCCTCTTTCCATATTTTACTTCTTTCCTAATATTTAAGATACTATGTAAGTATGTTTCCAAGATAGTTATTTCTATTTGGAGACTTGCCTAAAATTGGAATTTCTGTTTTAGAAACTTTCCATTGTTTATTGAGAGGAGAGTTTCCCATTATTTTCCTTTTCAGTTTTAGGAAACTTAGTAGCAAGGACAGAATGGACTTTCCTTCCATGATTTTAGAAGGATTGACCAAGTCTTCTTCCATATTATGTAGCCCTTTATTTTTCTATAAATATGAATAAAGTAGGAGGAATTAGTTTTTAAACTTAAAAACCAAAGAGTTATATCCGATTTGGCTGAGTCTCAATGCTGTGAGACTCAGCCAACACCTCCCTCCCCCTTTTGCGTGTTTTATTTCAAGGCCTCTCCCTCTCTTTTGTTTGCTAATATAGACCCCCCCCCCTCCTCTTTTCCCCCTATTATTCTCATTGTTTGCCTACCTGTTCCTTCTCTGTTTTCCCATCAGTTTCTCAAGATACAAGCACTGCTGGTCCTGCAGCAAATACAAGAACAGAAGCAGTCACAGCAGAGTTTCAAAAATTCATATCTCCTTAGTCAATGGATAGATCATATTTAAATTTAGATATGATTGCAAGGTTATATCAATCTTCAAGTCCACCAAGTTATATGATCAATCAACGATCGGATTGACCGGAAAGCTAAGTTTTCTATTGCTGTTTTCCTGATTTTCAATTAACCTATTGTTGGACTGGTTGTAAATCGATCTATGGCAAAGATAGGAGTATAAATTGATCTTCTACCCTAGCCTTTGCATCACAGTCCCTAGGGATTGCACAGCAGACGAGGCGGCAAGGCTATACCTGAAGAATATAGCGAAGTATTAGGCGTGCCACGCATGATTATCAGCGATCGACACCCTCGTTTCAGGGGAAAGTTTTGGACGGAGCTGTACAAGTTGTTGGGTTCAATTCTTCACTTTTCTACAAGCTTCCATCCACAAATTAATGGGCAGACCGAACGCGTCAACAACTTGCTGGAGGTGCACTTGAGGCACTTTGTGAGTGCCAACCAAAGGGATTGGGCCAAGTTGATCATGGCTCAATTCTCCTACAGTCTCCGAAGAAGCGAAGCAACGTACCAAACTCCGTTCAAGGTGGCCACAAGACAACCACCTTTGACGCTGCAGAAGCTTGTAACAGGATACACAGCGAAAAGCCCCTCGGCGTTCAAGGCTGAAAAGTAATAGCAAGAAAAGATGGACGTGACCAAATCTTACCTTGACAAAACCACGAAGAAGATGAAGAAGTGGGCCGATAAAGAGAGGCGACCAACAAATTTATGGTAGGCAACTTGGTGCTTGTGAAACTTATACCACAGCATTTCAAGTCCATAAAGAAGGTGCACAAAGGGTTGCTTCATCGTTATGAAGGCCCATTCGAGGTTGTGAGGAAGGTGGGTAAAGTGTCCTACAAGATGAGCCTTCCTCCCAAGCTCAAGATTCATCCGGTTTTCCATGCAAACATGTTAAAGTCATATCATGGGGACATGGAAGACCCAAGCCATGGACTTCGACTCGAACACCTATGGGAGTAGTTACTTCCTACAAGAGGGAGGCTGAATACATAATAGCTGACAGAGAGATTCGAAGACAAGACGTTTCTCCTAATAGGGAGCACCTAGTCAAGTGGAAGGGATTACCAGAGAGCAAAGCAAGTTGGGAACCCATAGATGCACTTTGGCAGTTTCAAGACATAATATAGAAGTTCCACGAGGAGGATGCGATGAGAACATCGCCAACTTAGGTGGGGGACAATGTCACGCCCCACGACCCGCTTACAAGATCCATCTACACGCTCCATGGGTTATCTGCCTACGTAATCCGCAAGTTAGCACCATGGGTTGGCCCATTAGAACATTCTACACATGGAAGGTTATAGAAGCCTTCTAGATTCTACTTATATATAGAGTTCTCTAGAATTCTCTACTATGGAACTAGGAATGTCCTAGGCTCCTTTACTAGAATGAATGTTCCTAACCGTTAGATAGGAGATAAGTATATATATCCTAACCATACATTGTATTTTTTGGTACCTATAAATATAGTTAATCTCATTTGGCCAAAGCACCCAGCCACCTTGCAATCAAGCAACCAAATGTGTAAGAAGAGTTCTAGTGAAATACATTACATTCTCACAAAGCTCTCGTGTTCTCTTCTATCTTGGCAAAAGGGTTAGGCACTTAGGCTAACTTAGCACTACAAGAAGGCTTGTGAGCGACTAAGTGTCATCACGGTTGGCTTAGTTAAACTAAGGCTGTAGCATGAAACTAAAGTCCCACACAACAAAATTCAGCACCATGCGATGGGTTTTGTTCCAGTATACTCGAATTAATCCAAACTTCCAATTCTATTCAGGTTAAGACTTCAATTGGGATCTATTTGGCTCCCCTTTTATCCAAGGTTGACCTCAAAATTTTGACCTTTTTCTATCGCTAGTTTAAAATTTATTTTTCAAAACCCTTGCAGAAGTGGTGAACCTGTTCAGGTTTCAACCATCAAAGAGTGTTGCCTTATTGTTTATCAGTATAGGTATCCTTGTCAACAAATAATCACATGCCAATAGCCTTATCTATGGTCTTAGAACCACATTGAGCAATGCAAAAGGAACAGACAAGTATATGAACTAAAAATTTAAACAAGTTACAAGGTTATGTATGGATTTGTACACAGCTATACTGGATGGAGCTTCAGGGAGTTTATGAACTTGAATAAAGATGAACCTGGGGAAAAAAATTTTCTCCATCTTTGTGGGAAGGATAACTTTGTGTACTTTAGCACATATTTCCAATATGAGATGTATTAATAACACAATTGCATACTTGTGCAGTTCTTATATACAACAACAACAACAACAAAGCCTTATCCCAACTAAATGGGATCGGCTACATGGATTCTTGTCCGCCAATCAGCTCTGTTCAATGTGATATTTGAAGCAAAGCCTAAGCTATAAGAACATGTGCAGTTCTTATATAATAAATATTATTTAATATTCACTTTCCCTTTAAAAAAGTTTTTAGGTCAAAATAGGATTTTTATTTATTTATCTATTTTGAGATGATTGATATTAGTAAGTAGGATGTGGTTTTATCCACGCTTGTGGAGTTGCTAGCTTTATTACTACAATTATCAAAAGCAGTTAAGAGTCTTGGCCCATTAAAGGCAGAAACAATCAATTATAGAAACAGTTCTGGACTTTGCAATTGAAGGAAGGAAACTTGCACAGGTTTTCTTCTATTGGTGACTTGAGGTTTAGCAGGTATTCTTCTGTCCATGATAATTCCAAAAATTATTCACTAATTAAAAATATTCCTCTGAACAGTGCTTCTCTTGTATTGCTGTTTTCCTTTGATTTGATGACTTATTTGCTTAACCCCATAGGTGGCCATAGAAGTTCTATTCAAACCATTTAAAACCTAAAGAGAAATACACTAAAAAATATTTCTCTGCCATATTTTAAAACCCTTCTCATACCAATAAAAACTTATTTGTCTCTCCAATCTTTACTGAACTTTATTTCGTGGCTCTCAGTACAGATGCCCCTCAGATGCAGTATCAAGACACATTGATGAGGATATCACAGTGGCTGATCCAGCCTATAGAGTGTACCAGTGGAGGATGCATAGATTCCAGCCTTCTCCCCCTCTACTATGGTTCGATGAGTTTCAAGGCTACCATTTGGCCAGGAGCAGCAGCATTTTGATTTTATTTTATTTTAGAGTGTTTATTTTCTGTCTATTTTCTATTTCTAGAAACTGTTTGTTTCTATTTCTATTTATATTTTTCTATTCCTGTTTATGTCTTTCTATGTTTTTCTTTTTTTTAGCATGTAAACCCACCCCACCTCTTTCACGTGTTTGCTGTCCCCCTGCCACTAACACTGTTAGTTTTTATTTTATTTTTATTTTTGTAATTACAGCAGTTGTAACTGCCTAAAAGCAGTTACAAAAGCTTCCCCACCCCCGACGGTTTCACCTACGTAGGCCTTTAAGGCCATTTTTTTTCTGGAAAATTATTATGCAAGAATGAATGAAAAACAGAATGGAATTCTCTCCCTCTCAGTAAGTGTTCCCTCTCTCTCTCTCTTCCCTCTCTAAATCTATAATTTTCTGGTTTTCCCTACCCCTCTCTTTCTTTTTTTTTTATTTCTTCTAATTTTTGAAGCCTGAAATTCTGAACACCCCTACACCAGTACACCCCACGGTTCTACATGATTCTGTGTTTGTTTCCTTTCTCTTTATATATATATATATATATATATATATATATATATATATATATATATATATATATATATATATATATATACCTGTACTTTAAGGTTTTGTTACCTTCTTACTTCCCCAGCCCATATTGAATTTCTGTTAACCAGTTCCTGAAACAGAAATCCTCATCACAGACTGCTCAATTCTTCATGCAAGTATTATTTACTGTTGGGTTTACATAGCCAACATTCTACCTATTTCGTTTTGTGTCTTTTTGTATCCCATGTTTTTATGACCAGCAACTTTCAAGTGCTGTTTTTCTTTTTTCTTTTTTTTTTTTTTTTTTTTTTTTTTTTTGGTCACTGTTACTCTGTTTCTTCCCCCGCTGAACAGCAGCCTTCAAGCTGAATTATATTATCCATAAGATACTAAATCTCCTGGTCAGCATTAACTCCAGTTAGTATTTCAACTTCTTTATATTGGACTGTTGTTGAATCTCATGAAAAGTGGTTTCTTAGGCATGAAACATGGCTGTTCACATTTTTAAGAGAACTGAAATGTCATGCACCAGAACTTATGGAATGCTGCCAATAACACTGAGTTTTATTTCACTCTACTTGATCATTGTCAAGTTGGTAGTCAACGGCTAGATATATATTGCTCATTGGCCAATAGAACCCAACCCTAATTTTTAAATGTATGTCATGTATGTTGCTGTCCTACTGTCCTACTGTCCTACTGTCCTACTGTCCTACTGTCCTAGCTAACCAAACCTTGGATAACCTAATACCTAACTAGCTGTAAGTGTAGGGAACCTAAACCCTAGGCAGTCCTACATCACACATCCTTTATAACTAACTTTGCCCCCATTTTATAACCTAACATTCTTACTTTGATTACCCATCCAATTCTAACCCTAAAACATCATGTGGGCCCATGCCAGCAGTACAGCAACCATTCTACATAATGAGGGAAACAATCACTAGAAAACACCATGGCCAGCTAAAATACAAAATTAGAGGCCTTTGTTTCATTACAAAGAAGGCATTTAAAAAATAAAATTAAATAATAAAAAAAAGAAAAGGTATGTTCTTGAACTGCTATATCTTGGAAGTGATCCAACACACTCTGTGAGCCTCTAAAAGAAACTAAGATGTAAAATAACCATTTTAGATATTGAGATCAGAGCCCTCCTATCCACTGTGATTGGGATGTGAATTTTATTGTCTGTTCACCAGTATTGTTGGGGCTTAGAATCTAATCTGTTGAAGCCTGGACAGTTCTATGGTTGTACTTGTATCTACTATTTTCTCCATTAAAAAATAAATTGTTATCACACCATCAACCACCACAGATAAATTTACTAAATCAAAGACTAACAGAAGAAAGCATTCAGTGATCTTAACAACATAAAAAGAGCACTGGTCCCGATGTCATCAATATGGAGATAGCATCAACGAATTGGTTTCCATAACAAGGAAAACCTTTGAAGAACTAAGAGTAGAAGAAATTGCAAAATTCATATAACTACAAAGCGCAGATCATTTTCTTAAATATTTGAACTAAAACACTTACATGGGCTGCTTTGTAGGTAGCTTTGATAAAAGGAACTGCAAACTATCAAGTCGAGTCCCTAGTATCGTAATCTTTCTCCTAATGGCAGACAAGTGACGTTGGGTATCTGGTCCTGATGAGGGCAAAGAACCCCTTTCAGAAATCATTCCATTTATATCATCAGCAAGCTTCTGTGCTTCATTTAATTCCTTCATCCATGAATCTGCAGATGCCATTGCCGCTGAAAGATAACAGACAGCTAACTAAGATTTCATATGCATATTAACTGAATAGATTTCACAGAAAAATTAGCATATATTAAAAGGAAATAACAGCCTTGACAATAAATGTGAAAGAAATCTAAAGTTGTACACAAAATATTGCTGGAGAAAAAAGCAGACATGAAATATGATTTTGCTGAACTAAACATTAACTTAAGCAGGCATTAAGGCTAAGAAATCTAGTTTTACAAAAAGATAAAGATCTAAGGATGAGGAAGATTTGAAAAGGTTGAAATTTGCTAGAAATGAAGCTAAGAATATAGTTGAGAAAGGAAGGATTTAAGAAATATTAGGATCTCTATGGTTATTTAGACACAAAGGACGGGGGCAAAATCTTTAAACTAGCTAAAATGAGGGAAAGGAAGAGCAAAGATTTCAACCATATCAGATACATGAGAAAATTACTCAGACATCCCCTATGTTCAGGCTTAAATTCAATCCTTCACATCCATTCTGAAAAATTACTCTAACCTCCCCAGAAGCTGACAGTGTTAAAATTAGAAGTGAATTGAGCATTTTACCCATTCAATACAGTACCATTCCTTTTCATTCACTTCTTCAATTCCAAAAACCCTACAACCAGAGCTTTCAGCATACACTTGCAGGCACTCCCTTTCTCAGGTATTCTTGAAGCATCAAAGCAACAGGCTGTCTGAGCATCCACTCCAATGCTCACATTATTAGAGGGGCTGTAATAAAGCTAAAAATTTTCCACCCAACACGCTTCAGCAAAAGCTAAAAAGAAAGAAGAAAAGGAGCTTTGGGCTTCCTTCCTTTATTGTCTTTCCTTGCAGCCTCTGCCAAGCATCTTTTTTATTTTCGAATTTGAGGCTTCTCTTATTCTTATTTCTTGTTGGGCATTTTCTGTGTTTCCTGATTTTTTTTCTTCAAGCCCCTGGTTTTCTGCCTCTGTTCCTACTGAATATGGTTCTCAAATGAAAGATTTTATTGGATTCCTTCTCTTTGGCTTTTTTCGCTTGATCAGTAAATTCTATTCTCTGTTTTGGTTCCAGGTTCTTTGTTTGACTTTAAAATTGGAATTCTTTGGGAGCTCTAGTGGGTGGGTATTTTCTGGCTTTAGGTTTCATTCATAGAATTGATGTTCTCTGCGTATTCTTCTTAATTTCTCTAGGCGTTCTCTTGGAGAATTCCAATTTCGGCCTCGAGCATGAACTGGGCCCTGACAAGAATTACATAACCACCGGTATTGGTTACACTTGCGTCGCCAAACCTTCTCCAATTTCTTCTTTTTTCTTCTTCAGTAAGCGCCACCACCACCACCCATCCTGATTGCAATAAGTCACTATTCGATGATCTCTATTTTGACACCATATACGATTTATCTGAAACGCAGGACAGACACATCCACAGAACAGCTCGACGCTGTTGTGGTTATGGTGGTCGTGATTACTCCATTGCCAAGAATAGAAGAAAGAATTGCAGATCAGTCCAGACTCACTTAGGCTCTGTATGATAACCATTCTATTACGTAGAAATGTTTCTGAGATAGAAACAGTTTTCTTGTTTCTGTGTCAAAAAAATATTTCTGAGCATAGAAATGTTGTATGTTAAAACCAGGAAAAAAATATTTGTCAGGGAAAAAAACAGAATCATGAATGGTAAACACATAACCAGAAGTATTTCTTCTGTATGGATCAAAATTACAGAAAATGCCCAAAGAGTCAAAAATCCAATGTTAACAGCCTCAGTTGATTGTCCAAAAATTGCAAAATACATGGAAATTTTAGGGATTTCAAAACAGAACTTAACTAGGGATTCAAACTGAGAATAAAGCACTAAATTGTAACCAAAATCAGTAAAATAAATTAGACTTGAAATGGTCAGACTTCTATTCTAATTAGGATTCTATGAATCAATTAGAAAAGATCAGCAACTAGAACTGAACTTGAAAACAAACCTGAAACTGAAATTTCTAGTAGAACAGTATAGCCACAGGATTTCAGTTTAAGAATTCTGACCTGATGTTTGCTTGAATGACAAAAAGTGACATAAAGGAAAGTAGATCTGAGTATCACTCACGAATCCACAGCAGTATTGTTTAAAATCTAAACAGAATCAACATAGGAAAGACTGAAGTCAAACCTTAAGGCTCACTGCAAGGGAAATTAAAGTGAAGGGAATTAAAACTTTTAAACTTAAAAAAGAAACTTTTTGTGATCATTACATCACATGACTATGTAATTGACTACAAATCATCCCATATTTTATTATAAACTTATACTTCACTCCGCAACCAAACCCCTTGCATTTGATAAATGAAATAAAATTTCATTTAAAAAATGTCATCAGTAAACACGGTAAGAAAATTAGATAGTTTATAAAATCATGTTAGGTAATGGCTATAAAAGTTTCCTTTTTAGGTTTAAAAAATTTCACTTTCTCTTTCCTTTAATTTTCCTTGCAACCAAACAGAGCCAGAAAAAAAAAAAAAAAAAAAAAAAACAAAACAAAAACAGCTTCAAACTCCTCCAATCAATCAGCTGTGTTTGGAGGTCCTAAACCAACGAGGACTCTTAACAATTCAAAGAATACATACTCTAAACAGGACTGGAATTAATAAATCCTAATCTAATCTGAACTAAGACAACTAATCACCGTCGAAGTAGGAAAAAAAAATCCAAAACAGAACTCCACATCAGTATAGGAATAAGATTCCTAGAAAGACTACAACTTTGCATCCATGCTGCTCTTGGAGATATACACTTGTCACCCATGTCACAACAAACTTAGATAACAAAATCACATGTACTATTTCGAGATGAAATTGAAATAAACACAACCATTTGCATAAAAAAGTTCAATAACATTAATAATCTCATCCAGTATTTAAAATAAATTAAAAGAAAAAAGAAGCGTAGCACAATCTGGAGGCTCGATTATATGTTTACCCCAAAAAGAAAACCGTAAGGGGGAGCTGAGGTCGCCGGTGATCGCCTGAAACCTAACCCTAGGCGGATGGAGAGATAGAGAAATACTATCTATTATGGAGAGTGTGGTCGCCGGTGAGCACCTGAACCCTAACAGTAGCGGATGGAGAGACAGATAGAGAGAATCACCCGAACTCACCACAGCTCGCCGCTGCCCGCAGAGTCTCCAACGTCTCAAGTCCGCAAACGATGGTGAGGGTGGAAAGTCTGGGTTAAAGAAAAAAAAAAAAAGGAGAGACTAAGGAAACCAATTGGATTCAAAGTAAGATTGTAATCTTGTTTTTCAGTGGACGGTGAAAAAAACCAGAGGGTTGGATGGAGACGACACCGGCACTGCCACCCAAACCCGGCCGTATACGTCCCCTTCTCCTCGTCCAATTTAAAAAAACAAGAACGACAAAAAAAAGCTACATCTCCGTCACCAATTCATCATTATTAATATTGTCGTGTTTCACACTAATACAATCCGTGGCGTGACGTGTTCGTTAAAGTTTAAACAAAAAGGCTGTGCGTGTGGTTCTTCCCATAAACATTGCTGCCCCTCACCCATTCTGGGACAACATGATCCAATAACATATCCATAAATATGGGGAAAAATTCTACCATGCCATTCACCTAAAAAAAGAAATAAAAAAAATTCGCTATAAGTCCACGCTTTATCTGAACTGCACGAGCATGCCAATTTTTTTTTTTTTTGGTCATTTGAAAGTTTGATTAGAAAATTATTACCGTTGGATGTGTAAGATTGAGATGCAATGATCCTCTAATATGCAGAAATATTGTATCCAAATCCTCTCCTCCCTGTTTTCTGGTTCCCACTCCATCCAATGGTTGGAGCACAAAGAACTGGGGAGGAGAGGATTTGGACTCAGAAATATTATCCCGTGTAATGTCAATTGGGCACCTAGCAGTAGTCACTTCTTGTAAAGGTAAATTACAAGTGAGATAGCGTTTAAGAAATTCATGTTAGCCTAGTTAAAGATATGTGGAAAAAAAAATTTGTAAACAAAGATTTTATTGAGCACAATCAGGAATACAAGTCGAAGTTTGCATGATACAGGGATCACTCAACCATGAGGATGAAACTAGCCAATCATACGTTCCTGAAATCGTACAAGCCTTCCGAGCAAGGGAATGAGCTATGACATTAGCCTCCCTTGAAATCAAAGAAAGGAACAGTCTTCACAAGATCTAGCCATGCCCTTAATATCCATAAGGATCGAATGGATAGAAAATTTTGACTCATGAGTCGGATTAATGATAGAGAGAACTAGATCCGCGCAATCCGATTCAACACGTATCTTCTTAAATCCATCATCAGTAGCAGCAGCAAGGGCAACTCTAATAGCCAACGGTTTTCCTTCCAAAGCAGAAGAAAACCTTTGATTGGAAGAGCACACACGAATGATCTTAAAAGTAGAATCTCTAAACAGAATGCCAATACCTCCGAAGGAATCATCCCCATTGTATGCCGCATCAACATTTATTTTAATATATCCTTCCAAAGTTGGAGACCTACCATGAATCAAAAGAGGGAAAACTTCTAGAATTTTCTGTTGACGGGCACAAAACTCATCCCAAGCCGAATTAGCTTTTTGAGCAATCTCCATCGGCGAGTGACAGATAAAATTGAACAGAAAATTATTTCGGGTTTTCCATAATTCCCAGCAAACAAAAGAGGCATGACCGAAGGTATCCCTTCCAAGCTTCTTATTTTCTTTAAACATTATTGACCATTGTTGAATCCACCACAAGATAGAAAAATCCATATCAGCTGGAACAATATAGGATAAAGATGACGCAAACCACGTGGCATTAGCAAAAGAACATCAAAATAGGATGTGATCCATGGATTCTGCCTGCTTGCCACATCTTTTACACATAGGATCAATTGGGATCTATAATATAAGTCCTCAATCGAAGCAACTCCAAGTGCGCAGTCCCTCCATAAGAAATTTTTTTATCTTTGGTAAGGTTTTAGAATGCCATATGCGTTTCCATGACTTAGCCAGGATAATCCTCCATGGACTAATACGAGAGGAAGAGGCTTGCTGCTGAATTTGATCTTTTTAATATTTGAAAAAAGGTGATACACCGATTTTACTGAAAATTTGCCATTTTTGGCAGCAGCCCAAATGAGTTTATCCTCTCTTGGAAATATACTAAGTTGTATCTTCAAAATGGTTTTTTTCTCATCATCATTAAACCATAAATTTAGTAAATTAAAATTCCAAGATCTGGATGAGATGTCAATCAGATCTTTTACCATAATCAAAGGGCAATTCTCAGGCTTTGCTCTTTTGATGCAAGAATCATTTAGAGAAGGTAACCATTTGTCATTCCAGATATTAATATTTGCACCATCACCAACCTACCAAAGAGGACCATGCAAAAGAACCTCTCTACCGGCAAGGATGCTTCGCCATGCTCAAGACGGGTTAATACCTAATCGGGCATGTAGGAAATCAGATTGAGGAAAGTAGATGTCTTTTAAAAACTTTACCCATTTAGCTTGAGGATTATACCAAATTCTCCAAGCAATCTTGGCAAGCATAGCTCTATCCTGGAGAGCTGGATCTCTAAGCCCCATTCCACTTTTTTCTTTGGACATACATAATCTGTCCTATGAAACCAATGCATTCCTTTATTAGTTTTCCCATCCTTCCAAAAGAATTCTGAAGCTGCTTTCCTAATGAAGTCATGATAAGAAGATGGTAAAATAAAATGGGAAGATGCATAGTTTGAAATAGGTAACACAACTGATTTTAAAAGCACCTCCTTGCCCGCCTGAGAAAGGAGATTATTTTTCCATCATTTCAATTTCCGATTGGTCCTATCTAAAATATCTTGAAACAAGAGTTTTTTGATTGCCCAAACTCAGTGGATAATCCCAGGTACTTGGAAGCCCCCTCACTACAAGGAATTCGAAAAATCCTAGAGAACCATCTTTTGAACTTGTTCTTGGTATTTGGGCTAAAAGTAATACTAGATTTCTTCAAGTTTATATTCTACCCAGAAGCTCTACAATATTGATTAAAGCAATCCTTGTGAGCCATGGCTTCATCAAGCTTGAGTGTAGAAAAAATTAAGCAATCATCAGCAAATAATAGACCTATTTCACACTTTTATACTTTTAACTTGACCAACCAGCTATGCCGAATGAAGAATTGAAGATAAAGCTTGGGTGCAAATAATGAAAATAGCAGGTGATAATGGGTCACCTTGTCTGATTCCTCTAGTAAGAGTGATCCTACCATGCGCAGCTCCATTAACAATCAGAGTGTAAGAAACAAAATTAATGCAATTCATGACCAAATTAACCCAAGAAGGGTGAAAACCCAATTTAAGGAGCATACCTTTGATAAAAGTCCAATCCAACCTGTCGTATGCTTTTTACATATCCATCTTGAGAACCATGAAATTTTCCTTTCCTTTCTTCTTTTTCCTGATATAATGAAAAATCTCATGAGCAATAATGACATTATCTGAAATGGATCTGTTGGGCATGAAAGCCGACTGATTGGAAGCAATGAGCTCATCATCAATGAAAGGCTTAATCCGAATGGCCATGATTTTAGTAACCAATTTAATGCAAACACCACTCAAACTTACGGGTCTAAAGTGGTCAACTGTTTGGGGATTAGGACTTTTCGGAATAAGGCAAATATAAGTGTGATTAAGGTTTTGTGGAATCATGCATACGGTAAAAACATTCTGAATGAAATCAAGAAGGTCGTTCTTAACTAAATCCCAAAATTTCTGAAAGAAAAGTGGGGGAAAACCATCAGGGTTTGGTGCCTTTTTGGGAGCCATGGAGAATAAAGCCTGTCTAATCTCCTCCAAATCTGGAATTCTACAAAAGAATATCACTCAGATGTGAACCATAGGCTGGACAGTGTTTAAATGTGTTAGAAAGAGAATCTTGGTCGATATTAGATGTTGTGAAAAGTTTGTCAAAATATTGTTAAAGTTCACTGTAAACCTCATCATCACTACTAGTCCAAGATCCAGAAGCAAGTTTGAGCTATGTGATTCTGTTGTAGTTTCTCCTTTGAATATTGGTGGCATGAAAGAAACTAGTATTCACATCCCCACTTTGGAGCCACTCAATTCTGGATTTTTGAGACCACATGAACTCTTCCCTTAATAACTCTTTATTAAGAGCTTGGATAATCTCAAATTCTCTTTGCTGAGGGAACTCTGAATCAGATCGGCTTTGAATAGTTGATAACTCATTTTTTAATTTGTCAATATTATTTTGAATGCATCCAAACACTTCCTTATTCCATTTATGGAAAGTAACTTTTTTATTATTAAGCTTTTGTGAAAGGACATTACCTGCTGTAGATGAAGGACTATTCCATCTCTATTAGCTCCATTGGGACAGTCTTTGTGACGTAACCACATTGCTTTAAATCAAAACAGCCTCCGTCCTTTGTAAAAGATTCCCTCAAAGTCCACCAAGATTGGATTATGATCTGATCCATAAGCAGATTTAGCCACAACTTGAGCAATATCAAATTTGATCCTCCAATCAGAATTTGCCAATGCCCTGTCCAATCTAATTCTAATATTATCACTTCCTACCCTTTTGTTGTTCCATGTAAAAAGAGGTCCCTGGAAGCCTAAATCAAGGAAACTACAAAAGTTAACTAGATCTCTAAAATTACCACAATCTTTAGAATCAGGTATATTCCCCCCCAACTTTTTCTCACTCAGTTCCACTTCTATATAAGCTGATATTCTTGATTCTGTTCCAAGTAATGTATCTTTTGGATTTTTCTGGATCTCCATATACACGGGTAAGAAAGAAAGAGCTCTTATCATATGTGACTTTACAATCAACAATTCTTTCATCTACTTCAAGAATGGAGACTGAAATATCATCGAGAACGAGTCCCCTAGATAGTCTGACAGGATCAAAGCAAAACAAATTCTTGCATTTGAATTTCCTGAGCAAATTTTCCACCTTACTCCTTGTATTCTTGGTCTCCATGAGGAATATAATGTCTGGTTTATCAATTTTGAGGAGATTTGACAAAGCTCGAATTGTCAAGGGACTCCCCAAACTTTGACAATTCCAGCTTAATGTTTTCATGATTTCCTAGGGGGCTGGTTCTCCCTAGCCACGACAGGGTCATCTGATAAAAAATGCTTAAATATCTTGACTTGTTCTTGTTGGAACCTTGGCCAAATATTGAGCAGTCATGAACAGTATAGAGTATGTTGTCATTATTGGCAATGTTGTCATTGTTGGCAACCTTGGCTAAGTGATATGAAGGAGAGAGATTGTCCGAAAGAAGCAGAGAAAGTGGAGAGGTTAAAGACCAGAAAGAAGAGAGAGAAAGGAGGAGAGAGAGTGGTGGGGATGAAGTGGGTCCCACCTAAGGTGGCCAGCCACCTAGGCAGCCAGACCACCCAGCTGGCCTGCCAGCTAGGCAGCACAACAGGCTAGGCCATGCAGAAGCACAGCCCAGCCCAGCCATGCCGCGCACAGCAAGCCAACAGCAGCATAGCACAGCAGCGCAACCAACCTCGAGCAGGCCAGCAAGGCCAGCTGCGTGCGCCCCTCGCAGGCACAGCATGTCTTGCGCAGCATAGCCCCCCAGGTGTTCGATCAAATGTAGTAGAGAAGCCTCATCGAAACAACCAACTGGAAATTTGGACTTACAGGGCAATCTCACACATTGACAAGGGCTTTTTGGTCAAGTAAAAAAATTGGGATTCGAAATGGAGGGATCGGATTGAGCTACATTGCTTGGATTTTGATCCGGCGACTCATAGTGAGGTGGGCTACTATGTAGCATGTATTTCCATGTCAGATCCAGCCGCGTGCAATTTGGTTGGCTGGATGTAGTTTAAGATCATAGCATGCGGCAGATGAAGCTGGATCCATGTTTGTGTGTGTCGCGGGTACAGTACGACATCGAGCCTGATCCAAATCTGTCGGCCAGGATCGCAGCTGAGATCAATTGACATGATGGAGCCGATCTATCGGCTAAGATTAAATCCCGCTTTCATTTGACTTATCCGACGGCTGTTATCAGAGATTCCTAATCGGCTGAATGAGAACTCGACTGCTCAGCTAACATGTCAGTGGAAGCGTTGTCTCGGTACATCGCAGGCACATGAAATGTTTTCAAAAGATTCCTTTTCTTTTGTTGTGGTTGGCCGATCTTTGGATGGCCATATCTCGGCCATCCAATGTCCGATTTAGGTGATTCAAAGTCCCATGGACTCAGCTCTTCCAGTAGAATCGACCTACAAGAAAAAAAAGAGGATTTTTAGAGAGGTAAGCTGTGGGTTTTTGATGCAGTCCAACTACGAAGATCGGCCCGCATCAAAGCCCAAGCTTACAAAGCCCATTTGGCCCAAGACCAAGGTATGAACCAAGCTACAAAGATGAACGACCCTTGCTCCTTAAAACCAACCCCTTTTTGGTGACCTTTCAAGTCTTTAGTGGATAATGAGGTGGCCTTTTCTATTCAATATTTCTAGAGTCTTCTTTACATTGGAGCTTGCATCAAGACATTGAACCTAACATCAATACCTTGGACAATCTATCTGGCTCTACCATTTTCTCAAAGCTTGATTTGAAAAGTGGTTATCATCAAATCCAAATTAGACCGGGAGATGAATGGAAGACGGCTTTCAAGACCAAAGATGGACTATTTGAATGGCTAGTCATGCCATTTGGATAGTCAAATGCCCCATCCACTTTCATAAGGTTTATGAACCAAATCTTGAAGCCTTACCTTGGAAAATTTGTTGTGGTTTACTTTGATGATATTCTTATTTAATAAGACTACTAATGAGCATTTGCGAGCACCTCCAAGAAGTGCTACTTACCCTAAGGAAGGATAGTCTCTATGCAGCCCTTGACAAGTGCTACTTCATGGTGGAGGAAATTTTCTTCTTATGTTTCACATCTCCCGGGAAGGCATCTCCGTTGATAATGCAAAGATTAAAGTAATTCAAGAATGGCCAACTCAACCAATGTTCATGATGTTGAAGCTTCCATGGATTGGCATCATTTTATGGCGATTCATTGCCCATTTCAGTTCTTTAGCAGCCCCACTCACTTCTTGCATAAAAAGGGAGTCTTCGAATGGACCAATGAAGCCCAAGGGTTTTGAGCAACTCAAAGAAAAGTTAAGCCTTGCCCGATTTTAGCTCTTCCAAATTTTGATCTTATTTTTGAAGTACATTGTGATGCTTCCGAACCGGCATTGGAGGAGTCTTGAGTCAAGGAGGGACGTCCGTCGCTTTCTTTAGCAAAAAATTGAATGGTGCTAAGCTCCGTTATAGTACTTACGATTTAGAGTTTTATAGCTTTTTTGGTCCCCTTGAGTATTGGAGGCCATATTTGATTCATAGGGAGTTTATTTTGTACACGATCATGAAGCTCTAAAGTACATTTCAGGTCAACAAAAGCTCAATTCTCGAAGAGCAAAATGGGCGGAGTATCTTCAAGAATTCAACTTCCATATCAAGCACAAGGCCGGTGTTCAAAATCGAGTTGCCGATGCTCTTAGTGCAAGAAGGGTTTGCTCTCTATGATGCGTAGTGTTGTACTTGGCTTTGAATCTTTTCAAGAACTTTATGAAGAGGATGAATACTTCGCAAACTCCTCTCGGATGCAAAGACAAGG
Source organism: Protea cynaroides (assembly GCA_028583415.1). Taxonomy (NCBI): domain Eukaryota; kingdom Viridiplantae; phylum Streptophyta; class Magnoliopsida; order Proteales; family Proteaceae; genus Protea; species Protea cynaroides. The sequence goes on along the minus strand of CM053265.1, from coordinate 26,403,383 downwards.
CCCTTGTCGATTTTACTTTTGTGATGGTTTCCTTTTCAAGGAAATCGCTTATGCATTCAAATTGTTCCTTACGACAAAGGTGTTGAAGAGATACATAACGGAGGACACTTTGGGAGGACAAGACACTACACTTAGTTGCGACTAAGTACTTTTGGCCCCACCTCAAGAAAGGTGTGTGCCGTCATGTGATGAAGTGTCGAAAATGCCAAGTGTTTGAAAGGGACAAAACACCAATGCTAGCCTCTACTTACCCTTATCCATACCACAAGCTCCTTGGGAAGACATATCTATGGATTTTGTCCTTGGGTTGCCACGCACACTTCGAGGTATGGATTCAATTTTTGTGGTGGTTGATAGATTCTCAAAGATGGCCCACTTCATTCCTCCGCAAAACAATGGATGCATCCGTATCGCCGATCTTTTCTTTAAAGAAGTTTACAAATTGCATGGTCTCCCTAAGACTATCACTTCTGATCGAGATACGAAATTCCTTAGTCATTTTTGGCGACAACTTTGGAAAAATATTGGCACCAAACTGCAGTTTAGTACGGTGTTCCACCCTCAAACCGATGGCCAAACTAAAGTAGTCAATCGATCTTTGGGAAACTTGTTGCGGACCTTGATCGATGACAACCCCCGCTCTTGGGAAAATCGGTTATCACTTGGTGAGTTTGCCTTTAATTGTTCGGTGAATCGAACTACATGTTATAGTCCATTTGTCATTGTTTATGGGAGACAACCCAAGTCGGCACTTGACCTCTCACCCATTCCATTTCTGGAAAAATCAATTGGCAAAGTTGATGATATTGTTTCTGAAATGAGACAAATCCATGAAAGTGTGTATCAAAAGCTTCAAGACAAGACAAAGCTCTACAAGAAGGCCTTTGATAAGCGGCGCCGTGAGGTAATCTATGAACCCGGTGATTATGTTTGGGCTTACTTGTCACCAGAACGACACCCAGTTGGAAGCTATAACAAACTTAGTTTCTTGGAAACCCTAAACTTATAATTTTCTAACAAAGGTAACATGAGGAGGTTATTTCTAGTAAGGCTTTGTTCAGACTGGGTGAGTGTGTCACTGTCTTGAAATAATGGTGAGGTGTGTATATGAAAATGGGATCCTGATATGCTTTGATTTGGTTGATCAAAGATTGGTGGGCTGTGGGTATTGGTGCCCAGTTGGCTGGTTGCATCAGGTTGATTAAGCTTTGGGGAACGATTTATTGTTACCTCTAAGAAATTTGGAAAAATTTGCATTAAAACCGATGCAAATTCAGGATTATTCATGATATGCTCTGGGATATGGATAGGTTCTGATTGGGTTATGGGTTTAGTGAGTTGTCGAGAGGGGTTTGTGACATGATTAATCTCTGGGGAGACCAAACATTGTGATGGGAAACTGGAAGGTTTTTCTGGATTTTGATTTTTTTTTTTTTTTTTTGTGACTGATTTTGCATTGTTTCAAGGTTGGAATGAATGCTACTTTTGGAGGAAGTAAATGGGTTGCCAGTTGGCATTAAAGGAGGAAAATGAAGGGTCACACCTCTTGCAAAATGAGTGCTGTTCAGATTTTTTGATTGTTTGTTTTTAGTTCCCAAAGTTGAGTAAGAAAATACCTGGTAGATGTTGGTGGGTGTCTAGCTGGCGTCTCCACTGGAAAAGGAGGAGTCGCCTGGAATGGTGATTGAATGTTGTTCGCTCCGGTGGTAACTCCGGTAGTGGTGGACTGGTTTGTGGATGAAGATAAGGAGCTGTAAGTAGAATCCCTCTTGATAATCTTTGCTTTCTCCATTAATCGGGGTGGAGGGACTAGAGCTTTCAGATCAACAAAGTGTCTTTCAGAATGAATAGGACATTCTTCAGAAGAGTTACAGCCATGCTCTTTCTTGTGAGAGTATTCAAACTCAAAACATAAATTGCATCTAAAGTAATCATGTCCTATGATTCCACAGTATAAACAATACACAAGCAACCTTTCATATTTGAGTTTAATCGTGTGCTCCATTCCATTCTTCCACCTGACATTAAAGGAAGTACTTAGAGGATTGCATATATCAATGTGGGTTCTGGCACGAAGAAACTGAGTTTTCTATTCTTGATTGAATCCATTAATGATCATCAGTTGAGTACTGTTACCAAGAAGATAAATCAATTTTGGAGCCATGTTCTCATTGAATAACTCTGGTGGGATATTATGGAGTTGAATCCAAAACTTTGCTTTGGCAAAAGTCCAACTATTCTGATCATTCCAATATTCTAGGACAATGAGATTACCCAAACTGTCCATGGAACCTCCCTCATAACGTTCTGTAAATCCAATTGATGAGAAAATTTGAAAGTGTAGATATCTATAGAAAATGGTGAAACTTCAACCAGGTGTCTAAGATTCCAAGCAACAGGAAGGGCTTCAAAGACTGCTTGTTTGCGATATGGCTTACCCGCAATAATTTTCCCAATCAAAATAAACTGACCAAACTCTGAGCATTGGGCTTCAGCATCATCCCCAAGAAGTATGGTGTCGACATGCTTCATACTATTTCTATTTTGAGTTGGAGTGGCTGTATACTGATGTTTGACGAACTCCTCCGGGTTGTTATTTGATCACATTATATTAGGTGGAACTGCTGTTGTTTTTTTATGGGGATCCATTGACAAGAGGCGAATATGACCAATAAAGGAGATGAAGAAGAAACCAGAGGTTCAGCTATACGCACATAACAGAGGAGACACCCTCAAGGCGGAAGAATGATCTATGTCATAATTTACTCATAGGTAGTTCCATCCTCATGCCTCTTCTCCCAACCTTTGTTCAATTCAGTTTCTATTTCTGACTTCTGAGACCCTCTCTATTGCTGCTCAACTCAAGCAATTAGAGAGAGATTTCTTACCATTGTATGTGTGTTCTCTAAGGACGTATGTACTAGTAACCATGCCTATCATGATTGTGAGATTGTCATCCAATTACGTATATCATTAATTGTAAAGGACTTCAGTTATCAGTAGTTCAATAGCTAATCCAAAGGGTAATTCAAACACCTTCAAAGATTTGGCAGACTCCTCCTATATAAGTTCACAAGCACAAAGGTATACAGACGTATAATTTTCATTCTAACTCAAACCTTACCTGTAAGACCCACACCAGGAATCCTCACCATTTCGGATCCCTTTGTGCCAGGTCTTACAGTACCAACCCTTGGCACCCTGACATTGGACCCTCAATATGATTTCAGATCAAATCCTAGGATCACCTAGTGATGGTAGGGTGTGGGGAAGAAGATTAAAGTAACCTAGAAGACATCCCCACCAACTTGGGCCTGCTAAACCAAGCATAAGACCATTGTTAGGCCCAACTAAATGCTCTACCGGATGGTGCATTATCCGATTGTCAGCATCCGATTTGTGTCCTAGTGGAGCACTCTTTCTCCATGGGTTTCTATAAAAGGAAGCCCATGCTTCCTTATTTTACTCTTGCTGCCTTAAGAGTGAGTGGGAGTGCTTGAGAGAAGAAGTTGGAACTCCAAGCTTAGAGCTTAAGCTCGTTTCACCCTTGAGGTAGGTTCCCTTCCCTCATTCCTCTTCATTTCTTGTGGAGAATGCATGAGAGACCTATGGTGAAACTTTCACCATTAATGGTCTCCATAAATGGAGACCGAATCCAACCTATAAAGCTAGGTCATCGTCCCCTCTATGTATGGAGATACCATTGGGGTCTCAAATGAGTCCCATTGTGTAAATCTATGTTGGAAGAGTGTTTCCTACCACTTAGAGTGAAGGAAATCAAGTGGGGAAGAAGCATTTCCTCGAAGAAGGAAACCTTTTCTGGTTCGTGCCTAGTTTATGGGCTTAACCGGAGGCTTCAACTGGAGGCCTAGCCCTACCTCTAGGTGACTAAGACCAGTCCTCCGTCAAGGCAAATGCCTTGGCATGTTAGACCAATACCCAACCGGAGGACCCTAACAGAAGTTAGCCAACCGGGAGCATGACCCTCTAGTCAATTGATGGCTCCGATTGACCTGAGCCTTCAAATAGGCTTAACATTAAGCGGAGGCATTGCTGGATGGTACACCACTCGTCTAAGCCTGCGGATAACCTACTGGAACCTCACTGTTATGACAGTGGTAATGAACCGGATGGTTTACCGGAGGATGCACCATCCGATTCATCCTCCGGTTAAGACTAAGTATAATCGAGAGATTATTTCGGAGGATACACCACCCGGTTATATCCTTCGGTTCAGACTTGTTTGATCTATATGCCTAGTTTAGACTATAGGAGACTAACTGTTTAGTTCTCTGTTTATCTTGGGATATGTGCATGGACACTAGGACTTGTCTATGCTGGTTTAAAAGTTGTTTACTAATTTAATGAAACTTATCTAACTAATTAGGTAAAATAACGCGGACAGTTAACGAAGCATTCTGTCGGCTTTAAGGTTCAGCAGCACCTTTGGTGTCTACAGGTAAGGGGTTGAGTCCATTAGAGTTTAAGCATGTGTTTATTGTATGTGCATTTTCTTTCTACAACATGTCATCCAATAAATTGTATATATATGTTCATGCATTTGCATATAACAATAACTATATATGTTTGGATATTATATGATGGACGTGTGGCATGTTGGAGCACAATACACGGGCCATGTTGTTAGTGTAATCTTTCATATCAGGATATATGCATGACCATGTATGGTGGTGCATGTGACGTGTTAAAGCACGGGCATACGTACCATGTTGGTTTTCTAGCACCTTAGTAAGGACACGATGAACCATTGGAGTGGAGATCCGGGGTTCACTATTAGGGTGCCACCCATGTATGGTGGTTCATGTAACGGGTGACTTCATGAATCATGTTGGGATTGGCTAATACCTTAATGGGGGCACTATGAATTGTGGAAGCAGTGAGCCGGGGATCTCTGCTGGGGTGTAGCCCTACTTATTACCATGTAAGATGGTCGTGTGGTATGTTGGAGCACAATACATGGACAATGTTTATACACTATACTCTTGTGGGGGCACAATGATCTGTTGGAGTGGTGAACTGGGGATCTCTACTGGAATATAGTTTTACTTACTACGTGCACATGCCATGTTGGGTGATTGTGTAATATGGATGTGATTGTTGTTCGGTGGAGTATATGAATGTGTGGCGTGTGGGAGCATAATACATGGTCATATGCCTTGGTTGCAGTTTAGTGGGGCACGGTAATCTATGGGAGCAGTGAATCGAGGATCTCTGCTGGGGTGCAGCCCTTTCCTATTATATTTCTCATGCATCATGCATCAACCATGGTCAAATGACTTATGCTTTAATGAGGGGAATTATTCCAGGTGGTGAGGTACAGAGTGCTTAGGGGGGGGGGGAATCACAGGTATATGTTTAAGGGGGAGCCACGAGCATAGTTTAGCGGGAGCTACGAACATAGTTCAGGGAGGAGCCATGGACAGATCCTCGCTAGGGTACAGGCCGACTATGGTTGCATACACATTTGATTGCCACTGCATAATTGTTTATTTATTTACCTTATTGCATCACTAAATTATTATGTTAGGATTGCATTGATACTTGACTTCTCATTGAGCTGGGATGGGAGCTTACCCCTTGATATCAAAATTCTTTAGCTTTGGTTGTAGGTACCTCTTCTATGACGGATGATATGGATCCTACTAATTTAGAGGGTACTTCTTTTGGCGGAGGGTCGTTGAGAGATCTTATCAAGGGCTATACCTATAATGACTGTATTTATAGGACCTAAGTTAGCGCCTCGCCTCCATGAGTTTTGATGTCTGTAGATAGATGTGGTTTGGTCTATCTACAATATTTTATTTTAGATTTACTCTAGTTATTTAGTATGAGGAAATATGTAATATGGATGGTATATGTGAAACGATTGTAAGACATAACAAACATATTATGTAATGATAACATTATAAGCATCTGTTCTCTATTATGATTCCGCTACAACTCTTATGATTCTGCTATAATTATTATTATGTATTGTTGATTATTATGGATATTGTTTGTATAAACTGTAGGGTTTGTTGGTAGATTATTTTGGTTGTTGATCGCTGGAAGATCTGGGTTGCCACACGGGTTGACCCAGATTTCATGTTCGATTCCCCAGAATGGGTTATGACAACATTAGTATTAGAGCACAACCACTCTAATTCTACCTGCAGAATTCCCCTGCACGTTCATTTTCATGTGTCAGAACAGATGCCTAGGCTAACTAAAAGCTGTTATGAACCAACAAGTAGTAAGTAGGGGAGACAGTAAGTTAGGTTACTCCGCATTACAGAAATTTAAAAAGATCATAATGTACAATATAAACTAAGAACAAAAGAGAGACATGTATACATATGTATATCCAATTTTAGGTACAAAAATTGGGATGCGGCCCATAACCCGGGCAGTCATCCCATAATCAAGTATCTGATCACTGTAAAAGTAAGAGAAAGTACAAGTATAAGGCAAAAGAAAGATGATGTCATAAGTCAAGATAAGTAGGGTACCGTCCACACCTCAGACAGTTATCCTATGTACATGCTATGTCAAAATGAGCAAAAGTAAAGGAGTGGATCACTGCTCTATCTGTTGAGGTTTACTCGATGAGGTAGAAAGCTGAGATCTAATAGGGGATGCTAAAGATGAAGGTACATCATGTGTAAGAGATGGCTGAGGTCTGCTGGGAGGCATAGGTACAAGAGGTACATCTTGTGGGGCAGCTGATGGGGCCATGTCCTATTGGGCAGCTGATGGAGGAACACTCGAAGGAGCTAGTGTAAGAGTAGGCCTACGTCACACATAGTGATGCAAGTGGCCGGTAGTGACCATAGCATCATGAATGTAGCCTACGTGAGTCTTCACCTCTCCCAACTGAGTCTCCATAGCACTAACTTGAGTCTTCATGGTGCCCAACCTAGTCTCTACCTCCCCCACCTGGGTCTCTATAGTCTCTACCCCCCTCTCCAGTTTTTTCTGGCCATCAGTGATCTTCTCCAGTTCTGTCTGCATGAGCAGAAGTATGTGAAGCACTGACCTAGGCCAGCAGATGGTCAAGATGTTTGGGCAGCTATAGGTGGTCTTGTAGTACAAGCAACTGGGGGTACCTCTCTAGTGCTTGCAACTGGGGGCACATCTCTAGTGCGGGCAACTATGTCCACATCCATGTGGTCACCACTCTCGCTGTTACCAATGTCTCTACTATCCTCCTTGCTGCTGTCATTGCCATCATCAGACTTGACCTCCACTTCATCATTAGTGGATGGATGTTGTACCTCCTCTACTATGATGTTGTGACTAGTACCCACACTGGCCTTAGTACCAACTCTAGCTACTACTACTACTTCCCGTCTGGAAGGCTGTGCTGCTTTCAATGGTTTGAATCATGTCTCGAGAACTAGGTCCTCCATGACTACATCACCTAGTCTTATCCGAGCTATGGTGTCCCAGTTAAACTCGGAGGACTCCTTGCCATTCTCAATGATTTCACACTCCAGGCTCACTCTGAAGTGGATGAAAATGTGAGTCAAGAGTCACCCATAAGGGAAATACCCTTTCTGGGTCAGATGATGGTAGGTATAGAGAATGGCGTGCGATATTAGAAAGGGAAGACATACAAGTTCCCTCTTAACCAGGTAGTCTGTTAATAACACGTAGAACTGGTTCAACTCTTCCCTGTGGCCAGATTGAGGTATGACATTGTGTTGTATGATTCTGTTAAGCAATATGGGGGTAGACTTGAAGCCCGACTCCTTGTCTCCTTCTTGTGTCCCTATGAGCTCTAGCTGGGTGAGCCCATGCTTCATCTCTAGATATGCACCCTCGATAATACCCAAGATTCCCCAGGAGCCCTGTAGATATGCTCCCCACCAGGTGAAACATCTAGTATGGTTGCTAGGGTGGCAACCGTTAATGTCATGTCCGCACCCTTGACTCGGCTGGTAAAGAACAGCTCATCGGAGTTCTCCTCAGTCCAATTGCCTAGGTTACAGAAAAAGTAGAGCACCAAGTTGGGATAGGTGTTATCCCTAATGCGCATGGCTGGCATCCAACCAAAGTGATCGAATGCCTCCTGTAATCCAAAGTAGGATAACTCTGCAAAGTCTATAAAATGTCCCCCTTCCACTTTAGTCTCGCCAAATCTGTCCCAGTTTTGGTTGGTAAGAAAGAGACGAACCAATGCTCATCAAAACCCTATGTTGCGGCTCAATTGCTCTCCTAGGACATGAGAAAGGAAATTAGACCATGGGTTAATATAACCAATAGATTAAGTAAGTAATGGGAAACATGACAAGGAGAATCAACCATCAGATATTAGTGGGCATGAAACATGTAGTGCCCACTAGAATGGGTGCATGAGTTCTCAATGATCAAGAGGAATGAAGCTATTCTAGAGGAGACCAAGTTGGACAGTATCTCATGGATCAATCTAGCAACCCCAGTGGTCTTGTCAATGGGTTGGCTGATCATTAGCCAAACCCTCAAATAAATGGGCCACAGGTTGTATTAATACAGGGGTGATGACCAGGGGAAACCAATTTGATCCTCCCTGGTTGGTTAGGTGATCCACCAATGATGGGATAGAATTGAGGCATGGGTTACCCAAAGTGTTCAATTGTCCCAGTGGAGCAAGCCCAAACGTGTCCAATAACTGGCATTATAAATGGCCGGGTTTGTGAGTCTATCATTACATGCACCTAAGCCAATTAAATGCGACTGAACCAATGTGGAATACAGTAAACATGCATCTGTGTTTTGATTATTCTATGGAGGAGGACAAAGTCATGCCAAAAGAGAAAGCCCAACCAAATGAGCATTCCATTTGGTCAATTATATGGTTGAAATCCTAGACAAGGAATTTATTCGGGATCATTTGACTATGTGCACTTGATCGCCATATGGCCAGGAACAAGGGGACAAGACTAGTGCATAAGATGCCCATGGTGAGAGCATGGATGTAACCGATTGTGGTGGGCTATGCTCTAGGCCAATACAAATGTGAATCACTGATATGCAATGCACTAAGTGGCCGACAGTAAGCAAGATGTTCCCTTATGATCATATAACACATGGAGATTGTTTGGAATATTAGGAGTGTGAAATGCATAAAAATGCCCCACTTCATTGGAGGCAAGTCTACCCAAGGGTAAGCATATAGTGTTACCACCAGTGCCGAGACCCCAAACTACCTGAAATGGGTAGCCCAAGGCAGTTTCAAGTGGCCAAGCACTAATGCCACCAACTGCAGGTCCCTAAGCCATAGGAGTGGCCATTTTAATATAACCGTATGGGGGTTTCTTGGGGTTCTAGCATGGTCGATTGGACGGGTCAAATCCGTTGGCTACGGGAAGGAAATGTTAGGGATAAGAAAGGTGGGTGGAACTCTCATCGGTGGGGGATGATAAACATACCATGTTCATCATTTTTCTATGGGAGAAATTATCATACTAACTGAAAATCCTAGAAATGGGATTAGAAGGCAATGCAAAAGAAATAAAATGGAGAAAAGGGAAGGTAGATACTTGAAATGTTGTTTGAAGGAGAGTGAAATGACCTGGAATAGCCAAAGTGTGGTTGGGGAGCAAAGGAATCTTTGCCTGTGCCCTAGCTCTCTTTCTCTGTTCTCCTCCGTCTGAGTGGTGTGAGTTCAAATGAGAACTCACATGCACCTTTTATAAAAAAAATGGAATTTTCACAGAAGCAAAGGACCAGTAACTTAACCGTTACCTCCGATTGCATCCTCTAGTTTGGTCAAAGGTCAGGACCTTTGGATTTTTGCCGCCCAAATAACTGGAGCCCTTAACACAATAAGTGGATTGTCCCTCCACTTTGATCCTTTAGTACATTCCAGTATATTAAACCGGATGCTTTGTCAGATGGTTGACTATCCGTCATTGCCTCTGGAAAGCTCTCTGGAAGTGTTAAAATTATGACAATCTGAGAACTGGATGATTGATGTAAACCGGATGCTGGCCCACCCAGCAGACCATCCGATTAACTTATAAACTGACCATTTCATACCAGAAGTGTTCCAATTAATCGTACCCCTTGGCATATGACCTTAATTCTTATAAATTGGGGGTACCCCAATTAAAAGTGTGCATGCAACCCATTTAGTGCCCTACCCAATGGGTACTACATGGTTGATACAACTATGTCATCCTAAATTGATGCATGTGCCCTACAATTTTCAAAAATTAAGTTTTCAGTCCTTTTATGCTTATATGTGGCACATGATATTGTACTCCTTGGATTATTAGGGTGACTCAACTTAACCTTAGGTGTGTAAATTTTGCCTTTCCAGATCCACCCAAGACTAGCCAAGATGTCGCCACCTAAGATCTTGGAAATCAACTATGTACCAATTTGGGATGTGTACCAAATTCTTTCTATTTTTGTTAATAGGATCTAGGGATGAGACCTAAATTCCTACCATTTTTATTTGGGATGTGTACCAAATTCTTTCTATTTTTGTCAATAGGATTTAGGGATGAGACCTAAATTTCTACCATTTTATTGTTTCCATTCTTAGGTTTTTAGGGTTTCCTATCCCTTTTCATTGTGATTTTCATTTTTTAGGGTTTCATACCCTAATTATTCTCTTTATTCTAGGGTTTATTTTACCCTAATTATTCTTTCCATTTTTAGGGTTTCACTACCCTAATTGTTCAATTCTTTCCATTTTAGGATGTATCTTGCCCTAGTTGTTGTACAATGTAAACAATCTAACAAAGCAATGTGAGCTTAAATATAACAGTGTAAGCATCCAAATATAGCATTTTGAAAATATATTCAAATTTAGCAACAAATCAGTCAAAGATGGCAAGTGAGCATGTGGATCAATACAAACATGGTAAGTGTGCATCCAAACATGACAGTAATCATCCAATATGGCATGTGAGCATGTGTAACAGACAAATATGGCAATAAGCATGTGTAGCATTCCAAGTATGGCATGTGAGCAATGTGAGCATCAAATATGGAAATTATGTGGCATCCAAACATGTTAGTGAGCATCTAAAACACTAATGATGCAAAATTCAACGGTATAAATCACTCTTGATGGTAATCTAACCGTTCAAAATCATTTAATCACTTCTGATAGCAATCTAATGGTTCAGATCACTCAAGACAATAATCTAACCATTCGAAAATCATTTAAAATCAATCATGATAAAATCCAATGGTTCGGATCACTCAAAATCATAATTTAATGGTTCAAAGTTAAATTTGACATCCAATGGTCCATATTCAAATTACCTTAAATTTCAAGCCAATGGGATCAAATTTCATATAAATTGCAAACATGTGGTGGGATCAATTTCATAAAAATTAAAATCATGTGAACCAATTTTAATCACATTCAATTCAAAATATATGGAATCAATCACATGGTACAATTTAATCATTAAAATTGCAAATCACATGGTCATAATCTAAACTCATTAAAATTTCAAGTCCCATGGTCATGTGGGATGTTGTAGTGGTGTACAGTAATGAAGGTGGATTTTGAGAGTAGTGGAGAGTTGACAGAAAGTGGGATTAAAGTAGGATGGGAGATGAAGGTATTCGGATTAGGTGGTAGCAAGGGGGTGTGGAAGATAGATTTGGATCTTGGGTTTTGCAGGAATGAGGGTATCAATGGAGACTGCAACAGATTGGTCGATGATTGGGTAATGGCGATAAACAGAAAATAACAAAGGAGGGGGAGGGGCTTATCGAGTTGTAGGGAGTTCTCTCTCCCTCAGCTTTTTCTCTTCTCTTCCTCCTCTGTCCCGCAGCTCTCTCTCTCTCCCCAAAACCGAAAAATCCCCTCTCTTCTCTTTACGTCCCCTCACCTCTCTTTTATATTATTCTTCTTTCCTTCTTCTTCACTCAATCTTTTTCTCACTCTCAATCTTTCTCCCAATAGAAAAAATCCCTCTCTCTATCTCTCAATCTCTCTCTCAATTTCTCTCCCAATTTTCCCAAAATAGAAAAAAAAACTCTCTCTCTCTCTCACGTCAATCTCTCCTTTCCTTTTCTTCCTCTTATTTCCTTCTTCTTCACTCAATCTCTCTCTCACTCTCAATCTTTCTCTCAATAGAAAAAAAAATCCCTCTCTCTATCTCTTACGTCTCTCTCACTCTCAATCCCTCCCTTTTTTTTTTATTTCCTTTTTTCTCTTCTCTTTCTTTCATTTTCTTCTCTTCTCTTCTTTCTTTCCTTTTCTTCTCTTTTCCTTTCTTTCCTTTTCTTCTCTTTTTCTTTCTTTCCTTTTCTTCTCTTTTTCTCTTTCTTTCCTTTTCTTCTCTTCTCTTTTTTCTTTCCTTTTCTTCTCTTTTTCTCTTTGTTTCCTTTTCTTCTCTTCTCTTTTTTTCTTTCCTTTTCTTCTCTTTTTCTCTTTCTTTCCTTTTCTTCTCTTCTTCTCTTTCTTCCCTTCTTCTCTTCTTCTTCTCTCTCTCTTTCGTTTCTAGGAAACGTGTTTCTTTTTTTTTCCTTTTTCTTTTTTTCTTTCTCTTTCTTTTATTCTCTCTCTTTCTCTTATTCTCTCATATTCTCTCTTTTCTTTTTTTCCTCAATCTCTTTTGGATTTTATCATTTATATATAATAATATATATTATATACATATATACACATATATTTAATAACATATATATATATATATATATATATATATATATATATATATATATATATATATATATATATATATATATATATATATATATATATATATATACATATATATATATATATACATATATATATATATATATATATACATAGATGAACAGGGTTCGAAGCGGGTTGAGACCGACTTAGGTTGACCGAGTTAAACTGATATGGGTTGAGCTAGGTTGGACCAAAACTGGCTTGAACTGAGTTGACTGGATTGATTGGAATTAATTGGGTTTTCTCTCCTTGTCATTTCATGGGTCATTTCCGCTGTCATCCCGCATGAAATTTTTCGATGGCCTCTATTCCAAATTTTTTTTGCGTTCATTTTGTAGAACATTAAAAATGAGGAATATAAGAACTGGAATCACCTCATTTGGAAGTAAAATGGTCAACTTATGAATTTTTGAAGTTTAAGCGGACCAATTATCGATAATTTGGCTGACCATTCTGCATGAGATCCTTCGGAGGCTTCTACCGGAAATATTTTATGTCCACTTTGTAGAGCACTAAAAATGGAACATAATGAGACTGGAATCACCTGATTTGGATATGGGATGATCAAAATATGAATTTTTGAATATTAAATGACCATTTCCATATGTAATTTTGCATGGGATCCTCCGGAGACTTTTACCTGAGATTTTCCACGTCCACTTTGTAGGACATCACAAATGAAGAACAATGGCCTTGGAATCGTCTGAATCCGACGTAGAACGGAAAAGATATGAAGTTTTGAAGTTCTAACGATAATTTTGCATGAAAGCTTGCATGGGACCCACTGGTGACTTCTACCTGAGATTTTTTACATCCACTTTGTAGAACATCATGAATGAAGAAAATGGCCTTAGAATCATCTGAATCCGATGTCGGATGATGAAGATATGATGATTTGAAATTCAGACAATCTGACTTACGATAATTTGCATGAAGGCCCCTGGGATTATTTATAATAATTTCATAAACCTCCCTTGTACGTATCATCTGACTAAAATGATCATATCTTCTTTATTTGATGTCAGAATCGAGCAATTCTGGTCTTATTTCGAAGATAATTCTATAACCTATGCATCCATGCAAAATTATAACCCATGACCTTGCTGTGGACCCATTGAAAACTTCCTCAAATTCACAGACCCATTGAAAACTTCCTCAAATTCACAATCAAAAATCCAAACTTTCGATCATCTTTTTCCTTTTGTTGTCCACACGCCCGCAGGACTTTGTTTAGCTGGGATGGCAAAAATGGGGTGCTTACAGATGCCCCTCTTCGGCCGAGATTGTGGGCAATTGAGGCCGAAGACAAAAGTGGCCCATTTTTGTATTATTCTGCACTTGATCTGGATTCTAACATTGCTCCCTTGAATTGATGCTGTAAAAAAAAAAATTTTTTGACACTGTACAACAAAAAAATGTAGATGTCAAGCTCCTTGAGTAGCAATCTTATCAGGTCTGTGACTTTGGCTCAAGACCGCTCATGGTGTAATCAGAATCGTCAAGCTTCTTGAGTAAGCGTCCTCATCGGGTCTGTGACTTTGGCTCAAGACCGCTCATGGTGTAATCAGAATCGCAAGCTTCTTGAGTAGCGACCTCATCGGGTCTGTGACTTTGGCTCAAGACCGCTCATGATGTAACTGTAACTGTCAAGCTTCTTGAGTAGCGACCTCATCAAGTTTGTGGCTTTGGCTCAAGACCGCTCATGATGTAACTGTAACTATCAAGCTTCTTGAGTAGCAACCTCATCAGGTCTATGGCTTTAGCTCAAGACTGCTCACGATGTAAGTGTAACTGTGTTTTGTGCTCTGGATTTGTAACCTCTGGATGTGTATCCTTTGGATGTGTATCCTTTGGGTGTGTAGCCTTTGGATGTGTAGCCTTTGGACCGAATTTGGGGTGTCCCAAATTGCCTACGTATCCTTTGGGATTTTCGTCCCTCCGGAATCAGGTTCCGCATAGTTCGGGCTGGTTGTTGTGTGTGTGTGTGTGTTTTTTTTTTTTTTTTTTCATTTATCTTTTTCTTTTTCTTGTTCTTTTCAATTCCTTTCTTCATCTTTCTTCATTCCCAAAATGGGATGAACTTTCCATAAATATTGAGGTAGCCATAATGAGGCTTAGCATCTGCACTTTGTCCACTAACATTGCTCAGAATCCAAGAGGAACTAGAGATCATGATTTGATCGACTTTCCTTGATTTGACTTAATCTAGATTGAGAGAAACATGTTTCTTTTCTTTAAAAGGCAATTTTGATATGTTCTGCATTCCTGCCAAATTTATATGGGTTTCACTTTGATTAAAGGGCAATCAGGTCTTTTTGATGAGGGGCAAATGATGACAATGACTCAATTTTATTTCATTTTTTTCCAAATTTGTATGAGTCATCTTTCTCTTACATTCAAATAAACTCAGCTAGAGTTTCAAACAGGGGGCTCAACTAAATTCATGATGTTTGGATAAATGGGTGATTTTGCCCCAATGTCTAAGTTCAAGTCTGCACACATTGATAGGCAGGTGACTTTTGAGTCATCACTAGAATAACCTTAAGGAGATGCAATCCTACACTAATCTTTAGAAAAAACGTTAAAGAATGCTTTCTCCTCTCGGTATCATTCAGATAAAAAACAAATTTCAACAAGCTATGCTCAGATGCTGAATCAGTTGTAACCATGTTTGGGCCCAAATCCTTTAAGTCTGTATACAAGTATGACGATGAAGGTCCAGATGGACAGATAAGAAACTGTCCAATGGGTCTGCCATTGGGAGAGTGTTTGGTTGTTTATGTAGAATGGCTTGATCTCCACTAGGCGATGCCATTTTAATGGCTAGCAACAAAAGACTATGGAATTCTTAGACGCCATCGAAATGATGAACGACAGATAGATATTCCAGTCAAATTTATTGAACAATATTTATGCATAACAAGACGACATGTTCACAAGAAACGATACCATAAAATTTTGTGACATTTGAAGTAAGGGCATGTAATGTAGACTCTGTGGAAGACCGTCAGATTGATGGACGGGAGAGAGAGTCTTTAGCCGAAAAGAAATCCTCTGATGACAACAAAGTGATGAGACCACCCCCTGTATGGGTGGGATGTAGTGACCAAAATCAAAATCCAGCTCAACACACAACGTGAATCACGAAAAATGATCAGCTCTCCAATCAGGTTCTAAGAAATGGTATCTATATGTCATTGTATGAGAACCAATTGTCTTATTGCTCTATAACTGAACTCGTCCATCAGCAGGGCTCTAAAGGAGTTGCCCCATGTACATGCCTTGTAATCGAACTCACTCATCATTAGTGTTTCAAAGTAGTTGCTCCATGTCTATGCACCATAGTTGAACTTCTCTACCATCATTGTTCTAATGTAGTATGCTAACCAACCTCATTATTTTGTATAGCTCTTTCTTTTTTCTTTTTTTTCTCTTTTTTTTCTTTTTTTCTTTTTTTTTCTTTTTTTTCTTTCTTCCTTTTTTTCTTTTTTTTTTTTTTTTTTTTTTTTTTGAGCTCATCTTTGACTTTGAGGTTGATCCGTAGCATGTTTTATGTCTGTAGACTTCATGCACTTGTAAAAGACTTAATCATTTGAATGGTCCTTGTCTGTAGAAATATCCCATAAAAAAATTCTTTCTGTAAATTGATCAAATGGGATGACATTTTGATGTACCAACTTGTATCTTTGAGAATGCTTGCATGACTTCAACTTAATCATTTGTAACTTTCACATGTGTGTTGAACTTTCATTTCTCTAAAGGCCGGTGGAGTAGAAGTTCAGGTTGTGGCTCATCATCCGAATTGTTATCAGAGTCAGAATTAGCAATGGACATGGAAGAGGAAGAAATATCAAACTGGGAAGGAATGGATTGGAAGTAGTAAAGCACTGTTGTTGATGTCTCAAATGAGATGATTATTGTTCATTTTTTTCAGAGCATTTTGGACTGGACCATCTACAGACACATCGAACTTAAGCCCAAACATAGATGACCTATTAGATACCAATGGTAGCCAGTTTAGACAAGTAATTCACTATGTTACCCCAATTGGATACGACATCATTGACGCCAACTTATGATTGGTTGTAGGACCGAATCTCCGTTCAGACTTTCGCTAGTAAGGCTCATTACGCCTATCTATCAACATGTGTTTGACCCTTTCCATCTTGAGATAAACCCCTCTTGGGTCTATTATCATTTTGATTTATGCCCCAATTCGGGTTTGACATTCACCTGGCCAATGCCTCAATTTGGGGTAAATGTATTCCAATCTTATGCCCCAGTTTGGATGTCATGAAACTTTGACCTATACCCTTGTTGGTCCATCACCTTTTTGGTTTGCCCCACTTTGAATCCATTAACATTTTAATTATGCCCCAGTTTAGGGTGCAATGATATTTTTGTTGTGCCCCAATTTAGGGTATACTGACATTTTGGTTTTGCCCCAGTTTAGGGTGCACATGAAGTTCATTTTCAGGCTACCTTAATTTTGGGATATAATTGACCACATGGTCTTCCTTTTCATCCTGGATTTTGGGAGGTGGGTGGGCCATTCTTGAAGGTTCGAGGACTACTCCTTTGAGTCATGGTCACCTTGGATGATGAAAGTAATTTCGGAGTTAGAAACCAACTCTGTCAGTCAAAGTGGCTCAATCGGGTGAACGAAATACTTTCCAATCTTAGTTTTTCCATTTAAAATTGGCAAGTATGCTAACATGGGAAAGAAACATGTAATCTCTCAGAATCTATGGTTCAGCTTTCTAATCTCTTGGATTCCTTAACTTCGATTTTGGAATTTCAATTCCGCTCTGCAATATTTGGGCTCTCAATATACTGTCTTCCAACCATTCCAATACTTTAAGGTACAAAAGTCCTCCTTATGAACATGAACCGAGACATGAACCGGTGATGATGAGACCTTCTTATGAGTGGATGTAATAAGAGTGGATGCTTTGTCTACTCACTCAGGTGTTCTCTTAAGTGTCTAGACAATCATATCCTCCCTAGTTCAACCTTTCTTTCTTTTTTTCTTTCTTTTTTTTTCTTCTTTTTTTTTTTTTGTTTTTTTTTTGTTTTTTTTTTTTGTTTTTTTTTAATTTTATTTTTCATATAAACAATGAACGAAGGTTAAGACTCAGAAGTGACTGGACACGAGAAGGATGCACATACACATACAAGCTGACTCGACCAAACAAAGTTAGCTCCTTCATGAAAATCGACCATTAGACATCATCTGTAACAATTTATTTGTATTTGAATAACCCCATGATTGGTCTTGGGGCCTCAAGATTCCGAATGGATCATTGTAGCACCAAGGTTCGACCATCTGGTTCATCAAATTTCAAGAAATTGAAATGGATATGCTTATTTGTAGTTTTCATGATGGATGACAAAAGTGGTTCATGATTGAAAAAACCGATAAATTTCTACTTGATCACAATATCTATGCCGTGATGAAGATTTTCCGATCGTTTTTTGAGATTGACGTATCAATATTGAACAGATCAACACAATGAGCTTTGTACGATGGAGGGCATGTACAGACCGCTTACACTAATGTGTATGCGGGTATACGTAACCCTCACGCTCCCAACAAGTGAGAGACAAGAATACTCAAGTGTGGATCCAAACATGTTGACAAGTCAAGGACAAAAACGGGCAGAACTTCGACGTCTTGGATGTAAATATTATGATCGAGTAGAATTTACCATGTTGGTTCAAAGATGGACAAAAAATAACATACAT
Organism: Protea cynaroides; assembly: GCA_028583415.1. Taxonomy (NCBI): domain Eukaryota; kingdom Viridiplantae; phylum Streptophyta; class Magnoliopsida; order Proteales; family Proteaceae; genus Protea; species Protea cynaroides. The sequence goes on along the minus strand of CM053265.1, from coordinate 26,384,983 downwards.
ATGGCTCAAACTGGGTTAGGACAAAAAAGGCCACCTTGACGAGGACGGGATAACCTATCACCGAATGCTTGATGAATAATGGGCCCCCATTCCCTTTATATACTATGTTGCACGGATCTAAGCGACGTGGAGTAGCATAACGCATTCCCAGGCGGACCCGAGAAATGCTCGTTAGAGGCTGCTCGCCGATCGTGGTCTCACAAAGTACAGGCCAAGGTTGTGTGTTTCGCCTAGCGGGCTGCCCCACATGCATGGGACCCGGTTCGGCTACTCGCACGAAAGTGTGACTGAACCCATTCCCCCCAAAACAGTATGTACAAACAATAAATATAGTACCCTAGATCTAGCATCAAATGTCAAGCAAATCAATATAAGGAAAGTATCCTAGGAGTCTGAATATTCACTCCCCAGTGGAGTCGCCACTGTGAGGACAATGGAAAATCGATGATCCTCCTCGGGATGGAAATGTGTATCCGTAATAGATGAAGATCGATTGTATCTGTTGGAGTCGCCACCTAGATTAAGGTCTAGGACCTCTAAAATGTAGCCTCACCTTAAGGTAAGACTTCTATTGACTCGTGACCCAATGTATCAGTTCTTTGGTCTGCAAGAGATCGGGTAAGTATTCAGGGTACGGTTATGGGAAGGTGTTAGACACCCAAATCGCCCGATCAATATCGGCCTCCTAAACTTTCTTTAAATTCTAATTTTGACTGTGCTTGGTCAACTGGATGACTAGGGTTCAATGGGGGATGTCCTAAACCAAGTTGCTAAGTTGTTCTAACCTAGGGTTCAGCCAATCATGTTTTAAAGTAAATAAACAAGCAAATGTAATGTACAATATTATACAGTGAACCAGACCAAAGATGGTTTGATCTTGGACTGAATCTGAGATGTGTAAGACATCTCAAACTGCCTACGTATTCCAATCCTGGAAATCAAGTCCAAAAACGTAGTTCGAAAATGGGTTGTGTGATTAAAGAATATGGAAGTGATTTATGTATGTGCTTCAATTAGATTTTTTTTGTTCAAGTTGAAGTTTATGCTGGATGTATGGTTGATGGGTGGCTTTGTACCGTATTTGGGATTCCCAAATTGCCTACGTATTCTAGGGTGTGCCCTAGAAATCAGGTACGACATAGTTCGAAATTTTTGAGAGTCGGATTTGGAATGTGTACCAAAATCCTTCCATTTTTGTCAATAGGATCTAGGATGAGACCTAAATTCCTACCATTTTTATTTGGGATGTGTACCAAATTCTTTCTATTTTTGTTAATAGGATCTAGGGATGAGACCTAAATTCCTACCATTTTTATTATTTCCATTTTTATTAATAGGATCTAGGGATGAGACCTAAATTCCTACCATTTTTATTTGGGATGTGTACCAAATTCTTTCTATTTTTGTTAATAGGATCTAGGGATGAGACCTAAATTCCTACCATTTTTATTTGGGATATGTACCAAATTCTTTCTATTTTTGTCAATAGGATATAGGGATGAGACCTAAATTTCTACCATTTTTATTGTTTCCATTCTTAGGTTTTTAGGGTTTCCTATCCCTTTTCATTGTGATTTTCATTTTTTAGGGTTTCATACCCTAATTATTCTCTTTATTCTAGGGTTTATTTTGCCCTAATTATTCTTTTCATTTTTAGGGTTTCACTACCCTAATTGTTCAATTCTTTCCATTTTAGGATGTATCTTGCCCTAGTTGTTGTACAATGTAAACAATCTAACAAAGCAATGTGAGCTTAAATATAGCAGTGTAAGCATCCAAATATAGCATGTTGAAAATATATTCAAATTTAGCAACAAATCAGTCAAAGATGGCAAGTGAGCATGTGAATCAATACAAACATGGTAAGTGTGCATCCAAACATGGCAGTAATCATCCAATATGGCATGTGAGCATGTGTAACAGACAAATATGACAATAAGCATGTGTAGCATTCCAAGTATGGCATGTGAGCAATGTGAGCATCAAATATGAAAATTATGTGGCATCCAAACATGTCAGTGAGCATCTAAAACACTCATGATGCAAAATTCAACGGTATAAATCACTCTTGATGGTAATCTAACCGTTTAAAATCATTTAATCACTTCTGATAGCAATCCAATGGTTCAGATCACTCAAGACAATAATCTAACCATTCAAAAATCATTTAAAATCAATCATGATAAAATCCAATGGTTCGGATCACTCAAAATCATAATCTAATGGTTCAAAGTTAAATTTGACATCCAATGGTCCATATTCAAATTACCTTAAATTTCAAGCCAATGGGATCAAATTTCATATAAATTGCAAACATGTGGTGGGATCAATTTCATAAAAATTAAAATCATGTGAACCAATTTTAATCACATTCAATTCAAAATATATGGAATCAATCACATGGTACAATTTAATCATTAAAATTGCAAATCATATGGTCATAATCTAAACTCATTAAAATTTCAAGTCCCATGGCCATGTGGGATGTTGTTGTGGTGTACAGTAATGAAGGTTGATTTTGAGAGTAGTGGAGAGTTGACAGAAAGTGGGATTAAAGTAGGATGGGAGATGAAGGTATTCGGATTAGGTGGTAGCAAGGGGGTGTGAAGATAGATTTGGATCTTGGGTTTTGCAGGAATGAGGGTATCAATGGAGACTGCAACAGATTGGTCGATGATTGGGTAATGGCGATAAACAGAAAATAACAAAGGAGGGGGAGGGGCTTACCTCGAGTTGTAGGGAGTTCTCTCTCCCTCAGCTTTTTCTCTTCTCTTCCTCCTCTGTCCCGCAGCTCTCTCTCTCCCCAAAACCGAAAAATCCCCTCTCTTCTCTTCACGTCCCCTCACCTCTCTTTTATATTATTCTTCTTTCCTTCTTCTTCACTCAATCTTTTTCTCACTCTCAATCTTTCTCCCAATAGAAAAAATCCCTCTCTCTATCTCTCAATCTCTCTCTCAATTTCTCTCCCAATTTTCCCAAAATAGAAAAAAAACTCTCTCTCTCTCTCACGTCAATCTCTCCTTTCCTTTTCTTCCTCTTCTTTCCTTCTTCTTCACTCAATCTCTCTCTCACTCTCAATCTTTCTCTCAATAGAAAAAAAATCCCTCTCTCTATATCTCACGTCTCTCTCACTCTCAATCCCTCCCTTTTTTTTTATTTCCTTTTTTCTCTTCTCTTTCTTTCCTTTTCTTCTCTTCTCTTCTTTCTTTCCTTTTCTTCTCTTTTCTTTTCTTTCCTTTTCTTCTCTTTTTCTTTCTTTCCTTTTCTTCTCTTTTTCTCTTTCTTTCCTTTTCTTCTCTTCTCTTTTTTCTTTCCTTTTCTTCTCTTTTTCTCTTTCTTTCCTTTTCTTCTCTTCTCTTTTTTTCTTTCCTTTTCTTCTCTTTTTCTCTTTCTTTCCTTTTCTTCTCTTCTTCTCTTTCTTCCTTTTCTTCTCTTCTTCTCTCTCTCTTTCACGTTTTCTAGAAAGAAAACGTGAAAGTTCTTTTTTTTTTTCCTTTTTTCTTTTGTTTCTTTCTCTTTCTTTTATTCTCTCTCTTTCTCTTATTCTCTCATATTCTCTCTTTTCTTTTTTTCCTCAATCTCTTTTGGATTTTATCATTTATATATAATAATATATATTATATACATATATACACATATATTTAATAACATACATATATATATATATATATATATATATATATATATATATATATAATATAATATAATATATATAATATATATAAATACTATGCACATAGATGAAACCGGGTTCGAAACGGGTTGAGACCGACTTAGGTTGGACCGAGTTAAACCGATATGGCTTGAACTGAGTTGACTGGATTGATTGGAATTAATTGGGTTTTCTCTCCTTGTCATTTCATGGGTCATTTCCGCTGTCATCTCGCATGAAATTTTTGGATGGCCTCTATTCCAAATTTTTTTTGCGTTCATTTTGTAGAACATTAAAAATGAGGAATATAAGAACTGGAATCACCTCATTTGGAAGTAAAATGGTCAACTTATGAATTTTTGAAGTTTAAGCGGACCAATTATCGATAATTTGGCTGACCATTCTGCATGAGATCCTTCGGAGGCTTCTACCGCAAATATTTTACGTCCACTTTGTAGAGCACTAAAAATGGAACATAATGAGACTGGAATCACCTGATTTGGATATGGGATGATCAAAATATGAATTTTTGAATATTAAATGACCATTTCCATATGTAATTTTGCATGGGATCCTCCGGAGACTTTTACCTGAGATTTTCTATGTCCACTTTGTAGGACATCACAAATGAAGAACAATGGCCTTGGAATCGTCTGAATCCGACGTAGAACGGAAAAGATATGAAGTTTTGAAGTTCTAACGATAATTTTGCATGAAAGCTTGCATGGGACCCACTGGTGACTTCTACTTGGGATTTTTTACATCCACTTTGTAGAACATCATGAATGAAGAATAATGGCCTTAGAATCATCTGAATCCGATGTCGGATGATGAAGATATGATGATTTGAAATTCAAACAATCTGACTTACGATAATTTGCATGAAGGCCCCTGGGATTATTTATAATAATTTCATAAACCTCCCTTGTACGTATCATCTGACTAAAATGATCATATCTTCTTCATTTGATGTCAGAATCGAGCAATTCTGGTCTCATTTCGAAGATAATTCTATGACCTATGCATCCATGCAGAATTATAACCCATGACCTTGCTGTGGACCCATTGAAAACTTCTTCAAATTCACAGACCCATTGAAAACTTCCTCAAATTCACAGTCAAAAATCCAAACTTTCGATCATCTTTCTCCTTTTGTTGTCCACACGCCCGCAGGACTTTGTTTAGCTGGGATGGCAAAAATGGGGTGCTTACACTTATATAGACAGTGATAGAGTAGAAGTCTGGCAAATGATGCTACAACGACCATTGCCACCACCTCCTCCTCATCCCCCATCCATACTAACACCTGACGCCCTGTTGGCCAGGGTCGCATACATGGGTAATTCCACTAACCAATCTTACATGTCATCTTATGAACCTCCTTGATAGCCTAACAGAAGTCCCAGACCATCCGTCATCCCCCTTATACGCTGTCAATCCATTGGGATACGAGGCAACCCATGGCAAGTTTTGCATAGTGGGTCGGATCCTATGGTCTTCGACCGTTTCACCACTCCCCACATAAGCATCAGTTGTGACCAGTGGTTGCGACCAGAAACCTCCCAAGGCTGGTCTTCTGGGATTTGGTTTTCCCAGTGGCACGGGTTTGGTCTCCAGAACTCCCCTCTAGGTCCAATTTCGGGCTTCTGCTATGGAAGTCGATCAGCGGATCAATGGTCAGAATTACGACAATGGGTTCCAATCCTATTCTAAGGCATTAGTGAGGTCAGATAAGAGGGTACCTTCTAGGTCTATGGTTTATCAACTTGCACAAGTGCAAAGATGTGTCCAGGTCTAGCTTGAATCATTATCGAGAGGTTTTCCCTTCGTATATGAGTGAGACTGCTCTGCTCCGCCATTAATTGAGAGCGGAGCATCCCAAACAATGGAGGTCTAGGCCTTCCTAATAGGTATTATCTAATGTAAGAAAGATGCACCGGCGGTCTCCTTCGAGCAGGTTGGTGGTAGAGGCGACGGGTGTTGGTGATTCTCCAGGTGTACTCTTCTTGTAAGATCCACACTCCACGAACCCGATCTAACATGGGTTAACATGTTGTGATAGGTCTTCCCATCATAACCGGGCTAGGAGAAAAGGTTGGATGACAAGCCTTGGGTTCTGGAATGAAAAATTGATAACTTTCACTTTGTTTAGTCTGACTGGTTGAGCATGTCTAGCCGCATGGGCTCTACCACCGGACATGCGACTGGACAACCCCAAATTAGAGTCCGAGAATAAAAAAGTTTCCTAGTTTGTGTGGATTACTCTCCTAAATAGGAGATGATCAACAGTAGGAGGTTGCCCTCCATATAAAAGGAAAATTCTCCCACTTTCTTTTACTCTTCGAACAACCATAAACCCTAGAGTTGTGAAGGAGTTTTGAGGGAGGAGTTGTTGTAAGACCTGTATCGAACTAATCGGTCTTACCACCTTGTACCAGGTCTACCTATCATGGTCGAGCCAAATAGACAAAGTGCATGAAGAAACCATAAGATCAGGTATGAAATCAACCCAAAAACAGTCAATTATGAGCGTGTGGTCGCATGCCTAAACAGGTGTGACCAACCACACCTCCAAATAGTCCAACCACATGAATTTTGGTCGTGTGTTCAGACATTTCAGAAGGTATGGTCGATGGATTCTGCACCCCACCTCCGACCCCACGGAACCCAGTTAGAAACCGAATTTAGGAAACCTTCCTAATCCGAAGGGGGTTATTTCCTAAACCCATTGGGGCATATTATAGAGGATTTTTCTCTATAAATAGGTTGTCCCTTAGCCTCTTTCACCCTTTTAGAACTCTAATTGAAAGTGAGAGAAAGAGAAAAGAAAGAGAAGGAGAATTGAAGAGGAAGACTAAAGAGAAGGAAAATTTAGAGAAAACTCTAAATCTTCAGCAAGCTTAAGGTATGAACATATTCCCATGTTAAATTGAGAGCCTAGAATAGTTCATGAAGAAGATAGGATTTAGGAGAAACCCAAATCATCCATCAATGGACAAATTCCAAGAGAATCCATGAAGGAAATTATGTGGACAATGGATGGTGTATAAAATAATAGTTTTGAGCCATAGAACAATCATAGGAAGGACCATGATGATAAGCCAAAGGATTCAAACATGAAGGAATGGAATTAAGAGTGAAAGGTCGACCATAACACGTGTGGTTGCACGTGAGGTCGCATGATGTCGGACCCCACAAGACACAAATGTCTGATCACATGCCCTCGGGATGTTTCTAGGGAGGGTGTGGTCGCACGTGTGGTCGGAGTATGTCTGACCCCACCCTGCGACCCCAAGCCCTGTGGTCGTAGAAACTGAGACCACAGGTGCTGCCACACCTGCGACCCCTCAGTTTCTGTTAGTCTAAACACATGGGAATTAATTCTAATTAAAAATTTATCAACTTGTTAGGTTTTTAAGTGATCTAAGAGTGAATTATAAAGCTTGAACGAGGATCTACTATCAATCAAAGGTGAGGGAACAAGACCTAAATTAATTGGATAATAATAAACTGTTTTTATTTATTGAGTCTAATGCCATGAATGATTCTATGCTTGTATGCGTGTATTGTGTATTTCACATGTCATCCAATATTCTTGTTATTACTACTCATGCACATGTAATTCCGTTTAATTATAACATGATGTGATGATGATGCTAGGAATAGGCATGTGAATGTATGTGTGTGGTTAGTGTACTTGATGCGAGTGGGGCATCAGGGGGAGGACGTGACACTGTGGTTCATCTTGGTCATCAGACTCTAGCTCTATCTCTACTCAAGTCTTGTCCACTGACATCGTCATATCGTCATTACCTTAGCAGAACTATTATGTCGTAGGGCATCAGGGGAGGTGGTCTCGGACTGTGTAGTCTCTGACTCTGTCGGGGGCCCTTAGCTCTATCTCTATGGACGTATTGAGGGATGCTGGGGTGAGGCCTTGGATACACTATTTGACATTAGGATTGGTTAGTTGCAAGCCCAGTTTGCAAGCCCTCGCCAATAGGGGCTTACATATTGGTATGGGTAGGGCATCAGGGGAAGTGTCATGCGGTGTTTGATCCGGGCACTTTAGCTCTATCTCTATTCCATGATGGGTGCATGTGGGATGGCAATGGTGTTTGATCCATTGGACGGCTTCACACACTCGTGTATTGAGGTGCGGCAGCCACCTATCCTTTCTATTACACATTGCAAACTTATGAACCAGACCAAAGATATGAATTGAATGCATGCATATGTTTGTTGCATTGTTTTGTTTGCTCACTGAGCCATGATGTTTGCTCACCCTTTCGACGTCGAATATTTTTAGTTGATGATGCAGGTACTACTGTAGAAGACTATATGAATGCTCCGATATACGGACATGTTGCGGTGATGGATGCAGAAGCTATGATGGAGTCGCATGATTCGTTGTGCGAGTGCAACCCATGCGTCTTTGATTAGATTTATTAGTTGGATTATTAAGAACATGTAATTGATTATTTATTTTATTTTATGTCTTAGTCTTTTGGAGATAATTGGATACTTATTTATGTTAACATTGTTAGATACTTAGTTCATTAATATTAAAAGACTTCCGCTATTGTTTATTTACTCTGATTATGGTTATGGATGTGTATGGTTTAAGCAAAAGGACACAGCTTATTCGAGATCCTGATTGAACCGTTGGATCATAGACGGTTCATCACACCATTCTGGTTGGTGCAGAATTTGGAGTGTGACAACTTGGTATCAGAGCTCTCGGGCCCTGTCTATTATACCGATATACTTCCACAAAAGTTCGTAAACTGAGTTAGGATAAAATTTAAAAGCTGTAATAAGAACACACCATAAGAACCTGTGTTGTATGAGACAAAATTTAGAAAGAGAATAATGCACTGTTAAGATGAGAAACAAATTTTATATACTCATCGAATAAAAACAATATATATATATATATATATATATATATATATATATATCCAAATCAGAGTACATCCACAATCCAGATAATTACTCTGTAGTACAAGGAAAAAGTAAAAAGAATGCATCATGGAGCCGAAGGTGCTGGAGGAGGAGGTGCCTCACGATCTCGATCATAGTCCTCAGCATACACTCTAATCAGCCAGACTACCTGAGTCTGGGTCACCTGGAGACTAGCTGTCAGATCGGCCATCCGCTGATCAGACGCGCGCTGGGCCTCCCTAATCTCATGCAGCAACCCCATCACGTCATCTGGTGGTGGGTGCGAAGGACAAGCTGAGTGAGAAGGAACCCGAGAAGGGCCAGCTCTAGTGGAATGCAATGGTGATGGAGGAGGTATGGCGTCCACATCCATGTACATACGATCATCATCCTCAGCATCACCCCTATGAACTCCTGCTGCTGCTGCTGTCGCCTCAGCGTCTGCTATCTCGACCCGAGTGTCGGGACGAACCATAGCGTTCCTCTCCTCGTCATTGACCTGCGCATCCCACATCCCTATCTTGTAGATGGCCTCCCAGTCAAGTTCAGACGAGAAGGTATCCTCATGAATCCTCTCATCCACTAAGTCGACATGCAGGCGAGTGAGCAGGGTAGTGGTCAAACGCCCATAGGGCATGTTGCCTATCCGACCAGGCATCATAGCACGGATCATCATCCTGATGATAATGTATGGAAGACAGACGGGTTGCCTAGTGCAGATGCAGTATAAGAGATACTGGGTCAACTGGAAAATCTTCTCATAGTGCCCACTCTGAGGAATCAGGTTGTGCTGAATAATCTTGCAGTACACCCGAGGTTCCGGCCGTAGGTTGATTGCCTTCATCTCCCAGCGATCATCCCTAAGAAGCTGGCAGTCAATCTCTGCACGCATCATCACAGATAGGAACTGGGGTTCCTTGGGTGCACAGTATACTAAGGGGCCATCGTTTGATATACCCAGGAGATTAGCCAACTCCTGGTAGTTAAAGGAAATCTCCACCCCTTTAACATAACTAGTGATCCTGAGCTCTCTACCCCTGTCTGTATCATTTGGGTCACCCTCTACCTAAAGATTATAATAAAACTGCTTCACCAGTGCAGGACAGGTGCAACCCACAGGGAACCAACCCATATCACCAAAGGCACCCTCCACATTAAATAAAGCTAAATTAGCCAGGTTTACACAACGACCTCCATTCACTTTTTTACGCTCATAACGAGCATACTGAGTCTCTGCTTCATTAGACCGAAAGCGAAGAGGATCATGAACTTTGGGGACCTTGATACGAGCCATGTATCTACAAAGACACAGACCAACAAGCAAGATATTAGATATAGAGAAAACTCAAAATTTTGGCATTATAACAGCATGAATTGGCCAAAAGCCTCACTTTTCACCCAAACCGTTGGGCAGGAGGACTTACATATGTTCCAAGCCATCCTACAAGGCTCATACAATTGGAAAGTTAAACTAGAAAGATCGAATCTGAAGAAATTTTGACAATTTGGAAAAAATCCCAAAAATTAGGTTAAAAATGGAAAATTTCAAGTTTCTCAAAAACTAATCGATGAAACTCAAATTTTCTTGAGGGCTTTCATCCATTGGGTGGCGAATAGCAAAATCCCCCAATAAAAATCAAATTTTTACGATTAGAAAAATTTTGATTTGAAGAAAACCCTATAAATGGAGAAAAACCTAGTTTTGAAAGCTTAAAAATGAGGACCAGTGGAGAACATACCTGAAAGAACGGAGCGGAGGTCGTGAATGGATGAAAGAATCACCAAACACGAGTGGTCGACACTGTATCAATTCAGTGGAAGCGAGTTGAGTTGAAAGAAAAAGAGAAAGGGGGAAATGACTCCAAAAATCGGGTTTAAAAACCTGATTTAGGGTCGTGCGGTCACAAAATTCGACTAAATATGTGACCACACGACCGACCCCACGATCAACCCCAGGCTCTCGATGAGCTGACAGACATCGTGTGGTCAGACCCTGTGGTTGACATATACCGACCCTACGATCGACCCCAGGCTCTCGGTAAGCTGACAGGGTTTTGTGAGGTCGCATACCCTGTGGTTGGACATAGTGTGACCCCACCATCGACCCTACGATGGAAAATACAGTATTTTGACTAAATGACTTGGAAAATTGAAATTTTACATTGATTAGTTGGATTTTGACATGGGAATGATGTATATTATGATTGCCTCACATGTTCTATGATTTTTTCAGACACTACCACCACCAGAACAGGAAATGGCTGGGCGAAGAGTAACTAGGCGAGGACGTAACCCAATTCCACCACCACCACCTGTGGAGGAAGATAGCCATGAAAATCCTGAAGGACAAGGGAATCAGAATATGGCACCACTAGGAGCTAATGGCCAGGCTAATCCTACAAACTTACCAGCCCCACCTATAGATTTAGCTACAACAGTTATGAACCTAGCACAACAGCTGCAGCAAATACAGCAAGTACAAGCCAATATGCAAGCTACTATGGGAATGGTTTTTCCACCTGTACATACTACACCTATGTCAGCCAGACAAGCTAGCACAGTACCAGGGGGTAGCAACACGGTACCCCAAGCACCTCAGACACCAGTTGCATAAGCTCCAGTACAGAACCCTGAGGTAGCCTAAGACAGTTACTAGTATCAACCACCTGTGTATGGGGCATATGCTCAGTATCAGTTGGACCACTCTCGACTGATCGAGCATTTTCTGAAAATGAAACCTAAAGAATATAATGGCAAGCCAGCGGATCCTTTGTGGCCAGCCCACTGGATCGATGAGATGGAGAGGAATTTTATGATGATGACGATTAATGAGGAGGAAAAAGTACTGTATGCAACATTTATGCTGAAAGGCGATGCACACCACTGGTGGAAGTCTACTCGGAGTTATCTATTAACCAAGCAAGCCCAATTGACCTGGGCTATCTATAAAGAGGCATTCTTCGAGAAATATTTTCCCAGAAATTTCAGAGACGCTATGGAAAGAGAGTTCCTGAGTTTGTATCAGGGACAGATGACTGTGGATGCATATCAACAACGTTATGAAGAGTTGTTTTTCTTTGCTCCCTCTAGCATGCAGGAGGAAAATAATAAAACCCGAAGGTTCGTCATGGGACTTAGGGGAAGCATTCGAGAGCATGATTTGGGGCTAGAAAAGAAAGTTTATAATGAAGCCGTGTATATTGCTCGAGTACTAGAATCGAGCCAGAGGGAGAGCTACTTTGCTCAGAATAGAGGTATTAAAAGGCCGAATGGAAATTCTTATAACGGAGGGAACACAAAGACATTTAAACCCTTCCGTACTCAAGGCTTTAATGCTGCAGCCAAGACTACTCCAATAGCCCAACCTCAACAAAAGAAAAATAATGAAGGAGTAAAATGCTATAACTACAATCAAATGGGACAATATTCAAGGGAGTGTCCTAAGCCCAGGAAGCAGCTACAACAAGGAAAGGTTTATGCAATTACATATGAGGATGCTGCCGCATCGCCTGATATGGTCACAGGTATCGTACCTATTAATGTCATACCCGCTAAAGTACTCTTTGATTATGGAGCTACTCATTCTTTTATATCTGTGTCATTTGGAAAGAAGCTAAATCTACCCCTCAGATCTTTAGACTACAAATTGCTTGTACAATTACCTATGGGATTAGAAGTGGAATTAGAAAAAGATTATGGACCATGTCCAATTCTTATCGGCGAGAAGATGTTGGATGCAACCTTGATTCAACTCGAGATGACAGACTTTGACGTTATCTTGGGAATGGACGGGTTAGCTCGACATTCTGCAAACCTATTATGTGTAGAAAAGAAATTGACATTTAAAGACAAGGAAGGAGAAGAGTTTAGTTTTATGGGAACCAGACTACCCCGTAAACGAAAACTCATCCTCTCTGCATTAAAGGCTAGAAAATGCCTCGAGAAAGGAGGAGTTGAGTATTTAGTATCCGTGGTCAACCTCACCAAGGAAGTACCACAAATGAAGGATATTGATGTTGTGTGTGACTTTCCAGATGTATTTTCTGAGGAACTACCAGGACTACCACCAGACCGAGCGACAGAGTTCGTTATAGACCTTATACCCGGAGCCGCACCAGTATCTAAAGCACCCTATCGAATGGCTCTTACTGAACTGAAGGAACTAAAGGTACAGTTACATGAATTACTGGACAAGGGTTATATCAGACCTAGCATATCACCATGGGGAGCGCCAGTATTGTTTGTCAAGAAGGACGGTAGGTGTAAGACCCGTGTAAATCTAACCCGGTCTTACCACCTTGAACCAGGTTTACCCATCATGGTCGAGTCAAATGGACCAAGGGCGTGAAAGAGATCGAGATCCCAGGTATTAAATCGACCCAAAAACACTTAAAATAGGGGAAGGGTTGCATACCCAGCTAAGCAGGGTCGGACCTCACAAAACAGAAAGTCAGACCCTCAGTTTTGAAGGGAGGGTCGGACAGCTTAGAACCCTAGGGTCGACGGGATCATCGACCCTCCCATCGACCCTCGGTTACCGTAGGAAATAGAATTAGGAAATTTCCTAATTTTCGATTGGGATTCTTTCCTAATCTCAAAGGAACTTATTTTAGGATGTTCCTACTCTATTTAAAGGACGTCTTTGATCTACTTTCACTCCTTTCACAACCCTAATTGAATTGAGAGAAAGAGAAGAGAAGGAAAAGAAGAAGAAGAGAAACAAGGAAGAGAATTAAGCCAAAAGAGAAGAATTGCAGAGAAGGATTATTCTTCTCAGGTATGGATACTAATTCCATGAGTTTCTACAGACCTTAGGTTAGTTATTGGTGAGAGTGTGATCTCTGAGAAACCCAAACCATCAATCTATGGTTAGGTTTTCATGAAAAACCATAGAAGAATGCATGAAAGCTATTTAGGTGGATGATTCATGGTTCTAGACCATGGAATGAATGTTGAATGGAATGTAGAAGCAAGCCATAGGACCCAAACACGAAGAATGGATTAAAAAGAGGGAATTGGACCAAAGTGCACAGAGGGTCGCACCGAGGGTCGATGACCATCCGACCCTAGGTAATTCTGACCATCGACCCTCAGTGTTCGGGAAGTTCAGAGTTTGGGGAGGGTCGCACCCAGGGTCGATCAGGACTCCGACCCTCTATTGACAGAATGGTTTTTAAATCTGGAATTAATTCTAATTAAATTCTATCGACTTTGTTAGGTCTTCTAACAATATAATAACATTGTAAAGGTGATTCTAAAGCTTGAAAAAGTATCTTTTAGCAAGCTAGGGTGAGGAACCAGAACTCCAAACTAATTGGTTAATAGCAAAATTATTTTCTATTTTCTTGAGTCCTATGCCATGCTTGATTCTATGCGAATATATTTGTAATGTGCATACAGCATGCCATCCAATATTTTTATTACTTGTTCATGCATATTTACTTTATTGTTTATAACATGATGATGATGATGATGATGATAGGAATAAGCATGTGCTTGTATGTGTGTGGTTGATGTACTTGATGCGAGCGAGCATTAGGGGGGGTGTGATGAGAACGTCAATAAACGTTAACCTTTGGCGGGTCTCAGCACTTTAGCAGAACTATTATGTCGTAGAGTATCAGGGGAGGTGGTCTCGGTCCTTGTAGTCTCTGACTCTACCGGGGGGCCTTAGCTCTATCTCTATGGACATTCTGAGGGATGCTGGGGTGAGGCCTTGGATATACTTTTGGCATTAAGATTGGTTAGTTGCGAGCCCAGTTTGCAGCCCTCGCCAACAGGGGCTTACGTGTTAGTATGGCAATATATAGCAATAAACGTTAACCTTTGTTATATAATGTTCATGGTTGGGTGCATGTGAGTCGACGATAAACGTGATCTTCGGGTGACGTCACACACTTGTGTATAGAGGCGGGGTCAATAAACGCGACCTTTGACTACCTAAACCTTTCTATTGCATACTGCAAACTTTAAACCGGACCAAAGATATAAATTGATTGCATGCATATGTATTGTTGCATTGTTTTGTCTACTCACTGAGCCGTGATGTGTGCTCACCCCTCGACGTCGAATATTTTTAGTTGATGATGCAGGTTATACCGTTGAAGATTATATGAATGCGTCTGCGTACGGGAATGTGGTAGCAATGGAAGCTGGAGCTGAAGTGGATACACATGGCTCCTCTTGTGAGTGCAACTCGTGTGTATTTGATTAGATATTTTATAGGTTTCTTTATTTGGATTTATTAAGACATGAATTTGGTATTTAAATATTTATGTCTCAGTTGAAACAAAATAAATTGTTATTTAAATTTTAATATCATATAGATTCTCAGTTCTTCTTATTATAAGACTTCTGCTATTGTGTATTTACTCTGATTATGATTACGGATGTGTGTAAGTTTAGATAACGCGGGGATAGCCTATTTGAGATCTTGGTTGAACCGTTGGTTTATTAGCGGTTCATCACACCATTCTGGTTAGTCCAAAATTGGGGTGTGACAACTTGGTATCAGAGCATCTCAGGCCTTGTCCGCTGAACTAGCATACATTCAAGACAATTGTGAACTGAGATAGGATAAAAGTAAAAACAGTAATATTAACACATTGTAAGCACAAATGATGTTTGAGACCAAACTTAAAAGAGAATAATGCATCTATTAAAGGAAAAACAAATTTAAATACAATATGAAAGAAACAAACATATATACATAGCTAAAGCAGAGTACAGTCCACAACCCAGACAGTTACTCTGTAGTACAAGGAAAATAAAGTACACTCAGGAAGCTGGAGGCAAAGGAGGAGGCGGTGCCTCACGGTCTCTGTCGTAGTCCTCGGCATAGACTCTAGTCAACCATGCCACCTGAGTCCGAGTCGCTGCGAGACTAGCCGTGAGATCAGCCACCCGCTGATCGGTCCGGCGCCGGGCGTCTAGAAGCTCCCTATCCTCAGATCCGATGCGCGCTGAGCCTCTCTAATCTCGTGAAACATACTCAGCACGTCATCAGCAGGTGGGCGTGAAGGACCAGCCGCATGTAAGGACCGGTCTCTGGTACAGGATCCACCACAGAAGAAGTACCAACACCAGCTGCATGCATAGGTGAAGGCGGTGGTATCGCGTCAACATCCATATACATACGGTCATCATCGTCGACGGGATCCACATGAGCTCTAGCAGCGGCAGCAGCAGCCTCAACATCAGCCATCTCGATACGAGTGTGAGGGCGCACCATCGCGTTCCTCTCCTCATCACTGACTTGGGCATCCCGCATACCCATCTTGCAGATAGCCTCCCAATCTAGAGGCGACGAAAAGGTCTTCTCCTGGATCTTCTCATCTACCAGGACAACCCCCAGATGGGTCAGTAGAACTGTAATCATGCGTCCATAGGGTAGATTACCCATATGACCGGACAATGTAGCACTAATCATGGTCCGCATGATGATGTAGGGAAGGCAGACCGGGCTGCCGGGTGCGGATGCTATATATCAAAAAATGGGTCAGCGAGAAACCCTCTCATAGTGCCTACTCTACGGGATCAGATTATGCTTTGGATAATCTTACGGAAGACCCGTGGAGCTGGGACGCGAGTAACAGGCTCTCATCCGCCAAACGATCCAGTTGTAACAAATTGGTTGTCCATCTTCGCCCTCATCTCCATAGAAACAAATCGTGGCTCTCCGGGCGCCACGGTACACCATGGGGCCGTCATAAGGTATGCCCAACAGATCGGCCGGTTGTCGATAATCAAAAGAAATGTGCACCCCTTTAACGTGAATCGGTGATGCTCAACTCCCGACCATGCTCAACATCATTGTAATTCCCCACCACCGGAGATTACAATAGAACTGGCGCACCAAATCCGGACATGTGCACACGTCGTAGGTGATGACAGGGAGCCACCCCATATCACCAAATGCCCTCTCTACGTTGAACAAGGCTAGTTCGGCCAAGTTCACCATATGACCACCCTCCACTTTCTTACGGGCATAGTCGGCATACTGTTCCTCGGCTTCATTAGAACGGAAGCGAAGTGGATCACGCACTCTGGGTATCTTGGTACGAGCCATGGTATCTGCAGATAAGAAAGAGAAAGGGAGACAAGGGGTTAATAGGATAAAAATTCAAAATTTGATTTAATAATGACGTAAGTTGACCATAAAGCCCCATTTCTCACCATACAAGTGGGCATGAGAACTTACGTAGGTTTAAACATACCCTACAACCCACATGCAGTAGGAAATTTTAACTGACGATGTCCAATTTGAAGAAATTCAAGAAAAATAAAAAATTTCGACAAGTTAGGGCAAAAAGGGAAAAATTCAAGTTTCTCAATAACCAACCGATGAAACTCAGAAAATTTTGAGGGCTTTCATTCCTCGAGACACCAATAACAAAAGCCCCCAATAAAAATAAAATTTTTACGATTGAAAAAAGTTTAATTTGAAAAATACAAGTTAAATGGACAAAAACCTAGAAAAGAAAACCTAAAAACAGGTAAAAATGAGAGAACATACCTGTATGGATGACATGGACATCGAAACCCGGAGTCAAACCGACCAAAAATAGTGGAGTAGCACTGTAGCAACTCAGAGAGGAGAGACAAGTCGAAACGTAGGAGAAATAATAGGAAATGACTCAAAATCGGATCTTAAAAATCTGATTTTTAGTCTGAGGGTCGGACAATTCGACTAGAACCATCGACCCTCGAATCGACCCTCCCATCGACCCTCAGCTCTTGGGAACCTGACAGAAAACTAAGGGTCGGAACTGAGGGTCGGACACCCATCGACCCTCGCATCGACCCTCAGCTCTCGGGAAGAACAGGTCATTCCCAGGGTCGGATACCAAGGGTCGGACATACCATCGACCCTGCATAGGAAAGACAATATTTTTTTATATAAAATGAGCTAGAATTGGTATTGATTATCGGTTAGCGTGCCTACATGAAATATAAATGACTTCTCACCTATTTTGATAATTTTTAAGCACCACCAATCACAGAAAGGAATTATGTCTGGACGTAGAGTGACCCGACAGAACCGAAATGCAGTTCCACCACCACCACCCGTGGAGGAGACTAGTCAGGAAAATAATTATGCACCGGGTAATCCAGAACCGGCAAACCCTACAAATTTGCCACCTCCACCACCAGAGATAGCAACCGTGGCAATGAATCTGACACAACAGCTGCAGCAGATGCAACACGCACAGGCTCAGATGCAAGTTGCCATGGGCATTATGTTTCAAGCCACTCAGGCTGCACCCATGCACACAAGACAAGCCAGTGCAGCACCGGTGGGTAACCACCCAGCTCCTCAGACACCTCAACAACCTGCTGCACAGATTCCAGTGCAGGTTCCGGAAGCAGCTCAGGATAATTACCAGTATCCACCCCATATGTTTGGGGCAAACCCCCAAATCAGTTGGACCACTCTCGACTAGTGGAGAGATTCTTGAAGATGAAACCCAAGGAATTCAACGGCAAACCGTCTGATCCGTTGTGGCCAACACACTGGATAGACGAGATGGAGAGAAATTTCCTCATGATGACTATCACAGAGGAAGAGAAAGTATTATGTGCCACCTTCATGCTCAAGGGCAACGCACATCATTGGTGGAAATCCACGAAGGCATATCTACTGACCAAGCACGCCCTACTAACTTGGGCTATATATAAAGAAGCCTTCTTTGAGAAATATTTTCCATGGAGCTTCAAAGATTCTATGGAAAAAGAGTTTCTGAGTTTATATCAGGCACAAATGACTGTGGACGCATATCAACAGCGCTACGAAGAGCTATTTTTCTTTGCACCAATTAGCATGCAAGAAGAAGACACCAAAACCCGTAGGTTCATCACGGGACTGAGAGGAAACATCAGAGAACATGTTCTGGGCTTAGAAAAGAAAATTTATAATGAAGCTGTCCAGATTTCTCGAGTTATTGAATCGAGGCGGAAGGAGAGTTATTTTACTCGAAGCAGAGGCATCAAAAGGCCAGCCGGAAATTCTTACAACGGAGGCAATAACAGGACATATAAGCCTTTCCGTCCTCAGAATTTTACTGCTGCAACCAAGACTACTTCAGCAGCTCAACCTCAGGAAAAGCCAAATTCTGAAGGCCTGAAGTGTTTTAACTGCAACCAACCGGGACATATGGCAAGGGAGTGCCCTAAGCCCAAGAAGCAATTCCATCAGGGACGGGTATATGTTGTTACATCCGAGGATGCGGCCGCATCACCCGATGTGGTCACAGGTATGACTGAAACTTTTTAAGTTGTATTTATATTGTATGAGCATGTAGACTAAGTAAAAATAAATCACAGGTATTGTACCTATAAATGGCATGCCCGCCAGAGTACTCTTTGATTCTGGAGCTACTCATTCCTTTATATCTGTGGCATTTGGAAAGAAGATAAATTTACCCATCAAAACATTAGACTACAAATTACTTGTACGATTACCGATGGGGTTAGAAGTGGAATTAGAGAAAGGTTATGGACCATGTCCAGTTCTCATTGGAGAGAAGACCTTAGATGCAAACTTGATACAACTTGAGATGGCAGACTTTGATGTCATCTTGGGAATGGACTGGTTAACTCGGCATTCTGCAAATCTGTTATGCGCCGAAAAGAAGCTAACGTTCAAAGACAAAGAAGAAGCAGAATTCAGTTTCTTGGGAACCAAACTTCCCCGGAGACGCAAGCTCATACTTTCAGCACTAAAGGCTAAGAAGTGCCTTGAGAAGGGGGCAATCGGGTATCTAGTATCAGTGGTCGACCTAACCAAGGAAGCACCACGAATTGACGTCGTGCGAGACTACCCTGACGTATTTTCGGAGGAACTACCCGGATTACCACCCGACCGAGCCATAGAGTTTGTGATAGACCTTATACCTGGAGCCGCACCAGTGTCAAAAGCACCTTATAGAATGGCTCCTACTGAATTGAAGGAATTAAAAGTGCAACTACAAGAACTGCTGGACAAGGGTTATATTCGACCCAGTATATCTCCATGGGGGCACCGGTGTTGTTCGTAAAGAAGAAGGATGGTAGCGTTCGATTATGCATCGACTATCGGGAGTTGAATAAACTGACAATCAAGAATCGATATCCACTACCTCGGATCAATGACTTGTTCGATCAGTTACAAGGAGCAAAATTATTTTTTAAGATCGACCTTCGATTAGGCTATTATCAGCTGAAGATTAAAGAAGGTGATATTTCGAAGACAGCAATCAGGACCAGATATGGACATTATGAATTTTTGATTATGCCTTTCGGATTAACTAATACACCGGCAACGTTCATGGAACTTATGAACCGAGTTTTCCACGATATGTTGGATACGTCGGTTATAGTATTTATTGATGATATATTGGTATACTCCAAGGACAAGGAAACCCATATCAAGAACCTAAACGCAACCCTACAGCGTTTAAGGAATGAGAAGTTATATGCCAAATTTTCAAAGTGTGAGTTTTGGCTAAGTGAAGTCGCCTTTCTAGGTCATGTAGTATCCGCTGAAGGAATCAAAGTGGACCCCAGCAAGATCGAGGCTATTGTGAAGTGGGGAGCACCAAAGAGCGTTTCAGAAATTAGAAGTTTTCTGGGTCTAGCTGGTTATTATCGGAGATTCGTAGAAGACTATTTTCGGATTGCCGTACCTCTTAACAGTTTGACTAAGAAAGGTAAAAAGTTTGTGTGGACGGATAAATGTGAGAAGAGCTTCCAAACATTGAAGTCCAGATTGATATCCGCCTGATTTTGACTATTCTTATTCCAGGACAGACGTTTACCTTATACACTGATTCGTCGGGATTGAGATTAGGATGTGTGCTTATGCAAGGAGAGCAAGTAATTGCGTATGCCTCGAGACAGTTGAAGGTACATGAGAAAAATTACCCCACTCATGATTTGGAGTTAGCGGTAGTAGTACATGCTGTCAAGATATGGAGACATTACTTATACGGAGAGAAATTCCAGATTAAGTCGGACCATAAAAGTCTTACTTATCTATTTAATCAGAAGGAGTTGAATATGAGACAAAGAAGATGGCTGGAACTATTGAAAGACTATGATTGTGATATCCAGTATCATCCGGGAAAAGAGAACGTAGTAGCGGATGCATTAAGCAGAAAGGCAATGATAAAATCGCAAGGAGAAGTTAGCACGATTGCAGCAATGTGTATTACCGGAAGGGTATTCAATCACGGCAACGAGCAGTATGTGATAGATACAACGGATGGATCAGCCAACCAAGGGTTTATTCATCGGTTTTCGAATATGTTCGTGGCATTGAAGATTATACCAGATATAGTGGATGAAGTGAAGACAGCTATCAAAGCAGATCCTTATTTGAGAACTGTACAAGAAGATATCGAGAAAGGTAGGACTAACCCTGAGTTCACCTTGGATGATGAGAAAGTACTGAAATACAAAGGAAGAATATGTGTACCTGAAACAGAAAGTGTAGACATTAGACACCGACTGATGAAGGAAGCCCACACCACCATCTATTCGATACATCCTGGAAGTACAAAATTGTATCATGACCTAAAGAAACTATATTGGTGGAGGGGAATGAAAGCAGATGTAGCTAAGTTCGTGTCCCAATGCCTAAATTGTCAAAAGGTAAAGGCTGAGCGACAAAGACCCGCAGGACTGTTGCAGCCATTACCGGAACCAGCATGGAAATGGGACTGCATCACTATGGACTTCGTCACAAGGCTACCATTGACTCCTCGAGTAGTTGACGCAGTTTGGGTGGTTGTGGACCGTCTGACTAAAACAGCTCGCTTCATACCTATATGACCTCAGTATACACTGGAAAGGTTAGCGAAGCTATATGTGGATAATATTGTTCGGTTACACGGTGTACCAGAAAGCATTGTGTCTGATAGAGATCCACGATTTACTTCCAAGTTTTGGGAGGGATTGCAAAAGGCTATGGGTACAACATTGAAGTTCAGTACTGCATCCACCCACAGACAGGTGGACAGTCGGAGCGTACAATCCAGATTCTAGAAGATATGCTACGAGCATGTGTAATTAATTTCAAAGGATCATGGGATGAAAAGTTACCATTGATCGAGTTCGCTTATAACAATAGCTATCAGGCTACTATACAGATGTCACCTTATGAAGCACTGTATGGCAGGAAGTGTCGAACTCCCTTGTTTTGGAATAAAGTTGGAGAACGTAGTATTGTTGGACCGGAATTTGTTGAAGAGACTTGCCGAGTGGTCGACATCATCAAGGAAAGAGTGAGAACAGCTCAGAACCGTCAGAAGCAATATGCAGACACTCGACGAAGAGATCTGGAGTTCGCCGTAGGTGATAAAGTATTTTTGAAGGTATCGCCTATGCGAGGATTGAAGAGGTTCGGACAGAAAGGGAAACTAAGTCCAAGATATGTCGGGCCATATGAAATTCTAGCTAAGCGTGGAAAAGTGGCTTATCAGTTAGCACTACCACCATCTACATCAAGTGTGCATGACATATTTCAAATTTCCCTATTGAAGACGTATGTCAAAGACCCAACGCATGTTTTGACAGTGGATTTGTTGGAATTGACTGATGATTTGACATTTGAAGTAACACCAACAGAAATCACTAGTCGAAAGGTTCAACGTCTACGCAATAGAGATATCTACTATGTTAAGGTCACATGGAAAAGTAGAGACATGGAAGAGATTACATGGGAAGAAGAGAATGCTATGCGAAAGCAATACCCTCACTTATTTGATTCAGAAGGTACATACAATTTCAAGGATGAAATTTTTATAAGTTGGGGGGAGTTGTAAGACCCGTGTCAATCTAACCCGGTTTTACCACCTTGAACCAGGTTTACCCGTCATGGTCGAGTCAAATGGACCAAGGGCGTGAAGGAGATCGAGATCCCAGGTGTCAAATCGACCCAAAAACACTTAAAATAGGGGAAGGGTCGCATACCCAGCTAAGCAGGGTCGGACCTCCCAAAACAGAAAGTCGGACCCTCAGTTTTGAAGGGAGGGTCGGACAGCTTAGAACCCTAGGGTCGACGGGATCATCAACCCTCCCATCGACCCTCGGTTACCGTAGGAAATAGAATTAGGAAATTTCCTAATTTTCGATTGGGATTCTTTCCTAATCTCAAATGGACTTATTTTAGGATGTTCCTACTCTATTTAAAGGACGTCCCTGAGCCACTTTCACCCCTTTCACAACCCTAATTGAATTGAGAGAAAGAGAAGAGAAGGAAAAGAAGAAGAAGATAAACAAGGAAGAGAATTAAGCCAAAAGAGAAGAGTTGCAGAGAAGGATTATTCTTCTCAGGTATGGATACTAATTCCATGAGTTTCTACAGACCTTAGGTTAGTTATTGGTGAGAGTGTGATCTCGGAGAAACCCAAACCATCAATCTATGGTTAGGTTTTCATGGAAAACCATAGAAGAATGCATGAAAGCTATTTAGGTGGATGATTCATGGTTCTAGACCATGGAATGAATGTTGAATGGAATGTAGAAGCAAGCCATAGGACCCAAACACGAAGAATGGATTAAAAAGAGGGAATTGGACCAAAGTGCACAGAGGGTCGCACCGAGGTGATTCTGACCATCGACCCTCAGTGTTCGGGAAGTTCAGAGTTTGGGGAGGGTCACACCCAGGGTCGATCAGGACTCCGACCCTACCTCCGACCCTCAGTTAACAGAATGGTTTTTAAATCTGGAATTAATTCTAATTAAATTCTATCGACTTTGTTAGGTCTTCTAGCAATATAATAACATTGTAAAGGTGATTCTAAAGCTTGGAAAAGTATCTTTTAGCAAGCTAAGGTGAGGAACCAGAACTCCAAACTAATTGGTTAATAACAAAACTATTTTCTATTTTCTTGAGTCCTATGCCATGCTTGATTCTATGCGAATATGTTTTTAATGTGCATACAGCATGCCATCCAATATTTCTATTACTTGTTCATGCATATTTACTTTATTGTTTATAACATGATGATGATGATGATGATGATAGGAATAGGCATGTGCTTGTATGTGTGTGGTTGATGTACTTGATGCGAGCGAGTATCAGGGGGGGTGTGATGAGAACGTCAATAAACGTTAACCTTTGGTGGGTCTCAACACTTTAGCTCTATCTCTAACTCAATTCTTGTGCATTGGCATCGTCGTATCGCCATTACATTAGCAGAACTATTATGTCGTAGAGTATCAGGGGAGGTGGTCTCGGTCCTTGTAGTCTCTGACTCTACCGGGGGCCTTAGCTCTATCTCTATGGACATTCTGAGGGATGCTGGGGTGAGGCCTTGGATACACTTTTGGCATTAGGATTGGTTAATTGCGAGCCCAGTTTGCAGCCCTCGCCAACAGGGGCTTACGTGTTGGTATGACAATATATAGCAATAAACGTTAACCTTTGTTATATAATGTTCATGGTTGGGTGCATGTGAGTCGACGATAAACATGATCTTCGGGTGACGTCACACACTTGTGTATAGAGGCGGGGTCAATAAATGCGACCTTTGACTACTTAAACCTTTCTATTGCATACTGCAAACTTTAAACCGGACCAAAGATATAAATTGATTGCATGCATATGTATTGTTGCATTGTTTTGTCTACTCACTGAGCCGTGATGTGTGCTCACCCCTCGACGTCGAATATTTTTAGTTGATGATGCAGGTTATACCGTTGAAGATTATATGAATGTGTCTGCGTATGGGAACGTGGCAGCAATGGAAGCTGGAGCTGAAGTGGATACACACGACTCCTCTTGCGAGTGCAACTCGTGTGTATTTGATTAGATATTTTATAGGTTTCTTTATTTGGATTTATTAAGACATGTATTTGGTATTTAAATATTTATGTCTCAGTTGAAACAGAATAAATTGTTATTTAAATTTTAATATCACATAGATTCTCAGTTCTTCTTATTATAAGACTTCTGCTATTGTGTATTTACTCTGATTATGATTACGGATGTGTGTAAGTTTAGATAACGCGGGGATAGCCTATTTGAGATCCTGGTTGAACCATTGGTTTATTAGTGGTTCATCACACCATTCTGGTTAGTCCAAAATTGGGGTGTGACAGTAGGGTTCGACTGTGTATAGACTATCGGGAGTTGAATAAGCTTACAATCAAGAATCGGTACCCGTTGCCTCGAATCGAAGACTTATTCGATCAGTTGCAAGGTGCCAAGGTGTTCTCCAAGATTGATCTTCGATCAGGATACCATCAGTTGAGGATTAAGGAAGGTGATATTCCAAAAACAGCATTCAGAACAAGATATGGACATTATGAATTTTTAGTCATGTCTTTTGGATTAACTAATGCACCCGCAACTTTTATGGAACTCATGAATCGGGTATTCCATGATATGTTGGATACGTCAGTCATTGTGTTTATTGATGATATATTGGTCTACTCCAAAGACAAGGAAACTCATGTCATGAATCTAAGAGCCGCTCTGCAGAGACTAAGAAAAGAGAAGCTTTACACCAAATTTACAAAGTATGAGTTTTGGCTAAATGAGGTCGCTTTCTTAGGCCATGTTGTAACCGCTGAAGGAATTAAAGTGGATCCTAGCAAGATTGAAGCCATTGTGAAACGGGAAGCACCTAAGAGTGTTGCAGAAATCAGAAGTTTCCTAGGTCTAGCTGGATATTACCGATGATTCGTGGAAGACTACTCCAGAATTGCCGTACCTCTCACCAGTTTGACTAAGAAAGGAGAAAAGTTTGTTTGGACCGATAAATGTGAAGAAGGTTTTCAAACATTGAAAGCTAGATTGATATTTGCTCCCATCTTGACTATTCCTATTCCAGGACAACTGTTTACCTTGTACACTGATGCGTCTGGGTTGGGTTTAGGATGTGTACTTATGCAAGGAGAACAAGTAGTTGCGTATGCCTCAAGATAATTGAAGACTCATGAGAAGAACTATCCCACTCATGACTTGGAATTAGCAGCAGTAGTACATGCTGTCAAGATATGGAGACAATATTTGTATGGAGAGAAATTTCAGAGTAAATCAGATCATAAGAGTCTCACTTATCTTTTTAATCAGAAGGAGTTGAACATGAGACAAAGAAGATGGCTGGAACTATTAAAGGACTATGATTGCGATATCCAGTATCATCCAGGGAAGGCTAATGTAGTTGCTGATGCGCTAAGCAGAAAAGCAATGATAAAATCCCAAGGATAGGTTAACACGACTGTGGCAATGTGTGTTACAGGAAAAGTATTCCATCATGGTAATGAGCAGTTCGTGATAGATGCACCAGGCGGATCAACCAACCAAGGGTTTATTCATCAGTTTTTAAATATGTTCGCAACATTGAAGATTGTACCTGATATAATAGATGAAGTGAAAGCCGCTCTTAGATCAGACCCTTATCTGAGAATGGTATAAGAAGACATCGAAAAAGGTAGGACTATTCCTAAGTTTACTGTCACACCCCAATTCTGAACCAACCAGAATGGTGTGAGTGAACCGTCATTGAACCAACGGTTCACACCAGGATCTCGAATAGACCGTGTCCACTCATACAAACCATGGCATATAACAACAATCAGAATATAAATAATACAACAGAAGTCTTTAAATAAATGAACTGAGCATCTATTGGTAAATTTAAATAACATAATCAATTATCTAAATTTCCAAACATAAAATATAATATTCTTACATCCACTTAATCCAACTGAAAATAACTGAAAATAAATAGAAATCAATCAAAGGTACACGCAGAAAGAACACTCGCATGAAGCGTCATGCTCGTCCTCTACTACCTGTACGTCCAGGGCAGCAACACCACCATACGCCAGAGCGTTCATATAGTCGTCCACCGTGTAACCTGCATCAACATCTAAAAACAATGTACGTACAAAGGGTGAGCTCACAACTTAGCTCAGTAAGACAATCAGACAGTTTCACAATATTATGCATGAGTAACAATCATTTTATACTGTGGTCTGGTTTAAGTTTGCAATGTACTATAGAAAGGTTCGGTGGCCCCCGCACCTCTATACACGAGTGTGTGGCACCGCACAGTAGATCACACTACCACCGACCCACATGCACCCATCATGGGATAGAGATAGAGCTAAGGTATACCCGCACCTCCCCTGATACTCCACCCATACCAGTACCTAAGCCTCTACTGGCCAGGGCTTGCAAACTGGGTTCGCAACTAACCAATCCTATAAGTCATCAATGTAGGCTCTATCCCAACACAACCGTCTACGGCATAGAGATAGAGATAGAGTGTGCAGGCCGGGCTGGAGACCACAATACCTCACCTCCCCCTGATGCCCTATCCGCAACTAGCACACTAGGATAGAACAATACACAGGTAGACCCTATCCCAATATAACTCCCTACGACATAGAGATAGAGCTAAAGCATTGTGGCCAGGCCAGCGTCAACATCGGAGACCACAGTGTCACATCATCAGGGCCAGGTCAACATCAACATCGGAGACCACCGTGCCACGACCATCCCCTGATACCCCACCCGTACCAAGCATGTTAAAATAGAATACTACAAAAGGTGCCAGAGTGAGGAATGATCCCAGGCCCCATGCCCTTCCCACTCCATACTCCAACGAAAACAACCACATGCCTAACAATCACATCCTATCATATGGAATATGCATGAACAATAATAATAACTGGAAATAAAGATGGCATGTGAATATGCACAAACATCACATCATATATTCAGAGTCATTAACAAAGATTTACTGTCCATTAATTATTAGGGTTTAGGTCAGATCCCCTTACCTAACGCTCGTTTGATAGCTCGCTCCACGTCGCAAGATCCAAACGTGCTATCACAGAGTCCTACATTATGTTAGGGTTCAATTAGAATAGTTCTTAGGGTTTCACGTTGGTCGAAAAACCAACAAAGTCCAAAACCAGCCTTTCAGAGCTGACCGATCACAACATACCGGTCGCAGCTCTATGAGAAAACTGGCGACCGGTATGGTCGACCGGTATGTCTCCGGAAGACCGTACTTTGGGTTTTTCGACTACCGTCGATCATTCTCCATGGTTTCTAGGGTTTCTTCTATCCATTCTAAGTCTGAGCTTTGAGTTAGAGTTATCTCCAACTCATCCAAGTCTAGTTTCGATGAATATCATCCTAGAACTCGAATCTAGGGTTTGACAAAAATTGAGGGTTTAATGGCCAATTAGGGTTTTAGATCAATACCTGCTTTGCATGGTATTGATCCACCCATACAACTATCCTAGAGTCATAAAGTAAGAAGAATGATTCAAACACTTACCTTTGACTGGCGTAAGGTGAGCGTCGTCGAACGGCAAGGGCGGTACTTCCTTCTTCTTCCTAGCTTCTTCTCCTTCTCCAACCTCCTTCTCCTTTCTAGGGTTTGTGAGGAATAATGGAAAGGATTTGAGGAGGTTTAGAGGTGTTTATATAGGCTAGGATTAGGGTTTAGTAACCCTATTAGGTTAAGAAGGTCCAGGTATTAGGGTTTAGGAAAGTGGGACCCGCAGAGATCCAATTCCGGATCTCCGTAGTCAATTGCGCAGAGTTGACTGGTCGACCGGTATGTAGACTGGTACCATCGACCGGTCAACATAAAATAATGATTATTTGACCGTCTTTGTTCCGATTTCGTACCTGTTTGTCATCCGATCGTCCCGTCTGGCCCGGTGATGATCGGAAGACCTGTTACAACATGAATCAAATTCTTCTTCTTCTTCCATGTTCTTCTTTTTTCTTTCTTGTTGTTTTCTTCATTTTTCTTCATCTTCTTCTTCATTCGTCTTATTCTGCTTCATTTGTCTTCTTCTGCTTCATTCATCTTCTTCTACTTATTCTTCTTCTTTTTCTTCTTTCTTCCTCGCCATTTTTCAATCTTGACACCGGCGCCGAACCTGGCATAAGGTCTATCACAAATTCTGTAGCCCTGTCTGGTGGTAAACCTGGGAGATCTTCTGGAAATACATCTGAAAACACTCGTACCACCTCTAGATCTTCCATCTTTGGCACCTCAGCATTGGTGTCGACTACAGATACTAGATAACCCACACCCCCTTTCTCTAAGCATGTCTTGGCTTTTAGGGCGGAGAGAATCAGCTTCCACTTCCTAGGTAGCTTGATCCCAGCTAAGCTATACTCCCTTCCCTCTTTGTCAGTAAGCACAAGCTTCCTTTCACCACATAATAGGACGGCTGAATGACGGCCTAGCCAATCCATTCCCAAGATGACGTCAAAGTCTGCCATCTCGAGTATTACTAGGCTTGCTTCTAAGTCTCGGCCCTCAATACATACAGTACATGGTCCATAATATTCGGTCAAAGCCACTTCGACTCCTAGTGGAGAGCGAACTATCAAGCTTGGGTTCAAGTGCTTGATTGGTAACTCCATTCGCTTCCCAAAAGAAATAGAAACAAAGGAGTGCGTGGCCCCAGAGTCAAATAATACTCTGGCGGGTATACCAGCTACATTTACAATTCCTGGAATTTTTTTGTTATCCCTTAGTTCTATATGCGCATACACACAATGAAAATAGTAAGCCAAATAATAAGGGATAGAGTCATACCAGTGACCACATCCTGTGATGCAGCTGCCTCTTCAGTGGTGACCTCATAAACATTTCCCTACTGGGGAGGTTGCTTCTTAGGTAGAGTGCAGGTCCTTGCAATATGACCCACTTGCTGGCAGTTAAAACATTTGATATTCGGATTGTACCCGGTATTCTGTAGCACAGGTTGTGCCACGTTGGTCCTCGCGGGTACTGTAGCGGTCTAAGCCCTGTATGGGCGGAAGGGTCTATTGTTACCGCCACCCAAACTGTCACTAGCAGGCCTCTTCACTCCCTTGTTCTGAGCAAAGAAACTGTCCCTCCGACTGGACTCTATCACCCTCGCAACCTGTACAACCTCGTTGTAAATCTTCTTGTCCAGATCCAAGATGTGCTCTCTGATGCTTCCACGTAGTCCCATGGTGAACCTACGTGTCTTGGTCTCCTCCTCTTGCATACTGGCCGGTGCGAAGAAGAATAGCTCTTCGTACCTGTGCTGATAAGCATCTACGGTCGACTGAGACTGCTGCAGATTGAGAAACTCTTTCTCCATTTGATCTTTGAAACTCTTTGGAAAATACTTGTCGAAGAAAGCAGTTTTAAACACTTCCCAATCAACCAGTGTATACTTGGTTTCCAGATATGTCCGTGTAGAATTCCACCAAGCATTCGCATCTTCTTTCAGCATGTGAGTGGCAAACATAACCTTTTCCTCTTCCGTACAAGTCATCAATCGGAAGTTCTTTTCCATCTCTGCAACCCATTGTGCTGGCCACAATGGTTTCCCTGTCCTGCCCGTGAACGATGAAGGTTTCAACTTCAAGAATCTGTCCACTGACCTGCTCAGATCATGTTGTCCCTGAGTGTTCATTCCGTACCATGGTGGTGGATACGGATAGGCTCCAGGTTACGCAGAAGGCGACGAAAACTGAGGCGGTGGTGGTACGTTCTGTGCTTGGCCCATCGGCCTTGGGCTACTCTGCATCGGTTGTGTAGTATTATTTCCTCCAGACTCGGGCGTATTTCCAGCGAGAACAGAACCCGATGGTCTGAGCATCTTCAGTACTTCGCTCAGGAATTCTTTCTGCTGAGCTTGCATCTGGTAGACCAAGTTTATAACAATGGTCTCAGAATTCCTGTGAGGTGGGCCAGGTAAATTTGTCCGTACTTCTGGAACCTGTTCCTCCTCCACTTCAGGGTTTGGTTCTCTAATCTGGTCTTGTTCAACTTGTTCTTCTTCTAGGCGCATCCTGGCCTGATGACGCTTCCGACCCCTCCGACCGTTCTCGCCTGCCATCTCAGACTATTTTCTTTTAAGGGTGGGGGAGTTACGTAAGTCCTCCTCCCCATGTTTTTGGGTGAGTTCAAGGCTTTTTCCCAAATTACTGTCGTTATGCTACAGAAATTTCGACAATTTTTGACAATTTCTAACTTTTCTCTTGTTTTTCTTTTGTTTTGCAGTTTAAATGGCTCCTAGACGCGCTCTCGGGAAACGTCCTCATGGCTCTAGTTCTCGGGCTCCCTCACCACCAGTTCAACAGCTAGATGAGCTATGGTTTCGCTCCTTGGAAGCACAAGCTCGGTTTCCATGGTTCGATAATAAAAGTATTGAATCAGGGCGCCGGGTCAACCTGGAACAACTGCACCGGTTCAATGTGGAGGTGGCTTTTGGCGCTCTAGGTTGGTTGTCGTTTATTTCATACACAGAGACCACACGCCCTAACTTGGTCAAGCATTTTTATGCCAACTTGGAGCTTCAAGGGGATGTCGAGGATATGAATAAGTGTAGGGATCTACGCATCACCAGCTACGTCCGGGGTGTACATATTTCATTTAACACCCATCAGTTGGCTGATCTTCTTGGGATTCCCAACGATGGAGATTTGGTATACTGCGCCCCCAAGGCGAAAGGTTATTTGACTGACGATTTGCGCCGAGAGATAGCGCATCAGATCTTAAACCCTGGAGCCCCTATGAAGGCGGCTAGCCTGAGACCTATACCTCGGGTATATAGTCGCATTATTCAGCACAACATAGTGCCACAGAGCGGCCACTACAGTGAGTTGTCCCAGCTCACCCAGTACGTCACTTATTGCGTCTGCACAGGGGAGCGGATCTCACTTCCCTATCTCATCATCCGGACTATGCATCGCGCGGCCGTGGCCGATCGGGCCAGCAACCTTCCATATGGCCGTCTCGTCACTTTCCTTCTTCGCCGTCTGGGCGTGAGCATGAGAGGTGAGGTATCCGTTGAGGACACCATGACATCCGACATCGACTGGGATGCTATTCAGAGGATGCAGATGGTCGATCTGCCGGTTAGTGACGACGAGTTGGAGGCTCGCCCTCGTCCACTTGGGAGAGTAGCGGGCGGCAAAGAAGCAGCGGCCGCCGCGCCAATGCGGCCTATGCGGCGAGATGGGTGATGACGATGATGACGATATGGTCGGGGAAGCACCGGTGCTGCCCCACGCCCCGCACCGCACCACCACCATCCGTCCCTAAGCTGGACCATCTCAGCCTCCTCCCGACTCAGTGATGGGTATGTTTATGGAGCTCAGGGACGCTCAGCGGGAGATGAGCCGTGACTTAGCACAGTTGACTCGCAGCCTCCGAGTCACACAGGATCAGGTGCACTGGCTCAGGGTCGCTTACGAGCGAGACTATGATATAGCGGACCCCATACCTCCTAGGCCCCCTACCCCATGATTTTTCTTTTACTTCCTCATGACTGTTTTACATATAACAGGGTAACTGTCCGGTTTGTGGACCGTACCCTGTAGTACTATTTATCAGATACTCATTTTCCTAGTTATTGAAAGTTTCAAGGTTTTTCCTAACTAGTGTATGTGCACATGTTAAGTTTCATATTTAACATAGTATATTATTCTCGGTCTTAGTCCGTCTCAGCTATCAAACAATGCTTAGGGTGCGTTTGTATTAAGATTTTTAATTTTTCTTAACTCAGTTCATCGACCCAGTTAAGTGCAATATGGTTTGTTGAACAGAGCCCGAGGGCTCTGATACCAAGTTGTCACACCCCAATTCCGATCCAACCAGAATGGTGTGAGTGAACCGTCATTGAACCAACGGTTCACACCAGGATCTCGAATAGGCCGTGTCCACTCATACAAACCATTACACATAACCACAATCAGAATATAAATATACAGCGGAAGACTTTAAATAAAATGAACTGAGTATCTATTGATAACTTAAATAAATATCCAATTATCCAAATTCAAACACATAAAATAATATCATTACATCCCTTTAATCCAATAAAAAATAAGGAAATTAAATAAAGAAAACAACTCAAAGGTACACGCAGAAAGGGCACTCGCATGAAGCGTCATGATCGTCCTCTCCTGCATGTACGTCCAACGCCGCAACACCACCATACACAGGAGCATGCATGTAATCATCCACAGTGTAACCTGCATCAACATCTAAAACAATGTACGTACAAAGGGTGAGCTCACAACACAGCTCAGTAAGACAATCAGACAGTTTCACAATATTATGCATGAGTAACAATCAATTTTATGCTATGGTCTGGTTTTATTTGCAATGTGCTATAGAAAGGTTTGGTGGCCCCCGCACCCCTATACACGAGTGTGTGGCACCTCATGGATCACACCCCCATTGGCCCACATGCACCCATCATGGAATAGAGATAGAGCTAAGATACCCACGTACCTCCCCTGATACTCTACCCATACCAGTACCTAAGCCCCTACTGGCCAGGGCTCACAAACTGGGCTCGCAACTAACCAATCCTATATGTCATCAATGTATGCTCTATCCCAGCACAGCCGTCTACGACATAGAGATAGAGCTAAGGCATTCCTACACCTCCCCTGATGCCTTATCCGCAACTAACCCACTAGGATAGATACATAACGCAGGTAGATCCTATCCCAACATAACTCCCTACGGCATAGAGATAGAGCTAAAGCATCGTGGACAAGCCAGCGTCGACTCGGAGCCCACAGTACCACATAACAATGGCCGGGACAACATCAATATCGGAGACCACCGTACCACGACCTTCCCCTGATGCCCCACCCGTACCGAGCATGTTAAGACAAAATACTACAAAAGGTGCTAATGTGAAGAGCGATCCCAGGCCCATGCCCCACTCCACACACTAACAAAAACAATCACATGCCTAACAATCACATCCTATCAATGCATGAACAATAATAGTAACTGAAAGTAAAGGATGGCATGTGAATATGCACAAACAACACATCTCATATAATCAGGTGGTTAACAACAATTTACTGTCCCTTAATTGTTAGGTTTAGGTCAGATTCCCTTACCTGACGCTCGTTCGATAACTTGCTCCACGTCGCAAGATCCAAACGATAAGTCACAAAGTCCTACAAGATTATTTGGGTTTCATTAGAATATATTGTTTAGGGTTTCATGTTGGTCGGAAACCAACATGGTTACAAAATACCCTCACGAGCCGACCGGTGGCATGTACCGGTCGCAACTCGTGGGAAAGACTGGCGACTGGTATGGACAGCCGGTCCCCACAGACAACCTCCCGAGGGATAGCGGTCGCAACATACCGGTCGCACCATGTGCAACCGGTATAGTCGACCGGTATGTCTCCGGAAGACCATACATGGGTTTTTCGACTGCCGACGATCATCCTCCAAGGATTTTCAGGGTTTCTCCTATCCATTCTAAGTCTAGGCTTTGAGTTAGAGTTATCCCCAACTCATTCAAGTCTTATTTCGATGAATATCATCTCGAAACTCAAATCTAGGGTTTGACGGCAACTTAGGGTTTATTGGCCAATTTAGGGTTTTAGATCAATACCTACTTTGCGTGGTATTGATCCACCCACAAAAGTAACATAAGATAAGAAGATTGATTCGAACACTTACCGTTGACAGGCGTAGCGTGAGCTTCGTCGAACGGTAATGGCGGCTCCTTCTTCTTCCTCCTAGCTCCTTCTCCTTTCCAACCTCTTTCTTTTCTCTAGGGTTTGTGAGAGACAATGGAAAGGATTTGATGAGGTTTAAGGGTGTATTTATAGGCTAGAAATAGGATTTAGTAACCCTACTAGGATTAGGAAACTTCTAGGATTCGAAATCAGGAAAGCGGGACCCGCAAAGACCAATTTCCAGATTCCCGCACATAGCTGCGCAAGCCATACCGGTCGACCGGTACCAAGACCGGTACCATCGACCGGTATACCTAAAATCAGGTATAATTGGTCAACTTCGGTCCGATTTTGTACCTGTTTGTCATCCGCTCGACCCGTCTGGCCCGGTGATGATCGAAAGACCTGTCACGACACAAAACCAAGGTTTAGACCGGGTTTACGGAGTACGGGTCTTACATAGACTGTATTGAACCCTAAACTGGGGTATAAACTAGAAATATATTGGACCCAAACTGTAAGCAGTCCAAGAATGAATCTTAAGGAAACCAAAACTATGGGACAAACAAGGTTGAACTTAAACAGATCCCAAAATGGGGTATGAACCTGAATGACCTTGAACCTAAACTGGGGTATAATTCGTAATGCAAGGCATCGAACACTTGTTGGCAGGAAGGCATCAAGAACCTTACTAAAGGAGGTTTGAATGGGGATTTAGTCCCAAAACAAATCATAGGGTGTCAACAAAGAAGTTTGCAACTAATTGAAGTCGCTCGGATACATTATTTCTGTCTTTATTTGCTATTATTGGTATCTGATAGGTTGTTTATTTCTAGGCCTGAGTCTGATAAGTTTGTAGACAAATCCAGTCCATTTGTGCTCTATCAAACAAATAAAAAAATCATCCCAATTGGGAATTCTGCTGCTGTACTTAGATTCTTTCCAATACATTTCTTCCCAACTTGGAATTCTTCCCCTTCCATGTGCATAGTTAATTCTTGCTCTGATGACGTTATGGATGATGAGTTGTCACCCAAACTTCTATGCCATTGGCCACTTGAGAAAAGAAAGCCTAACCTGTCTATGGATGACTTCGAAATGATCAGTCCAGATGCATAGGAATACAATATTGGTAGGCTTGAGATGCTTAAAGGATTAATCCTATTTTAAAGCCACTTTATTGGAAAAAAAAAAAGAAAAAAAAATTAAAAGAACAGAATAAGGGATGTGTACTTAGATTCTCACAGTGAGACACATGTCTTTCCCCATATCATTGAAAATGAAGAATAATATCAATGAGCCAAAAGATGACAGTCATTTTTTAGAAGAGATCATACGGATATGCCACCAGAGCAAACATAGATGATTACTGAGCAAATATAGATGTTGTTGAGCATGATACAAATGACAATCAGAGAGACAAATGGTCGAATGGATAAGCACCAATGGAATTGATAGATTACTATACCACAAGAGTCGGTAAGAGAGCAGAATATTGATTGAGGTACTGCTACGCTTTATACTTCACCAAACAGAGACAACACCTTTAGTCGACGTACCAAGTACAAATGCTGCATTATGTGCTGCAGCCTCAAGTTCAATTGAAGGCGATGTAGAGTATATAATAGAGACTGTAAAAGATCCAGTCGAGCAAGGCTTAATTCATAATTTCACCATGATGTTCGCAGCTTTCAAGATCTCACCGGATCTAGTTGATGAAGTCAAGGTAGCAATCCTACAGGATCCGCATCTCAAGACAGTGCAAGAAGACTTAGAGAAGGGTACGAGAAATCCTGACTTTACCTTGGATTCAGATAAGGTACTCAGGTATCGCGGACGGTTATGTATACCTGAGAGTGAAGACTGCAATATCAGAGATCAAGTTATGACTGAAGCTCATTACACACCATATTCGATACATCCAAGAAGTACCAAAATGTACCTTAAGAAGACTATATTGGTGGAGGGGTATGAAAGCAGATATAGCTCGTTTCGTGTTCCAATGTCTGAATTGTCAACAAGTTAAAACAGAAAGGCAGAGACCCGCAGGTTTACTACAGCCATTATCGGAACCTGCATGGAAGTGGGATTGTATCACTATGGATTTTGTCACTGGCCTACCTTTGACACCAAGGTCAGTGGATGCAGTTTGGGTTATAGTCGACCGTCTCACCAAGACAGCTCAATTTATTGCGGTCAGACCTCAGTATACCATGGAGAAACTGGCCAAATTATATGTTGATAATATAGTCAGACTCCATGGCGTCCCAGAGAGTATAGTATCCGACAGAGATCCCCATTTTACATCAAAGTTCTGGGAGGGATTACAGAAAGCTATGGGAACAAAGTTAAAGTTCAGTACAGCTTTTCACCCTCAGACGGACGGACAGTCAGAACGAACTATTCAAATTTTAGAAGATATGCTCCGAGCTTGTGCATTAGACTTCAAGGGAGCTTGGGACGAGAAGCTATCACTTATCGAGTTTGCTTATAACAACAGCTATCAGGCTACAATTCAGATAGCCCCATATGAAGCACTCTATGGGAAGAAGTGTCGTACACCTCTGTTATGGAACGAGGTGGGAGAAAGAAGAATTGTAGGACCGGAGTTTGTCGAAGAAACTTGTCGAGTGATCGATCAAATCAAGGAGAGAGTAAAGACAGCTCAAGTTCGACAGAAGCACTATGCGGATAATCGACGTCGAGATCTGGAGTTTGCAGTGGGTGACAAAGTATTCCTGAAGATATCACCGGTGCGAGGTTTGAAACGGTTTGGTAAGAAGGGAAAGCTATGCCCCAGGTATGTGGGACCAAACGAGATATTGGCTAGACGGGGTAATGTAGCATATCAATTGGCTCTACCACCATCTATGTCAAGTGTTCATGATGTGTTCCATGTATCATTGTTGAAGAAGTATGTCAGAAACTCATCGCACATCTTGACAGCAAACCCCCCAGACTTGACTAAAGACTTAACATTCGAAGTGGTGCCTGTGATGCTCTCAAGCCGAAAGGTACAACAACTTCGAACCAAGGATATTCATTATGTGAAGGTGCATTGGAGAAGCCAAAATGTCAAAGAAATTACTTGGGAAGAGGAGAGCGCGATGAGGAAGGAGTATCCTAACCTTTTCGACGATCAAGGTACGTTCAAAATTTTGGGGCCGAAATTTCTTTTAAGGGTGGGGGAGTTGTGAGACCTACATGTAAATTTTGGGATGAAATTTCTTTTAAAGGTGGGGGAGTTGTAAGACCCGCACTCCGTAAACCCAGTCTAAACCTTGGTTTTTTATGTCGTAGCAAGTCTTCCGGTCATCACCGAGCCAGACGGGACGAGCGGATGATAAACAGGTACGAAATCGGATCAAAGACGGTCAAATAATCATTATTTTATGTTGACCGGTCGATGGTACCGGTCTTAGTACCGGTCGACCGGTCAGCTCTGCGCAGCTGGCTACGGAGATCCAGAATTGGATCTTTGTGGGTCCCACTTTCCTAAACCCTAATGCCTGAACCTTCCTAATCCTAATAGGGTTACTAAACCCTAATCTTAGCCTATATAAACACTCTTAAACCTCCTCAAATCCTTTCCATTATCTCTCATAAACCCTAGAGAAGAGAAGGAGGTTGGATAGGAGAAGGAGCTAGGAAGAAGAAGGAGGTACCGCCATTACTGTTAGACGACGCTCACTTTATGCCAGTCAATGGTAAGTGTTTTAACCACTCTTCTTACCCTATGACTCTAGGATAGTTGTATGGGTGGACCAATACCATTTGAAGTAGGTATTGATCTAGGTATTGATCTAAAACCCTAACTGGACCTTAAAACCTAATTTGCCGTCAAACCCTAGATTTGAGTTCCGAGATGATATTCATCGAAATAAGACTTGAATGAGTTGGGGATAACTCTAACTCAAAGATTAGACTAGAATGGATAGGAGAAATCCTGAAAATCCAAGGAGATCGATCGACGACAGTCGAAAAACCAAGTGTATGGTCTTCCGGAGACATACCGGTCGACCATACCGGTTGCTAGTTTGCTCACAGAGCTACAACCGGTATGTTGCGACCGGTCAGCTCTGAAAGGCTGGTTTTGGACTTTGTTGGTTTCCGACCAACGTGAAATCTTAAGGAAACTATTCTAATGAAACCCTAATAATATTGTAGGACTTTGTGAAAGCACGTTTGGATCTTGCGACATGGAGCAAGCTAACAAACGAGCATCAGGTAAGGGAATCTTACCTAAACCCTAATAATTAGTGGACAGTAAATCGTTGTTAATAACCTGAATATATATGATGTGATGTTTGTGCATATACACATGCCATCTTTTACTTTCAGTTATTATTATTGTTCATGCATTGATAGGATGTGATTGTTAGGCATGTGATTGTTTTCGTTGGTGTGTGGAGTGGGGCATGGAGCCTGTGATCATTCCTCACATTGTCACTTTTGTAGTATTTCATTTTAACATGCTTGGTACGGGTGGGGCATCAGGGGAAGGTCGTGGTACGGTGGTCTCCGATGTTGATGTTGGCCTGGCCATGGTTATGTGGCACTATGGTCTCCGAGGTCGACGCTGGCTTGTCCACGATGCTTTAGCTCTATCTCTATGCCGTAGGGAGTTATGTTGGGATAGGGTCTACCTGCGTACTGTTCTATCCTAGTGGGTTAGTTGCGGATAGGGTATCAGGGGAGGTACAAGGATGCCTTAGCTCTATCTCTATGCCGTAGACGGCTGTTGCTGGGATAGAGCATACATTGATGACATATAGGATTGGTTAGTTGCGAGCCCAGTTTGCAAGCCCTGGCCAGTAGGGGCTTAGGTACTGGTATGGGTAGAGCATCAGGGGAGGTACGGGGATATCTTAGCTCTATCTCTATTCCATGATGGGTGCATGTGGGCCAATGGGGGTGTGATCCATGAGGTGCCACACACTCGTGTATAGAGGTGCGGGGGCCACCAAACCTTTCTATAGCACATTGCAAATTTAAACCAGACCACAACATAAAATGATTGTTACTCATGCATAATATTGTGAAACTGTCTGATTGTCTTACTGAGCTAAGTTGTGAGCTCACCCTTTGTATATATACATGTTTTTAGATGTTGATGCAGGTTATACGGTGGATGACTATATGAACGCTCCGGCGTATGGTGATGTTGCTGCTCTGGGTGTACAGGCAGGAGAGGACTAGCATGACGCTTCATGCGAGTGCCCTTTCTGCGTTTACCTTTGATTTGACTTTTATTTATTTTCAATTATTTTTAGTTGGATTAAGTGGATGTAAATATATTATATTTATGTTTGGATTTTGAATAATTGGATATTTTATTTAAATTTATCAATAGATACTCAGTTCATTTATTTAAAGACTTTTGCTGTACTATTTATATTCTGATTGTGGTTATGTGCAATGGTTTATATGAGTGGACACGGTCTGTTCGAGATCCTGGTGTGAACCGTTGATTCAATGACGGTTCACTCACACAACTCTGGTTGGATCAGAATTGGGGTGTGACAGTACCCTCAGTTTCATATTGTAATGGGCGTAGACCAAGTCATTTAGCCATTGAGAGCCCAATTTATTCTGCCTCTTTGAATGGATAAGGGAGAAAGTACTCCAATTTTGCTCATACCCAGATGCGGAACATGTCTGAGATAGGATTTTGATTGCTATTCTCCTCAACTCAGCTGCATGCTCGCCATACAACCACCACTCAGCTGCACAAGATGAAGAACACATTTTAATACACATATTAAATAAGATATGTTACTTGAAAATTTCAATTTTCATAATTTCATACCAGGATCAGTCTTATCTCGTCCAGCCACTGCGGCAGGAGTTCCAAAACTCCCAAGACCATCTCTGAACGTTTTCATCTACACCCATTTCAAAATTTATAACCATTAGCCATTGTAATATATGGATATTCAAATAATTCAACACTTAAACCATACAACTCACCTTCAGATTGACCAGTGCTTGTACAGTATAATTTGGCACCAATTTTGCCACAACTTTTACCGCACCTATAAGGTCAGAATTGAGCCCAAGCACTTGTGAATATTGATACTTGGGGTTCAAATAGTGTGCTGTAAAATATGAGTCGCCAAATTAAAATAGAGTACTGACTATTAAGTGGAGCTAAATTAAAGACATTATAAAATATACTCACCAGCCTTATGCAATGGGTGCATCAGCTGACTCTCCCAGCGATCTTTGATAATCTTCACAAAATGTTTATTTTCACGTAGAAGCATAGTTTTTATACGGTCCTTCAACATATCCATGGCAGCATATAAATGTGGCATAGTGGGCTGAAATGCTGTATCCACTAATCTCAGCACCTTCACCACTGGCTCCAGAATTTTGCCTACATCCTTCAGTGTTCTCCAAAATTCCTCTGAAGCTATAGTAGTCTGTGCTTGAACCAGCAGGAGAGCTAGACTCCCTCTACCCAAACCAGTCCTCAGATGCAAACATCGATCTGAGGCCTACCATCTTTGCCTAAAAGCTCTTTAGTGCTATGTAGTTGGTAGCAAATCTAGTAATGTCGGGTGTTACCAAGTCCCCTTTACATCTCTCCCTCAGCAAGTTCAAAGAGTAGTCATGGTTGTATACAAATGTTGTCACCTGGCATGCTTGTTCAACCACTTGCTTTACTTTTTGGATCTTGCCCATGTCCTTCAACATCAAGTCAATGCAATGAGCAGCATATAGAGTCCAAAAAAGGTTATAGTCAGCCATCATCATCTCTCCTGCCTTCTTGTAGTTGCTGCCATTGTCTGTCATAATTTGCACCACATTTGTAGTACCAACTTTATCCACCACTGTCTATAGCAATCTATAGATGTAGTTAGCATCTTTTGTGCATGCAGATGCATCCATAGACTTCAAGAATGATGTCTTCCCATCACTATAGACCATGAAGTTGATGATGAACTTTCTAGTGGGACCAATCCAACCATCACACATTATAATGACCCCATATGCACCCCAATTATTCTTTAACCCTTCTATCCATACTTCTAACTCTTTTTTAATTCTTGGGAGATAGACATTCATCACTTCATATGGAGTGGAGGCTTTAACACCAGGACCAGCCTGAGCAACTGCATCAAAAAAAGGATGATAGTATGGGCCACCACTGACATTTGTTGGGATACTATTATAGATGGACCACCTAGCAAAAGCATCCCCAATAAATTTTTTTGTACCCTTCTAGTTCCACATACTCTTCACTCTCTTTTGTTTGGCACCTGTCTTTCTAAAAATTGCTGGATCCTGCTGTAGAATCTCAACATAATCCTCATTCCTAGCAGTAGGTGGTGGTGTCTGGGATTGTACTATAATACTTTTTGATCTTCTAAACATGGAAGCCAACCCTCCCTTACTTTGTGTTTGTGGTTCTTCGGGCTGCTGAAATGATCTACTACAACCTGCCCTTAAGGCTCTTTGCCCCAACCTTTCCATTTCCATCTCATGGCTGACTTTACTAGTCATTGTTGCCCGTCTCAGATCTTTGGCCTCTTCTTCAATCAAACCCCTGGTATCTAGACCATCATCATCTGAACTATCATCATCCAAACCACGCACTGTGCCTTGGATTGCTTCCTCAAATTATTGTTTACTTTTTTCTTTCTCTGCCCTTCTCTGTTGGCCTCCCTTCATCTGTGCAGCTATGGCCCTGGTAATCTCCACAAGAACTATAGCACACTTTGCCACGTCTGTAGAAGTCTCACTCAAGTGTTGCTTAAGTCTGGTAATCCCACCAGACATAAGCTTCTTCCCATAAAATTTGCATTGGGTCTTCTTTCTATCACCATCAATGG
Source organism: Protea cynaroides (assembly GCA_028583415.1). Taxonomy (NCBI): domain Eukaryota; kingdom Viridiplantae; phylum Streptophyta; class Magnoliopsida; order Proteales; family Proteaceae; genus Protea; species Protea cynaroides. The sequence continues at coordinate 26,343,103 of CM053265.1, read as the reverse complement.
CGGTGCAATACTGCCAAGCCATGTCAGTACGACCAGTATCACCACCTCCTTCACGTGAACCCGAAGCAGCCATAATATTTAGAATGAGCCACTGTTACATAAGATGATAAATAGAGAAATTTAAATCAATAGATTTGCATTAATAAAACTTAAAATTGAAGAACATAAAAGCATCAAATATGCGAATACAACTCAAAACACATTGAAATTACTTTTAAAAATTCTAAAACTATGTTATAAGAAAACAGAATATTTTTCCTAATTTTCTATAATTATTTAGATATTATTAATAATTTTGCATATTAAATAAAAATAATTTATTTTTCGAGAAATATAATCTGACAACATGAAACCATAGATTGGCCAATGATGTTCAACATATATTATTTTGAACACCAATAGATAAGTATTAATATTTTTTTAATTAATTTTTTATTACTGAAAATAGGATGTATTAATAAAAAATTCATAAAAATAAAAATATGAACAGAAAAAAAACTGAAACCGTGTCTGCATAGATGGCCAACGATGTTCAACATATATTATTTTGAACACCAATAGATAAGTATTAATATTTTTTATTAATTTTTTATTACTGGAAAATAGGATTTATTAATAAAAAATTCATAAAAATAAAAATATGTACAGAAAAAAAATTGAAAACCGTGACCGCGACGATCGACCAACAGTGTTCAACATATATTATTTTGAAAGTAAACCAATTAATATTTAAGAAATGTATTTTTTTAAACAAAAAAAAATATATATATATATATATATATATATACAGAAAAAAAATGAAACCGTGGCCGCATAGATCGGCCAACGGTGTTTATCATTTAATATTTTCAACACCATCTAATTAATATTTATCATATTTTTTTAATTTTTAATTGCTGGAAAATACATTTTTTTTAACAAAAAATCAAAATAAAAAATATATATGCAAGAAAATAATTTCAAAAGGATGAGGTTGTAGATCGACCTAATGACTCTCACATATATAAATTTCATGATGAAACATGTATTGAACATATTCATGTAAAAAAGTAAGTTTTAGGGAAAAAAACCATACCTCAAACTTTAGATTTGCAAAGAATAGGTCAAAATGAGCCTCCAACAGCACTTTAATAGAGAGATTTGCAAAGAACAGAGGTTTTAGAACCTTAAATGCAAGGTTGGAGAAGAAGGAATGGAGGAGAAAAAGAAAACATAATCAAACTTAGAGAAAAAATGAGTCTCGATCGAGATCTCCTATTTATTACTTAAACCAGTTCGAAACTGGTCGAGACTGGTCGAGATCCAGTCGAGAACTGGTCGAGACTCTTGACCGAGACTCCTATTTATTACTTAAACCAGTTCGAAACTGGTTGAGACTAGTCGAGATCCAGTCGAGAACTGGTCAAGACCCAGTTTCGAACCAATTTCTCGTCTCGACCCTTTCGAGACTACCGAGAAGGGTCTCGTCTCGGTTGAGTTTTAAAATTATGTTAGTGATATTATCGCGAAAAAAGGCGGGTGGGCGAGATTAAGCCATATTACAGGGGGTGTGGCTGATATTTTCCCTTTATTTAAATATAATGTAAGAAGCTAAGAGCCCCCATGATTTGGAATTATGGAACAGAATATTTTGTTTCATAAAGTGAGTTACATGCTCTCCCTCCTCTTTATTCCCCAAAACTCTCCTCTCTCTTTCCTCTAATCTCTCATCTCTTTACTAAAATACTGTTCATGTTACTGTTTGCAACAAGGAACAACTCCTTATCTACCCTTCTTCCCTAGCAGATTGATTTCTTCTCTTCCATCAATCTGAAATCCCACTACCAAATGATCCCTAATTTTGAGCTGCGACAGGAGGAAATAGCATAGAACTACAAGCATACAACTTACATATAAAGTAGTATGCACCAAACTCACAACCTACTCACGTGGAAAAGAGAAAGAAAGAACTTGTACTATTGATGAAACAAACTAATGACTATGGTATAAGATGAAAAAATCGGCTGCAGCTGAAACAAAATAATACTCACATGTTCTTCCTTCCATTTTGATGGGCTCAAAGGGTCCTCCCAGAAGTTCACCTTTGGGGGTCCATGATGGTCTGCATTGTAGTGAATAAACAAAATCTTGACTCAGTTAAGGAAGTGCTGAGGATATCTCCTCATCAGATTCATAAAACTATCAGCTACCAGGACAGTAAGACCCCCTATCCATGGAGATATTCACCAAAATAGGTCAAGAATTTTTAAAAGTCGCATGGTCCATAAAGAGGAAGCACAATGAATAGAGAAGAAATAATTGTAGAACAGTAAGCATTTTATTTTTTAAGAGAAAAATTATTAGAGAAATACCTTCTCGAAATAGGGAGAAAAGAAATCATGAAATCAGCAACACAGCCACTCTTCCAGTTTCAAAAGTCCAGAATCATAAATATATGATCATCAATTTTTTTTTTCACCTACGAATGGTGAAGATTTTTCTCAAGTAGAACAGAATAGAAATAAAACAAGAACCGTGCCAGCGTGCCGAAAAGACATATTTTGGCCAAGAATCCATTTGCAATTAGAAATGCAATTAAAAACATTAATCATTATTTCACATCTCTTTTATACGTGAATTACTACATCCCCACATGACTCAGTGTCACTCATCTACATGATTTCACATCTCTTTATACATGAATTGCTAATGCAATTAACCCCCCTTAACCGATGCAATACCAGCCGTCGCCGACGACCATCTAAATGGTTTAATTCAGAGTAATTCCCATTGTGCAGTAAGCCTCGGAGAGTATTTGGTTGCCTCAGAAGTTTTTCATGGAAAATAACATCTTTGGACTTATACACACCAAATAGGATAAGATTTTTGAGCTGCGGATTGGATGAACACAAGGGGGGACGGGGTTGTAATCTCTTGCTAATATTTTTCGCAGATACAAAAATAATTTGAACGCAGAAAAAAAAAATCCAGTCCTCGCCAGTAGAATGATAAATTGAAATTAAAAGATAAAAACTGTGAATCAACAAAAAGGGGGAAATGAGATTCGTACCCCCACCACCGGAGAGACCGCGCCGCTGGATTAACGTAAAATCATGAGCCGCTGAAGTCACCGATGTCGGATAGGAAAGGCGAGTTAGAGATGCGGTTTCACGAGCCGCTGCTGCCAAGGCTGCCATGCTCCGAGGTTTTCGAGGGTTTTTCAGCTGAATGTGAAAATGATTCTTAAAAGAAGAACAAGACCGCCCTTTCTGCTCTACCTTCACCCGAACTCATCGGGCAGAAAGAGACTTTGATTTCCTTCTCCAGCAGAAGAGGAGGAAAATTTCGATCTCAACTTGCCAGTAAACAAGAGAGAAATACAGAAACGAAACGAGAGCGTGAGACACTACAGACCACAGCACTGCTTGTGCTCGTTGAGAAGACCTGAGAGGGAAAAAAATGATCCCTTCTTCTGCGGCCTTCTATTTTCTCGTATATTCTTTAACTTTTCCTTAGACGAAAATGACACTGCAACAGTTCCAAATTTACCTACGGGGATTGTTGTGGCCCCTGCCGTCAATTTCTAATCGGAGGACAAACAACTCGAAGTTATGGATAGAAATCCTCTCATGCCCTTCATGTCAGCATGAGAAAATTCAGTGACTGTAGTTTACTGTGTAATTTTAGTAATCGATATGATGTCGGTAGACTTTTATCTGTTTCAATATCTAGATGATACTAATTCCATATTGATTATTTTTAGTAAAGTTTTTTTCCGACTTCCTCTATGTTTTGGTAATTAGACATCGTACACCCCCCATTTGGATTCAATCTAACGGATATCCTTTTTAGTTTACAAATAGTTACACTTAATTTCATTCCATCAGTTGTCCTCTGTTATAGTACAACAAAATGTTACCATAATTAATAAATGTTAAAATTGCCCTGACTCTGCTCTGTAGGTCTGTTCGACATTGATGGGATTTGCACGAACAAAGATGCTGGCAAGGGAGGAAAAGAATGCACGAATTGAGAATTGCACGACTTGCAAGCCATTTTTATCTTTGATTCCTCTTCTTCTTCTCATCTCCTCTTTGTAATGCTCCCGTAACAACACTGTTGTTGAGGGCCATAACCAGCCTCATTCTCTTTGGTGACTCTTTGCCATGCTTGGTTCTTCATCTCCATCCTTTTCAAGTATTCTTCCAGCTCGACCTTCTTCCTCCTCTATCCAAAGGATAATTGGGTCCACTCAGGCAAAATTACCAAAGAAGCCGAGCTCGATTGATTGGGCATTCAACCAAGCTGCACCATCGTATTATGACTATGGTTTTCCTTCATGTTGGTGTTGATGTTGGTATACTACTGTAACACCCCAGTCAGTTGAAGTGTTAAACTAGTTTGAGTCTTACTTTTGATAGGAGACATAAGAGGATTTTTAGTGTGAGGGGTACTTTTGTAATTTAATCCTAAAGCCTTCAAAGTTATATTTTAACTATTAATTATTGCTTTATATAGTTTGTTGATCATGTGTTATGCAAAGATGAAATTTATATGATATGATCTTATATATGTATATTTGTGCATGTGATTAGCTAAGTTTAGAATTAAATATTTAGATATGGTTTATGTGTTTAATGGAAAGTGAATGCATAAGTATTTTGTTTGTGAAAATTATGTTGCATAATCACTTCGTAGCTTAGTGGTTATTTTCTACATCCTAGAGTTGTGAAGCATGAGGTCTTGATTTTCTAGCCTCATGGAAGACATTCTCGAGAGTTATAATTTTGTAAGCAATTAGTGGTGGGACTCACTAGGTGATGTGGCATCTACATGGCCACTAAGGAGAATAAGCATTGGAGAATGATAGTTAGTGGATGATGACATAGTAGTTCACTATTGGGCCATGAGTTGGTGTTTTGATTTTTGATTAGTTATGGCATGTTGTAAAGTTAAGAAAGGAAGAAGGGTATTTTGGGTCCCTAAATTAAAATGGTACCTAAAAGAGTAAAAAGTATAAGCATGGCATGTATGTTAATGCATTGGAATATTATAAGGGCAATTTAGTATTTTTATTTTTGTATGGATTCCCTTGAGGTATGGTCTCATGATCCATGCTTTGGTTATAAGCCATGGACAGAAATGACTTTTCACATATTGTAATTGTATATGTTAACAGAAAATCAGAAAAATATAAAATTAGATTTGAGTTTCATTTTAAGAGTTTGCAAACCTTGCAAATTCGTATGAAGGAGAGTGAGAGTTTGTTCTTGAGTCTTGGAAGGAGATTTGTTGTGGTTCTTGAGGGATCTAAGAGAAGAAACATGATGTTGATGCTGAAAGCTTGTAAATGGGAATTTGGACTGAGCAAAGAAAGGATTTTAAGCTGACTTACAAAGGCGAGAATTAGAGTGATCAAAAAGCATGCTCATGACAGAAATCCTAAATCTGTTGAGAGAACTCATTTTGACCAAATACCGATGCTTGTAATGGAGGCAAATTTCCATCAAACCAGACTTCATACCATTGCAGGAAATTTCATGGCCAAAAGAGAAAAAGAATAAAGAAAAACAAGAACTCATAAGATACACGGTGTATAAATGGGGTTGACTGGGCATAGGAATATAGAAATCGAACCGATTCCCACCAGCACGAGAAGAGGAGAGAAGAGAAGAAAAAAAATCACACATCCATTAGGAATTTTCAGCATGCAAATAGAGAGTAAATAGGTAATGAAAGGGATAAAACTCACCTAGACAGAACTGGTAGAGGGTGTTAGATTCTCGGTTTGTTGTTGCAGCCTCTTCCCTAATTCTTTCTTCTTCTTCCCTGCTGCTTCTCTTTCCTGCGACCCTAGACTCACAGTCCCTGTGGCCTACAATTTCTTTCTCCAAATATTCTCCATGGTGTGCTTCTCTCTCTCCTCTTAGTCTCTTAGGAAAACCCAGTTCTTTCTTCTCTCTGGAGTTCCGCCAACAGTCCCACCATCGAACAACACTCTCCGTGTCTCCCTTTCTCTCTTCCTTCATCTCCCGGAATCAAAAATCCAAACCCCCTTTCCATTCTAGGGTTTTGTGGGTTGCTAATAAGCATCGGAGAGAGGGAGCGAGAGAGCTGGGAAAAAGGGCGTGGTTGGGTGAAAAGCAAAAGTGAGAAGTACGAGTGAAAAGAAAAATTAAAAACTATTACCCTATTTTCGACCACGGTACTTTAAATCTTCTCGGGTAAAATCATGGGTAGGCAACCGGAGTGTAAATCCTATCCGTAATCCTATCCGTAAACTCTAGGAATTTTGGCCACGGGAATACAAATCCCGTTGGCTAATATGCTTTTTGGCCACGATAATTCGGTTCCTGTCGGCAAAAATCATGTTGGCAACGGGAATCTTGCATTTTTGGCCACGGGAATACAAATCGTATAGGCTAAAATGATTTTTGGCCACGGGAATTTGGTTTCCGTCGCAAAAATCGTGTTGGCCATGGGAATTTAGTTCCCGTCCCTATAATCTTGCATTTTTTGCCACGGGAATACAAATCCTATCGGCTAAAATGATTTTTGGCCACTAGAATTTGGATCCCGTTGGCAAAAATGATTTTGGCCACTGGAATTTAGGTCCCGTCTATAAACTCTCTATTTTTTGCCACGGGAATCTAAATCCCATTGGAAAAAATCATTTTCTGCAATAGAAATTTAAGTTCAGTTAGGCTAAAATGATTTTTGGCGATGGAAATTTAGATACCGCCGGTTACAGTGTGGTGCATGTACACGTATACTGCTCCAAAGATGCTTTTTTGAATTTTCTCAGACGCCCCACCCCACTATTTTGACCATATCTCTCTCATCCCATGGCCAAATCAAGTTAACCAAAAAGCCATTTTTTGATATTTTGAATGCTCTTTATGATAGAATTGGAGCAGAGAGTGCAAGCAGCCTTTTAACCAGCTTTTATGGTCAAAAAACACTAAGAAGGAAGTTAGGACATTAATTGAGTAAAAAAAATAATCCTTCAACAACCTTTCTTGTTTCTCCATGGGTTGTTATTGATGGTTGTTAATTGTGGTTGAGCACTATGGAAGGCAAGCGAAGTAGAGAAGCCAAAGAAGTGAATATACAATTGTATTCTTGAAGATTTATGTTTCTTCTACCATTGGGGAGGAGTTGGAAATTCTTGTGGGTATTCAGACTCCAACACTGCTTTTCTGTAACGGTGATTACACAAGGGAGGTAATTTCTCACACACAAGTCCTTGTATGACCTATATTTCATTTGTAAAGCATGTATTAATATCTTGAAGTGTTAGGGATTAGGATGCGTATTTTATTAGCATATAAAACCTGTCAAGTTGGGGCTGGACATGAGTGAGGGCTATTGCCCTGGTCTAGGTTGAAGATCAATGGACTAAGGCTGTGTTTGATATCATTTTTGTTTTTGATTTTTGTTCAAATTTATAGTTTTGAAGGGGTTTGGCATAATTTATGAGTGTTATTTATGAAAAATAAAAATAAAAACAAGTCAAAATTCAAAAACAGGTCTCAACCTCTTTTTGATTTTTGGTCAAAAATTATTTTTGTTGTATTTTACACAAAACACTTAAAACATGTGTTAAAATAAAAGGTTAAAAAAATAATTTAGTTTCCTCTTATAAATCCACCCCAAATCAAACCCTCAAGCACTCTTCTCGTTGACGAACGGAAGTAAAATATAGAGACGCAGACCTGCAACTTCGTCCTAGAGACGGCTCTGACGGCGACGATGACGACGACGACACTCATTCCAACGAAGGCGACGTCGTTTCTCCAAAGATGGTTCCTGGTTTGATTTCTTTCCATAATCCCTATGTATTTGATGTGGGTTCTTTTAGGGTTTCATTCTTCTTTTCAACTCCTTCTCTTTCAACATGGCCTATTGTCTCCATTGAAACAGTGGTCGCTGTCTCCCTTGTTTTCGTTTTTATTATATAAATTTTCCTTCTTAATGTTTTATCTCCCCTCTCTTATTTTTTTCTTTCCCAATTGAGATTGGATCACTTAACAGAGGAAGAAGAATAGACGCTCCATGACAGAGGAAGAGGAAGACATTCAAAATCATTTTTAGACATAGTATGCCAAATGTGTTTTTCATTCTACCATCTATTTTTTATTATAGCTACCAAACAACATTTTATTTTTGAACGAAAATCATTTTCAAAATGATTTTTGTTAAATAAATAAAAATCAAAAACAAAAATGATACCAAACGTAGCCTAAAGCAGGTGTTGTAGGAGCAACCAATAGAATTGAGTAGCATCTTGGGTGATATATGAAACCCTGATTAAAGTATTGTCCTGTGGATTAATTATCACACATTGTGTAGGTGAACCATATCATATTTGCATGTTGTGATTATCTATGGATGTATATGGAATGTATTGTTTGTAGGACAAGTGTGCACATTGAGTAGGTCTTGCCACAAGTTTTTGTTGCCTGTGGTTGAGTAGCGGCAAAGTGTCACACGATTTGCATTTGTGTGTGATTGTTAGAACAAACAGTTAAGATCAGGTCAAGGGAACACAACATATTGTAGCCAGGAAAGCTTCATGGATAATTTGGGAAACACCCCCCAAACTTGATTTGACAATTACGAAATTAGACCCCTAAATCTATTTTGAAGAGGTAGAATTTATGAAATAGTTAAAAAAATGAAGGCTAATTGAAAATAATTAAAAATGAAAGCTAATATGAAAATGAATAGAATAAAAAATTTGGTTATAAGAATTACGAACCAAGATCGGTCAAAATGGTTAGATCAGAAAATCGGACGTTTGAATTGAACATTCCCAAAAACCCGTTCTTGAAGATATATGGCCATTAGTGTGTGGACCCAAAATTTGGTCAAAGGCTAGATATGATCTCAACCATCAATTTCTAGCACGATCTTATTTATTTTTTGGCATGTTAGCAAGTGCTGGTCACGGAGTGGCAATTAGAATCCTCTCGAGAATGAAGGATGATGATTCATTGGAGTCGTGCTAAATTCATACTATTAACGGGGAAGGGCCATATCGATGGTCCAAACAACGTGATACTGTGGTGGGCCCGTGTGCACGATAAATCTGATATCCAAGTCGAGGTAGAAGACTATTACAAACCAAGTTTAAATCGAATGGGGATAGATCAAATGGGAGCTGGGACCAGATCCATACAACGTGGGGCTGTGATGAACCCATTTGTGTGGTGAATTATTTCAAATAGAGTGGAATTAAATGAGGGATATACAAATTGGGGAATGAGAGAATATTACAAATGGAGTACCAACTGAATGGGGGTAATTAAATCAAAATATGCATTTATATCCAAACCACGTAATTAATCCAAACCAAACAAAACAAAGGGAGATAATGGGCCGAACCAGCCCAATTCAAAGTAAAACAACACATAAGAGTAAGGGGCTGGATCCTGGATCGACTGATCAGCACAAAGCAAATCAGCATAGAGGAGTAATGGGCTAGATCAACTCAGCCGAAGCACGAGGGAAATCGCAAGGGGAAACAAGAAGGAATCCATGGGAAAAACACAGGGATGCATGGAAAACAACTTTTTTTTTTTTTTTTTTTTTTGGTAATACGTGGAAAAACAACAAGTAAACCATAAGAAGACACATTAGAACCACGAAAAAAACAACAGCAAATAAACCGTAGGAAAACATAGTAGAATCACATAGAAAAATAGTAGGTACACACCTATGGAAAACACAATCGAATCAAATAGGGAAAAAACACAATAGATACACCTATGAGAATACAGTAGAATCACATAGAAATATAGTAGGTACAACTATAAAAATACAATATAATCACATAGAAAAATAGTAGGCATACCTATGGAAAATACAGTAGAATCATATAGAAAAAATAGTGGTGTAGACATCCAATCTTGTATCCCCCTTGAACAACCATAGGGAGACCTCAAAAGTTCCCATCCTACTAGGTTTAGAACCCATTCTCAGGTCTGAGATGTCCCACATGCCTCCATCCTGCATTGAGAGCCATTTCCTAGATTCTAAAAAGAGCTAGTCCTTAGTCCCAAGGCCTGGCCCAATGTCTTCAAGAAATCAAAATGATTCATCAATTTTGAGTCAGGCCCTATCGACCCCGATAGGCAGTTGATTGATGCCCCATCAACCCAAGGAAAATTTCCAGGTTTTTTCAACTCTTCAAAATGGACTCAATTCATTCAATTACCACGAGATAGACTCTATCCTTCAAGTGGAAGCCTCTAGAGACTCTAGGAAGTTTTTTTCACATCATCCAACACTCTTTCCACATAGACTGGAATTTGATCTCTCCAAGGATTAGGGTTTATTCTCAACCCTTGATCCTCACTCAATATATATCCAATGATTTGAGTTGAAACTTGTTGAATTAAGAAGCTTAGGAGGCGAACTAGGTGTCCCCTATAAATGCCAACCCTTCTCCACATTAGAGGGAATCTTGACTCGTATGGGAAAGCTATCTTAGAGGGTCAGTCTGAGAAAACTTGTTCTTCATTGTTCTTCCCCAACTCTGCAATTCAAAGCTTTAAAACTCAGTTTTTGTTGCTGTGATCATGTTTTCACCATCATCCTCAATCTACATTTGGATCAGGTATAGCGATTTCACTTTTTTACGGATGTTCTTAACTAAAATCTTACTTTCATCTACTTTTTAGGGTGAAGAAGAGGTATATCTTCATTGCCTCTCATGCTCATTGGAGATATGCTTCATTATGCCTCAATTCCTAGATCTAGGATGTGAGTAATCTAGATAAAAGTTTATTTTAGTTATTTAACATGTTTGTGCGTAGACTAGGTGACTTTGCATCATTATTTCATGTGCTAGTACATGAAGTACTTCATTATCACTATAATGCTGAGGTATTTTAAGTATGAATTTAATATATTTATTTCATAATTTTTATGATCATAATCCCCCATTGTGACCATAAATCATCTTAGTGCATGCATCCACGCATTTTCTGGGATTTTCTCTCTCCTACATCAGAAGGATATCCAAATGGCTGGTCGCGATGCTGCCCTTCTATCTTCTTCGTGTGTAATGTTGATGCCTTTATAAGGAATACATTATCCCAATATTGAATGAATTAAGCCAAAGTGAAGGTCGGATTAATCTAGACAAACCAGGATGCCTAACACCTTCCTTGGACTGTATCCTAATGTGTTCCTTGAATATATCTATTTTGGACCAAATTCTCTATCCAAGGATAATATTCGGAGTCAATTATAGGTCCTAGACTCCCATTTAGGTGAAGACTCCAAAAACCCTCAAATCATCGTGTGTGTACCCTTTCCTTTTGTGCACCGAATGAGAATCCATTGTTCTCATAGTGGCGACTACATTGGGAACATTGTCATACTTATTGTTCTTGGATTTCTACGTTTGTTTTGGGAAAAGGATTGTTCATTTGCAATTGCTTAATTTGATTCACATGTTTATTGCTTTTATAAATTGCTGCATCACTTGAATTATTATTACGCACACACTCTCTAGTGCTTAGCCAAGTGGCCAACGGTTCATTGATTTATCCCCAAAACAACTTGTAGTATAGCAATGGGCCCGACTCATAAAGGTGGAGCTTGCCTGATAGCGAAACCACAACTCATAGTCTTGTACCTTCGGGTATATAAAAAGGACTTGCCATACTGTCTAATCACCATTCATAAGCATCGAGTAAAGGTATATTGGCATCCCTGCTATGAGTAACCTACAGTGTCCTAAACTGCTTCATTCATCATGTAGGAACTTAAAACCAGCCATAACACAGTCTTTACTAACATAGTTACCATGTGAATACTGACACACCCTAAATGTATCTTGGTTCTATTAAAACCCTAATGGAATTTTCTTTCAGCCACAAAAGTCTAAGCCATTACAGGACTAGTTAGAACTAAGTTCAAATATTGTGAGAAGGGCTAATCCTTGCTATGATTCTTATTATGTGTTGTGATATAGTATGAAATAAGGGTATAATTATTTGATGCAGAAAATTTTCAGGCACCATTCCTCTAAGGGGCTAGCCTCTCTAGACTAGTCCACTTGGGTCAAGATTAGTCTGATGTCCTCCACCCTTAGCAAAGTCTATGTGGGAATCTAGTTCTGATCCTAAGATAGAGATGGACGGAACCCCTGAAGCTTCACTCCACTTTAACTGCAATAATTCACAAACTACTAATCTGCCTCCAAATGTTGATGAACAACTCTAGGAATTGCGAGAGATGATTCTAGGTATGGCAAGAAGAATGGATGCTATGGGACCACCTAGGTGCACTAATGTCCCTCCACTCAAAAATACCTGAATACAGTCTTATCAGGACACCTCGGCCTACACCAGATATCTTTGATAACAAGTGGGTAGTGTTTACTCCAATCTGACCTTTCAACTTGGGACAAATTAGTCCATTATAGAGTTGGTCAAGACCCATCAGTTAAAGGCAAAGTTAGATAAGCTAAAGAACGCTCTCATGAATGTCAAGGGTGTAGAGGATCAAATCCTAGATAATGAAAGAATGTGCCTATTCCCAGGTGTAGACACTTTGTTTTGTCTCACCTCCTTAATAACCTAGGGAGACCACAAAACTCCCCCATTCTATCAGGTTTTTGAATCCATTCTTGGGTCCAAGTATCCCATTGGCCTACAGCCCATGCTAAGAGTCATTCCCTAGATTCTAGCCATGGTGGTCAAAATTATCAGAATACCCTTGACTATGATTTGACCCGCTCAACCCAAAAATCATCTATTCCCCCATGTGAGATAAGGTCACAGTGACCTAGTATTCATTGAAAGTTTCAAAACAGCTTTGGAATCGCCCCAATCAGAATTCAGAATCAGAAGTTACAGCTATTACAAATTTAAGTCACCAACCCGGTGTTCCCATGAACCAGGGCAAGTCCTGACCCAGCCCGGGTGGGCAAAAAGCCACCTAGGGCCCAAAAATAACTAAGACATAGACCCAGGGCTTTGCCCTAGGTCTTGAGGTAAAAATAATAATTCGTCAACCCTGAGTCACTCGCTGTTGATTCATTGTCGACATCATCGATTCATTTACATAGTCGAACTGAAGTGGTTTCCAGATTTTCCAAAACTCTCCAATCTCACTCCAATCTATCTCATCTCCACAAGATAGACCATATCTTTCATGTAGCAAGCTCCCAATAACTCTAAGAATTCCTTCCCATCCAAAAAACACTCTTCAAACACACATTAGACATGAATTTGATCCCTTTAGGGTTTAGGGTTCAATTCAACCATTGATCTTATTTTTCTTGATACTCAATATCTAATTATTCAAGGTATTACATATCTTAAAAGGCAATCTTGGTTTCTCTCTATAAATAGAATCCCTTTTCCACCATAGAGAGTATCCTTGACTTGTTTAAGAAGGGCTATCTAAGAGAGCAACTTTGAAAACATTAGGCAAGCACCTATTGGAAACTCAAAGAATTTCATAAGTATGAAAGGGGAGGGGGAAGTGAAAATGAGAACATTGATGTTACTTAATTGGAGAGAGATTGAAAAGAAGTTTTAATACATTTCATTAGCTTAGCTTGTTATATTTTGTAATAAATTTTTTTTTTTTCAAATTCTTTACATAAAATAGGTACAAACACTACTGTGCTTTCTTATTAAATTAATTTAAAATTACAATAGCTACAATTCTTTTTGAAATGCCAAAAGTTTAGGAACCTAGGCCAACCTTTAAAATTTGGAGGCACCTTTTGTTACTATTGGACAAATTCCTCCTTTCGTTTTCTTCTTGTTCTTTGCCATAGCGCCCATTCCGGGATGAATTGGAAGAGGAATTCCTAATTCATAAGAACCATGAAGTCTTAGCCTTTCAATCCAAAAAGAATCACTTAGGACTCGGATTTTTAGGCCATTCTGGTAGTTCGATTGTGGAATTCCTTTGTTTCTGTATTTCTGAAATATGAGTGTGTCACTTGAGCAATGACATGATGAATAAAAAAGTCTCCAAGACCTATTGTTAAGAATAATGAATTACTATTCTCATTAATAGCATTTAACCAGCCCAGCAACCATATGCTTCAACCCACATTGAATGTTGGACCATTGGTTGAAGATAAAAGTACATCTTATTCTTCAAGGTCAAAGTTTCAAAATAAATTTAGGGAGTAGAGCACCACATCCAGCCTTACAGTCAAACCCAAAAGAGAAAATAGGCTAGCCATTAGAATTTATTAATCAATGCAATATATATATATACATGCTTTTTTAGGCGACATGTCCAGCAGCTGCGGTGGCAATTTTTATACCACCATGATCGTCTCGCTGAGAGCTTTAATCTAACATATACATTTGTATGTTTAGAAGGTCTAAAAAAATTACAAAGGTCGAACCTTTACCAAGTTGTTATAATATGGCAAGAAAAATCTCATTTTGAGATTCATTCAATTCAATGAAGGTAGATTGATACAATCAATAATCACTAATTCTAGGTCTGTATGGTAGGTTCTGATACCAACTACAAGGAAAACTCAGTCTAGGGTTCTCAAGAACAAACCTAAATACCATACAGGGATCCTAGAATACCATGGAATAATAACAAACTCAAAAGAGAAAATAGGCTAGCCATTATAATTTATTAATCAAGGGAATCTATTTATACTTGTTTTTTTAGGGGGAAGCATCCGTGAGCATGTTCTAGGACATGAAAAGAAAATCTATAATGAAGCGACACGAATTGCTCGAGTTATAGAATCGAGCCAGAAGAAGAGTTATTTCATGCAAAACCGAGGTATAAAAAGGCCAGCTGGAAATTCTTATAACGGAGGGAATAACAAGACATTCAAACCCTTCCGTGCTCAAGGCTTTACCGCTGCAACCAAAACTACTCCAGTAGCTCAACATCAACAAAAGCCAATTACTGAAGGGATAAAATGTTTTAACTACAGTCAAGTGGGACATATGTTAGCTCTAACTTCATCAATAGGAATGACTATTATTATGGTAGTTCGTCATCTTCAAGCGCTAACTTCATCAATAGGAATGGCTATTATTATGGCAGTTCGTCATCTTCAAGCTCTAACTTCATCAATAGAAATGGCTATTATTATATTATTATGGCAGTTCGTCATCTTCAAGCTCTAACTTCATCAATAGGAATGGCTATTATTATGGCAGTTCGTCATCTTCAAGCTCTAACATTAATGAAGTACCTGATGATGAACTAAGCCTGCAAGTGCAGAGAGTTTATATTAATTGGGAGACAATAAAGAAGGGTTTTCTGTTCAGTAAACTACTCAACAAAAGTGATTCAGGAAAATTGAATAGGCTTTGGATTCCTATAAGGAAAGCAGAGAAATATTTCCCATCTCTAAAGAAAGGTGATGATAAGAAAATGTAGCTAACATTCTTTGATAGAAACAATAAAAAATGGGTTACGAAGTATGAATTCTGGTCGACAAGCAGATGTTATGTTCTCACAACCGGGTGGAAAAAATTTGTCAATGAATAGGGATTGATAGGCTTTGTTCATGAAGTTTTCTTCTACAAAATTCATGATTAGCTGGAGGTTTCAGATGATCAGCCCTTATTCATTGATTTCAAGGATAAAGTTCATGATCAGCAGGAGGTTTCAGATAATCAACCCTTATTCATTGATTTCAAGAAGGAAGAACCACCACCAACCAACCCAACCAGCTGGTTGTTTGGTCAAAATTTGATCCTTCATGATTAGCTGGAGGTTTCAGATGATCAACACTTATTCATTGATTTAAAGAAGAAAAACCCACCACCAACCAGGTTGTTTGGTCAAAATTTGATCCCTCATGATCAGTTGGAGGTTTCAGATGATCAACACTTATTCAATGATTTCAAGAAGAAAGACCCACCACCAACCAGGTTGTTTGGTCAAAATTCTGGTCGACAAGCAGATGTTATGTTCTCACAACCGGGTGGAAGAAATTTGTCAATGAATACGGATTGATAGGCTTTGTTCATGAAGTTTTCTTCTACAAAATTCATTATCAGCTGGAGGTTTCAGATGATCAGCCCTTATTCATTGATTTCAAGGAGAAAGTTCATGATCAACAGGAGGTTTCAGATGATCAGCCCTTATTTATTGATTTCAAGAAGGAAGAACCACCACCAACCAACCCAACCAGCTGATTGTTTGGTCAAAATTTGATCCTTCATGATCAGCTGGAGGTTTCAGATGATCAGCACTTATTCATTGATTTAAAGAAGAAAGACCCACCACCAACCAGGTTGTTTGGTCAAAATTTGATCCATCATGATCAGCTGGAGGTTTCAGATGATCAGCACTTATTCAATAATTTCAAGAAGAAAGACCCACCACCAACCAGGTTGTTTGGTCAAAATTTGGTCCCTCATGATCAGCTGGAGGTTTCAGATGATCAGCACTTATTCAATGATTTCAAGAAGAAAGACCCACCACCAACCAGGTTGTTTGGTCAAAATTTGGTCCTTCATGATCAGTTGGAGGTTTCAAATGATCCCCTAGGTGTCAGCCATCTAGCAAGGTCACCGCCCCTCCTCACGAACTTCTGGGAGGAGAAGATGTAGATCCAAAACATTGAGACCTTTGATGCCTTTGTGTACTAGTTGATCTCTCCATCTAATAGCTTAAGCTTTTAGTTTTGATACTTCAACACTGATTAGTCTACAAGATTCAAAATCTAGTCACTAGTGTATTGGAAACTAAACCGGTCTGGTCAAACTGAGTGAACCGTAGGATCCCAATTAAGAGGGCATTATTCATGTGGGTGTCAATTTTGGAACCAAAATGATAGCCCAGACCGAGCCGGCCTGAATAAACCCAAAAACTGACCCAGACCGAATTGATAGTGGACATGTTTTAGGTTAATTTATTATAATACATCTTGGTCCCTGTCATGTCGAAGCTAGCTCGAAACCAAACCGTTAAGGTGGATCGGCTAAGCCTGAACCAAACTTCATCTTGAACCTGAAATAAACCGAAAGTCAAGGATTTGGATATATGATGATCAACCCCATAAGCACCAAAGTAAGATGGCTTCCCTTACTGGGCCAGTAAATGGACCAAAAAATGACCCGGTCCGAAGTCAACCCGATAAGCACAACCTAATAACAAACCGACACCGAACCTGCCTGTTAGTTAATGCTCACAGTGTAGCCCACCCACCCCGAACCTCTTAATGGGCATGTTTCGATCAAACCCTATAAAGCCTGACACCAATTTGTTCTAGATCAAATCAGACTGAACCGGCCTGTTGACACCACTAATTATTCACAACATTTATAGTTTCCCCAATCAATAAAGAGTAAAGACTAGTCTTTTAACAAAAATCATCTGATGAAAATGTTGAAATGTTGATGCATTAAAGCCGTCAACAGCAACAGTTAAGGATACCTGAATGAAAGCCCAACCATTGCCATATCTGAAGATGAGAACAAGAGAACATGAACTCGTCTTCACCTTCAAGCAAATTGAGACCATGAACCGGGATTCTCAGAGCATTGATTGCAGGAACAAAGAAAGAACCCAGACAAGCACTTCCAAGGTTCCTTGTCATGGATCTCTGGAAACAGAATTGGGTAATCGATTGCATTCCTCTGAGATTTTACAGAGCTATAACATGAGTGACAATTAAATTAGCAACGTTTCTTAACCCCTCTGATATCCAAGCTAACTCAAGATCAGAGCAATTATGATCAAAGAAGGGAAGTCAAAATTAAGAGCTCTGATTATTGCAAGAACCAATACTGAAATCCACAGGAAACATACCCCAAGCATCCAGTAAGTAGGGTGACTGAGATCAGAGAATTTTGCTGCTGGTTTGAGTGATTTGGTGATGACTCTTGCACAGAACATGGTTCTCTGTATTACCCACAAGCATATAAGGCATTAGTGAGTGCGAAAGCAACAAGGGCCACACCAACTCCATTCGTTGAAGCCCTCTGGAAGACAAGATGAAGAATTCCAGCAGCCATGGATGTGGCAAAGCTGCTCCAGATTATGAAACTGACCATGAATTCAGGCCACTCTCTGACTGTCTTTTGCCAGAAAAAAACAAGAAGGATGCTTAATACAGTTGCGCCAGAATCTTAACATCTTCTTCACTTCTCTCTCTGTTTTTCCTCCTCCAAGGAGCACCTGAATTGCTTCGAATCCAAGAAAACAGACTAACCCAACTGCTACAATTATATGCACAGGAGAAATGAGTGTCTGAAGAAGAAGGAGGTGGTTGTGAAGGAGGAACTTGAGCACGAGGTCGTGCTCCTTCTAAAACAACTCTCAAAGGGTTTGATGGGTTCAGAGTCCGCTGATTAGAGACTCTAAAATCTGTCTCTGGTGATTCTTGAATCACTTTTTCCTGCAAATCCACATTTTCTTTATCTGGTTCCTTGACACCTCCCTTATCTTTCTCTTCCTTCTCACCTACCTCTTCTTTCACTGCAACTTCTTTGGTTTCTCCCTGCATTACCTGGATCCGAATCCTCTCCTCCCAGTGGTTTGGGAGGAGGGGCGACAACCTTCATCCGATTGGCAACACCTGGAACTCACGACATCCAATGGCTATGATATCGTTGGATCAAGACAGACAAGTTAGACGCTCCCCTCACTGTATCATTTCACCATTTTGAAAACCAACAAAAACAGCAGTCTACGAAAATCCCGAAACCAAAGAGAGAGACGAAAACACTTGGCCGATCAAATACTCCAAGCTCAGCTTCATCTTCATCTTCATCTTCATCTCCTCTTTCTCACTGTATCATTTCACCATTTTGAAACCAAAACAGGAGCCCGTTGAAAAGAAACAGAGAAGAGGAGAGACAGCTCTGAAAAATCCAAAGAATCCTCCAAGCTCTGCAATCTTTAAGATCCAAATCTCTGCTCCATCTCCTCTTTTTCCTTCTCTGGTTACGCCCGTGAAATCAAAGGTCTCCACCAAAGGTTGCGATCCCAACTTGCTCCAAGTCGAAACGTCCTCCATCCTTCATTCCAAATTGCATTTGTTTTGGTTCCCCAATAAAAAACTCAATAAACCCTAGAAACCGGCATGGACGCTCAAATAAAAGATTGCTAGAAGGAGAACACAAAAATCATAGAGAAGAAGAAACGGAATTGTAGAACCGAAGCTCGTTGCCAAGAATGTTGATCTAAATATGGTTTCGTGAATTAATTATTGGTCTAAGGAGTTTCGATTTGGATTTGGTAGTTTTCTACTTTGTTCCAAGGCTTCATCTCTATTTGGGCCTTTCCATTGACAACATGGTGGGAGGCAAAAGTTGCCACATACTGAAACAGAGAAGTCCTTAGATGATGCCATCGAGTATCAATTAGGAAAAGTTCAGTTTATCTAAGAGAATCCGAATTTTGACGAGATATCCTCATCACCCAAAGGATGTTGAAGATTCATCAATGTGTTCATCAAATTCTGATTTGGTCTCTAATAATTGCATTGCTTATCAACATTTTCTCAGTCCATTAGTGAACGATCGTGGTGGGCTGCATCGCCAGATTTTTTTGGTGTGGAGTGCAAATACTAGCAATTGATTGGAACAATACGAGAGTTTGATTTTGGGTTTCTTTTACTGTGGAGAAATTAAAAAATAAAAAATAAAAAATAAAAAGAAGAAGGAAAGAGCGAATAGAGGAGAGCAAGAAGCTCTTTCAATTTTTTTCTTCTTATGTTTTATTTTCTCATGACATTTGATTGGAAATGGATTCAAACCAGAACGACAACATCCTGAGAGGAGTGGCAGTGACATGTTTCCAGCAGCAATCTCAAACCGATTATTGTAGCTTCATCACATTAGATTTCTGATCTGCTACAGTGCCATGCCTTCGATCCGTGGAATTCGAAAAGAGGAGATGAAGATGAAGATGAAGCAGAGCTTAGAGGATTCAATGGGTGAAGTGTTTTCATCTCTCTTCGATTTCAGGATTTTCTCAGGCTGCGGTTTTCATTGGGTTTTCAAAATGGTGAAATGATAAAATGAGGGAAGTGTCTAACTTGTCTGTCCTGATCCAACCATATCGTGGTCGTTGGATGTTGTCAGTTCCAAATGTCGCCAATTGGATCAAGATTGCTGCCCCTCCTCCCAAACCACTGGGAGGAGAGGAGAGGATCCGCATTACCTATGAAAATTTACAGAAGAAGAAGAACCTCTGCAACATTAACAAAAATTGAAAAGAAAAACAGAATCACAGATAAGAGATCATTAACTTATATTCTTTGTTATTCTTACAATGTTAGCTGCACCCATCTCTATTGAGTATTGAAATATCCTCAGAAAGAGATGGTATGATGATGAGGTCTATATGTAGGGTCCCTGGTTGGTTCGTTGATGGCTATTTTGCCTTTTAACCCAAATTTCTGATATTTTATTCAGTTTTTAATGGATTCAAATCCTCTTATGCCCTACACGAGGAAATTCAGTAGCTCTCATCACTGTGCATTTATTCCAATATATCAATATCTGGGTAAAATTCAGCCGCTGGATTTCTTCATGCTAGCAAGAAGGGCATGAGAGGATTTTTATCTCTATTGTACGTTATGTTCGTTATGACCCACTTAAGGGGACGGATTGGATCAAATAAGAGCTAAGATTTGATGTGTTGATGGGTCACATCATATATGTACGGTGAGGATCATTTGAATGATAGGTTTGTCCATTCATTTGTTCTAAAAACTCACTATAATTAGGGTATCTTCCAATTTTCCAATTAATTAATAAGAAAATCTTTACCAAAAAGAAATTAAGAAAAAGATCTCACACCGCCAGTGTGGCTATTTATAAGTGATCTTGTGGGTCCCTAGGGGTGTGGTTCAAACCGAAAATTAAAAATCAATCCGATTTTGGTCTGGATTAAATTGAAACTGAACTTCATTGGACTATAATTTTAGAGTTAAGTGAGAAACCAAAATCAGACAAGATCAATGGATAATGCCAGAATCAAACCAGGCCAATAGGATCAAAACCGAACCAATCCAACAATGGTCCAATAAGTATCTATTAAGTCAATATTCTATTAGTTATACTTGTACGAAACCAATACTAAAGCAAACCAGACCGATAGAATCCGTTAAGCTAACTTGTTACTTCATATACATATAATAAACTGAAACTGAATTGAGACTACACCCATTAAGTAAACTCAATAAAAACCCTAAATCAAACTGGACCAAAACCAAAAAAATTATTGAACCATAATTGGGTTTATCAAATCAATTCAAACAAAACTGGACCAAATCGATCCATTGACACCCCCTCGGATCCCTATTAAAGGTATTGAGTCCAGTATATGGTGTGCTATGAGAGATTCTCCTACTTGATAATTAATATTAACAAATGGTGATAATATAAGTTGAAATTAGTTAAACAATCAAGCTCCACTTTCACATCGTAGATCAAATAAATTAAGGAGAGGATGGAATAATTTATTCCTTCACGGCTTCACTTAATACTAAGTTGACCCGCCAACATTTGTTTGACTCTTTTCTAAGTTGAGTTGCTGACACGGATACTCATATGGTCAAACTTTGTAGTTTGCATAAATAATCTGAGTCTAATTCATCTCCAATTATTAGAGGCTTCAACTGCCAATCCAGTAGTTAGAGTTAATTGGATGCTCTTACCAATATATGATTAATTTCAACCGCTGGACCAGCGATTATAACCTCCAATAATTAGAGACGAATTAAACCCTAATAATCCTAACTTACAACTTACAAGGTAGAAGCTTTTATAGACTGGCTAGAGACTTATGTCACTAGAGATAGACCCAATGGTCCCTTGCTTCTTCCTTTTTTTTTTTTCGGTTCATGGGAGCATGTAGGGGTGTCAATGAATCAGACTCGGAAGACTGTATAGGCCTGACCGAAGCATATCCATTAAGAGGTTAGGGTTGGATGGAGTCATGGATTGCACTGTACACATTAACTAACAGATCAGTTCAGTTTTGGATTGTATCCAGCTTAGCTTATGGGGTCATTATCTGGCTAGTTCGGTCCACTTTTTCAGACCGGTTTTTAAGTTAGCCCGGACCAGACCGAGACCAGTAGGATATACCATACCCCAACCCAAAACATGTCTGATAACAATTTTGTGCGGATTGGTTTTGAATTAATTTAAACTATCTCAGTCTGAATTACTGATTTCATCCCAAAATGGACACCCCCTACAAGGGAGGCTCACTACATTAGAGGGCCAGAGGGAGATTGAGCAATAGATGGAACTTATGATAAGGAACTGTCAGCCATTTCCTTGAGAACGTAGTTCTCCCTGACTGGTATAGTGGATTTAGTATGAACTAATCTCTCATGACTAAACAGTCATTTAGTTTCGTTAGTCCACATTGCATTCATTGACTGGACCCCATCAGAACATGGTTGGTTTGTGCTCAATAAGTAAATCAAAATAAAAATTAAAAAAAAGAAGAAAACTAGACTTGTTTACATTACACCTCTTTTCTATACATAGAAAAGAAGTATAGAAATTCTCTCCCGCCTGAGTTTGGGTGGGAGAGTTGGCAGTCTGGATGGATGGCCGCCACCTGGCTCTCGAGTGGATCTGAGCCCTCCATTCGAGCCGACACCCCAGCTGACAAGCTGAGCCGAAAGGGGTGTTGGCTCGGATGGAGGGCTTGGATCCACCCGAGATTCAAGTGGAAGCCATCCATCTAGGCCGCCAACTCTCCCGCCCAGACTCAGTGGGAGAGGATGTGGATTCGAAAAAGAAGAGACACCAACTTTCTCTTTTTGTTAGTCATTCTTCAAAAGTCATGCATATGCATTTTTCATAAGACATGTCTCTTTAAGTGTACAAACTTATCAACAATTGTCACAAGACATGTCTGTTTGACTATTCAGTCATATCATTAAGGGAAAATTTCTCTCATCTCCACGGAAAAATATTTTTACGGTAATCACCCCCAATTTGATATATAATGTCAACTACCTCCTATATTTTTTAAAATATTTCCTTTCAATCTATTTGTGATAAGATTCATCATCAACAATATATTTAGGATAATAATATCTTTAAAATCAGAAAAATTTTTTTTTTTTCAAAAATCTATAATCTAATTTAAGAAAATAAAAAAAGGAGAAAGGACGAGAGAGAGAAGAGGGAAAAAGAAGGAGAAGACGAAGCAGATAGCAGATTGAAGAACGGAGACGAGAGAGAAGAGGGAGATCGCAAGATCTCATCGAATGACGCCTCTCTTGGTGGCCATCACAAGGGCAAGAAGTTGAAAGGAACCCGCCATCGAAGAAGAGGGTCTGCTCGACGATGGCGATAACCCGCCATCGAAAAAGAGGGTCTGCTCGACGATGGCAATACTCACAAGATTCTCCCTCATCAATGTTATCTTCTTGCCTTTGTTATTGGGTTTGTCTTTCTTTTCTCCTTTTTCTTTTTGATTTTGTGGGGAGCCAGTCTTCCTTAGAAACCCCAGATCACTAGCAAGGTAGAAAATTGAATTCCTGTCAGAATATCCATTTTCAATTTTTTATTTTATTTTCCAGAACATTTCTCTGAAATCGATTGTTGGTGTTTGGTTAATTTTGCAGAGCATCACATTCGAGCATTTCTTCCTTTCAACGGGTTCTGATTCCTATGGAGTGGCAACCAAGATGGTCTCCATGAACTCCACTCTCAAGTTTACATACCGCAACACTGTGACGTTTTTCGGTGTCCATGTGACATCTACACCCCTAGATCTCTCCTACTCCAAACTCTCCATCGGCAGTGGATCTGTAAGCAACCATTCCCAAACTACAATTTTAGTCATATATAACTGAAAAAGTAAATTAAGATTGTTCTTCTGAATTCAGTTGGGTAAAATTGCAGATGCATAAGTTCTATCAGTCAAGGAATCTCTGTTCTTCAATCTTCTCTCTCTGCTTCGTCTTCTCCTTTTTTTCCCCTTTACTCTCTCGTCTTTTCTCTCGTCTTTCCTTTCTCCTTTTTTTTTTTTTTTTAGACCAACAAAGAGTTTTACAGAGGAATTTCCTGTGTTTTGTGTCACACAGAAACCCTGTATCCGTTTTGTATCAAGACCATTAGATGGCTGCCTTTCAACATGGCAGCCATCCGATGGTCTCCGCCATCTCTCCTATGCCCGTACGCATAGGAGATGATTCGGACTCGCCCCAAACTGCCAGTCTTATTAACTGATGCAAAAATTGCATAAGAGAGAGAGTGAGAGAGTGAGAGAGCAAGAGGAAAGGAGACCAACGAGAAACGCTTCAAGCATTCCAGCTACTACACTGACAACTTATATTAAACCTTAAAACCCTAGTAGCTAGCATTATTATTCAGTCGCTAGCATTATTATTCAGACGCTAGCATTATTATCATTGCTGGATGAAGAGACAACCAATCTACCATTAAATAGAAAACATATATAGAAGGGAAAAAAAAATAGTTAAGACTTGTCTTCTCTATGGTGGTATGAGCAATGGCCCATCCACAATAATCCGCTGAAGAAATGACAAAGCTATTCATCCAAACACAAGAGGGGAAAAAAGATAAATAGATGAAAAAAAAAAAGACTAACTAAAATTTCATCCATCTCGAGGGAGCGAATTGAGGTAGGTTATTCTCTATAGAATTTGCTGTTCGCCTAGTTGCTGGTAATGTTGTGTAGTGTTGTTCTCCGGCTTTCCTATTCCTGAAGTAGTAGTGCTAAGTGAGTCACACAAGTGGGGCGATACTAATGCTTACAGAACTGCTGCACAGGGGCGTCATCGTGCTTCTGAATCCTCCACCCAAGCTTCTCCGCAAAGGCCAGCATCTTATCCTTCTGCTCCTTTGTTAGGCTTCAAGACATCCTCCTGATCCTCCCTGCCGTGTCATCCTCCCACACAACAAGCATTTTGGCGACGGAAATTTCGCGCCAAAAGGAGGTTTCCGTCGTCGTTATATTTACCCGACGGACCAGTCCGCGTATATTCGTCGGCGTAGCAGCCGTGGGTATAAATTATCATTTTTCCCAACGGAAAATAAATTTCCGTGGCTAAAATATTATATTTTTAGCCACGGAAAACAAATTCCTGTGGTTGAAGCTTTGATATTTTCTGACGGTAACAAATGTTCCGTTGGTAAAAATCTCTATATTACCAACACCCTATGTATTACCGTGGGTATAATACTATATTTTTTCCCACGGAAATTTAAATTTCCGTGGGCATAAATTTGCATATCTACTAACGAAACCTAGTTTCCGGGGCATAAATTGATATTTACCAACGGAAACCTAATTTCCGTGGGTAAAAATAATATTTACCAACGGATATTGTTACCGCGGAAAAATAGTTTTTGTTTTTAAAAAATTTCCCAAGCAACAATACCCATACAAAATATTCCTGATAAACACAAAAACACAAGCAAAAACACAAAAGACAGAAAAAAAGCAACGAAATGTAGAAGAATCCAAGTGAATATCGATATTCCAACCTTTACGGGAAAAAGCTAAGTTTAAAAAAAGCATGTATATATACAGACCTAAAGTACAACAAAAAAATTGCATTGTATACAATAACATTCCAAAATCTTGTAACTCCAATCCACCAAAATGCTTCTCGCCCTCGAAGGGGAGCAAAGTGTTACAATTCAATTGAATTCAATATAAAATTAAAAGGGGAGCAAGAGTGTTACAAGATCCTCAAGCTTTTGTTCTCCGAACAATCAAGAATATCAAGTTCAAGTTCTTAGAGACATGCCAAGTTCCAATCCTCATATAAGTACATCGATAACCCTAATTCTTCATACAAATTAACAGAGAATTGAAGAACTAGCACCAATTATTGATACTCCATTCTAGTTCTAAATTTCTGAATTTTGAGCAAAATGTTACAACCTATAAAACAATTTTTAGAATAAGCTACGGTGTTGTGTCATTGCCCTCTTCATCATTCATCTCTACTATTAGGATCCAATAATTGGTATATCCATCTACATCAACATCATCTTTTATTCCTCCATGTCACGCCCCCGGTGGTGTGCGATCCAAGACAAGCCAGCCACATTCGGATGTTGAGCTATTTCCGTAGGTCTCCTACCAAATTCTCTCATGCCATCTCTTTACTCAAGAAGCCCACCATGAGGCCCTTCTTGAGTACAGCCTAGGGTTGTTCTTGCCGAGCGATAATGGAGAGATCAAATGAGCCAGCGGTGGCTCTTCAAGCACTCACACGAGTAAGGTTTTTCAAAATGGCAAGAATATCTATTCTATGATTGGATTGATCCCATCAATAATAACTAACCTAAAGATCAATAGAGTCACCACCAAAACTTCGGAATTCTATAGTCCAAATAGCTTTCAAGAAAAAGAATATGTTAGATCTTCAATGCATAGAACTCATGAAAACAACAATTCAGTAAGATTCATTAAAACCCATTTCGGAGAACTGAGCACCTAGGTGAACAGGAGAAGTGAGGTTGATAAACTCATCCACTAGAAATAGAACACCATAATGCTTAACCCATCGGATGAAAAAAAGCAAAAAACTACAGACCGATTGTTGTAGGATCCTCCTCCGGAAGTCAATGGCAACGCCAGAGGTCGATGGTGCGGCACTGTCAGATACCCTGTCGACGTACGGTGTTGAATTGGAGATGGCAAGGCCCTCCTCCGTCTATCTCCTCCCCCTTGCGGGCGCTTCGTATGTCTCCTTGGGGTGGAATTTATTTTCTTAAAGTGAAAATTTCAACACCCCCTTGGCCCCCTCCTCCCTTTGTGAACTTTTCCTTTAAGTCATTTAATACTCAACTTGGCCAATAATATTATCCGCACTCCTACCATTATGTTTGACTAACCGAAAATTGAAAATATCTATTTAACGAATAACTTAGACGGTCGGAACAACAAGAGTTGCAATAGCTTAGCTGTCTTTCGTTTGACGGTCTTGAAATCCCTGCCAAGATATCTTCTTTGTCTCCAAAGAATCTCCAGTGAAACTCTCCGGGATGATCTCTCCGCGGGAAAACCCTCTTCCCACGGCCCCTTCTCTCCACCGGCAAACCCTCTTCCCACAGCCCCTCTCCTCCACCCTACTCTACCCTCTACAAAATTCCAAAATCCTCAGCATAAGAGCAATGGCCATCCTCAGCACAGGGCATTGACCAGCTCAAAGGTCATAGAATTCTTGCTCAAGGGCAGCCCGGTCAATATGAGTCCATAGGCCGGGATCATTTGAATGAAGCTTCTACCATTGGTGCACAATCATATCTTTTTGGCTCTAAACAGCAAAATTTTCGATATAGCCGTCCGGGAGATACCCAAGATCTCCTTTTTGAAACGCTTCTCAGTGAACCAGTCCTACAAGAAATTCTTAGAATTACACCCGAAACAAATTTCCAGCGGTAAAACTCAGGCTTCTCACCTCCAATAGCAACACAGTCGTTCTCGCAAGTTTCATCTCAGCTCTCTCTCATCAACCCCTCATTCTTCCTTGGCCATGTAACCATGAACCTTAGAATCGATCCCCAGACATCACATCATCTTCTCTTCATTATACCCCTCGCTGATTTGTAGTGTTTGATTGTTTGCAGATCCTTTTTCTTGTTATTGACTGATAAAAACTTTGCTCTGTTATAGCTTCACAGAGACTGCATTTGCTACGGGAAAGAGCAAGGAAGCAGATGCGTACAACTATGGGGTCGCCTTTCTTGAGTTGGTAACCCACAAAATGGTCATGGAGATGTCATTTCCAGAAGGCATAGACTTGGTGAGTTGGGTATACTCAACCTGGATCAACACTGAGTCCATCCATGGAATTGTGGATCCTAACCTAATGGAAGAATTCGTGGATTTGACTGTCATGGACGAAGTAATTGATGTACTGCTGGTTGCTTTGAAATGTATGGCAAAGCAACCAAGAAAAAGACGGCCAATTAAAGATGTTGTGAAATAGTTAATAGGTGCAAAAGTTTGCATTTGGGATAAAGACTAAACATTAGAAATTTTGAACAAATTAGAAGTAATACACGGAATAGGTAGATGGAATGTATGAGGAGAAGGATATTCGAAACTTGAGTGCCAAGTTGAGAAGTTGATTGAGTAGATAAGGCAAGGCCAAAGGAAGAACTTCAAGTGTGAAATGGTACAATCCATCATGGAGTCATCCTTGACCAAAAACTCTCTTCGTTGAGATCCATGACAAGGAACCTTGGAAGTGCTTGTCTGGGTTCTTTCTTTGTTCCTACAATCAATGCTCTAAGAATCCCGGTTCATGGTCTCAATTTGCTTGAAGGTGAAGACGAGTTCATGTTCTCTTGTTCTCATCTTCAGATATGGCAATGGTTGGGCTTTCATTCAGGTATCCTTAACTATTGCTGTTGACGGCTTTAATGCATCAACATTTCAACGTTTTCATCAGATGATTTTTGTGAAAAGACTAGTCTTTACTCTTTATTGATTGGGGAAACTATAAATGTTGGGAATAATTAATGGTGTCAATAGGCTGGTTCAGTCTGATTTGGTCTAAAACAAATTGGTGTTAGGCTTTATAGGGTTTGACCGAAACATGCCCATTAAGAGGTTCGGGCTGGGTGGGCTACACTGTGAGCATTAACTAACAGGCAGGTTCGGTGTCGGTTTGTTATTAGGTTGTGCTTATCGGGTTGACTTCGGACCGGGTCATTTTTTGGTCCATTTACTGGCCCAGTAAGGGAAGCCATCTTACTTTGGTGCTTATGGGGTTGATCATCATATATCCAAATCCTTGACTTTCGGTTTAATTCAGGTTCAAGATGAAGTTTGGTTCAGGCTTAGCCGATCCACCTTAACGGTTTGGTTTCGAGCTAGCTTGGACTTGACAGGGACCAAGATGTATTATAATAAATTAACCTAAAACATGTCCACTATCAATTAGGTCTGGGTCAGTTTTGGGTTAATTCAGGCCGGCTCGGTCTGGGCTATCGTTTTGGTTCCAAAATTGACACCCACATGAATAATGCCCTCTTAATTGGGATCCTACGGTTCACCCAGTTTGACCAGACCGGTTTAGTTTCCAATACACTAGTGACTAGATTTTGAATCTTGTAGAGTAATCAGTGTTGAAGTATCAAAACCAAAAGCTTAAGCTATTAGATGGAGAGATCAACTAGTACACAAAGGCATCAAAGGTCTCAATGTTTTGGATCTACATCTTCTCCTCCCAGAAGTTCGTGAGGAGGGGCGGTGACCTTGCTAGATGGCTGACACCTGGGGGATCATCTGAAACCTCCAGCTGATCATGAAGGATCAAATTTTGACCAAACAACCTGGTTGGTGGTAGGTGTTTCTTCTTGAAATCATTGAATAAGTGCTGATCATCTAAAACCTCCAACTGATCATGAGGGATCAAATTTTGACCAAACAACCTGATTGGTGATGGGTCTTTTTTTCTTGAAATCATTGAATAAGTGCTGATCATCTGAAACCTCCAGTTGATCATGAGGGATCAAATTTTGACCAAACAACCTGGTTGGTGGTGGGTCTTTCTTCTTTAAATCAATGAATAAGTGCTGATCATCTGAAACCTCCAGCTGATCATGAAGGATCAAATTTTGACCAAACAACCAGCTGGTTGGGTTGGTTGGTGGTGGTTCTTCCTTCTTGAAATCAATGAATAAGGGCTGATCATCTGAAACCTCCTGCTGATCATGAACTTTCTCCTTGAAATCAATGAATAAGGGCTGATCATCTGAAACCTCCAGCTGATCATGAATTTTGTAGAAGAAAACTTCATGAACAAAGCCTATCAATCCGTATTCATTGACAAGCTTCTTCCACCCGGTTGTGAGAACATAACATCTGCTTGTCGACCATAATTCATACTTCATAACCCATTTTTTATTGTTTCTATCAAAGAATGTTAGCAACATTTTCTTATCATCACCTTTCTTTAGAGATGAGAAATATTTCTCTGCTTTCCTTATAGGAATCAAAAGCCTATTCAATTTTCCTGAATCACTGTTGTTGAGTAGTTTACTGAACAGAAAACCCTTTTCTATTGTCTCCCAATTAATATAAACTCTATGCACTTGCAGGCTTATTTCATCATCAGGTACTTCATTAATGTTAGAGCTTGAAGATGACGAACTGCTATAATAATAGCCATTCCTATTGATGAAGTTAGAGCTTGAAGATGACGAGCTGCCATAAGAATAGCCATTCCTATTGACGAAGTTAGAGCTTGAAGATGACGAACTGCCATAATAATAGCCATTCCTATTGATGAAGTTAGAGCTGACATATGTCCCACTTGGCTGCAGTTAAAACATTTTATCCCTTCAGTAATTGGCTTTTGTTGCTGTTGAGCTACTGGAGTAGTCTTGGTTGCAGCGGTAAAGCCTTGAGCATGTAAGGATTTGAATGTCTTGTTATTCCCTCCGTTATAAGAATTTTCAGCTGGCCTTTTTATACCTCTGTTTTGCATGAAATAACTCTCCTTCTGGTTCGATTCTATAACTCGAGCAATTTGTGCCGCTTCATTATAGATTTTCTTTTCATGTCCTAGAACATGCTCGCGGATGCTTCCCCCTAAAAAAAACATGTATAAATAGATTGCCTTGATTGATAAATTCTAATGGCTAGTCTATTTTCTCTTTTGAGTTTGTTATTATTCCATGGTATTCTAAGATCCCTGTATGGTACTTAGGTTTTTTCTTGAGAACCCTAGACCGAGTTTTTCTTGTAGTTGGTATCAGAACCTACCATACAGACCTAGAATTAGTGATTATTGATTGTATCAATCTACCTTCATTGAATTGAATGATTCTCAAAATGAGTTTTTTCTTGCCATATTATAACAACTTGGTAAATGTTCGACCTTTGTAATTTTTTTAGACCTTCTAAACATACAAATATATATGCTAGATTAAAGCTCTCAGCGAGATGATCATGGTGGTATAAAAGTATATATATATATATTGCATTGATTAATAAATTCTAATGGCTAGCCTATTTTCTCTTTTGGGTTTGACGGTAAGGCTGGATGTGGTGCTCTACTCCCTAAATTTATTTTGAAACTTTGAAGAATAAGATGTACTTTTATCTTCAACCAATGGCCCAACATTCAATGCGGGTCGAAGCATATGATTGCTGGGCTGGTTAAATGCTATTAATGAGAATAGTAATTCATTATTCTTAACAATAGGTCTTGGAAACTTTTTTGTTCATCATGCCATTGCTCAAGTCACACACTCATATTCCGTCGGGAAAAATGTGTATTTTTACCCACCGACAGAAAATACACGGAAACTAGGCCGTTGGTAAATATCAACGGCAACGGGAACCTATTTTTCGCGACGGAAAATTTCCGTCACCAAAAAGAATGATTGTTGTAGTGGGTGAAGAGTGATTTGTCACCAAGCTGGTGGTCAGATACCTTTCAATCCGTGATTGGTCTGATTAGCTGGATCAATGGAGAACGGTCCGATCCAGGATCAAACCGTGGGTCAAACATTGACGGTTGGATCTATCAAATTTCGTCTGACGTGATTTTAAATTGGGTTACACATGCCAATCAAATGGCATCTTTTTGACGCTGTAATGATACTCGCATTGCAAAGATCATGGATTTGTTACAAGGTTGCATGAAGTATGATATTTCCATGTGATGTCCGCTCAGATCTCTCTCTTAAGAATCTATTTTATCGCAAAACCGTGCGTCCTTGTCAAGTTCTTTCGATGCAGATCAGGTCTACGTGGCTTGATCTTGATTTTTGACCGGATTTAAAATAAATCTGTGAATTTACGGTGCCGCTCTCCACTTTCTATTAATTAAATAAAACCCTTCAACGTTTTAAAAATTATAAACTTTGGATCCAACTGACGAAGAGGTCCAATTTCCAAATTTTTTATTTATTTATTTTTTATCTTTTTCATGCAGCGATATGTCAACAACCATATCTTCCGTGCGACATTAGAATTGAGCGATTGAAGTTTCATTTCAAAATTGACCGACAAACCACGACATTTGACATAATTTTTTTTCCATGAAACTGTCGTGCATGTGACCGACAAAAATTGGCTCAAAGATAAAAGTTTGAAACGAAGTCCCAAAATTTCTTGTATGCTGCGCTAAGCTCTCACACAAGGCTGAACACATTTTTCAACTTTGGAACTTACTAAAATCATGTAGGACTTGATCGATCATTGTACACTATCATTGCCAGGCAATTCAAAGGTAAACCCAATCAACTCATAGCTTGACCTTGTGAACACTTCTCTATGAAGCTGTAAAATTCTATTAAAGTTGTTTGTAGATTGTCAAATCACTGTCAAAGAGTATACCAATTGCCTAGAACTGTTTGATCAGTTGCCAACAATGACAACACTCACGAAGATTCTAACAAATTTCAATTAGGGTTTCTTTTCCAATTTCAATTCTGATTTTATGTCAATTTTGGATCGATTTTGATTTCAATTTATTTCTTTCTAATTTTAAATCATTTTCAATTTTTATTTGCCCACATTGAGTGCTAGGGGGTTTAAATTTGGTGTAAAATTGACGGGATTGGTATTCGGACCAAATGTACAGGCCTGATCAAAACCCATTCGATTATTTACCTTTAAGGACCAATAATCTATTTTATACTAAAACATATGCCTAAATGGTTTAACCTAGAGATATAAATGGATTAGACATGGACTCGAATGTGTTCAGATTTGAATACCCCCAGGCTTGATACATATGTGAATCGAACTCAAATTCTCTTTTCTTCATTCTTTGAACATGTCAAATTATCCTCAAGAACATTCAAGATCATTAGTCACTTAATTTTTTTTTATTATTTATATATTTGTTGGATCTGATAGATTTTGTTCAAGCTCATTAGTATTCGAATCCAATATTCCTAAATAAATACTCCTAACTGGATATATACAAATCGAGTCAGTCTATCAATCTGTTAGACTTAATACAGTTAATTGATTAAGACCCCCATTTGAACTCAAATTGATTGACTAAGCACTAATATAAGATTTCAGTTTCGGCTAGCCTTGGTTTTATCCTGTACGACCAAAACCACCAATTGAAACCACGCTACAATAGTCAGGCTAATATTGATCCTTGCAAAATCTAAAAACTGGCCAATAACCACATGCGAGAATTGGCTTTACATGCATTGGGTTGATCCAGTCCAATTTAACAAACCATGGTTGAAACCAACCAAACCCAGGTGTGAAAAGCCTAAACACACATTATGTCTGTGGTTACCCTCATAACATAAACATTTCAAATTGTCACATTTTTCTTCATGCTAGTGCTTTAAATATTTTTCATTTTCTCTTTAAAATCCATGAAACAAACATACTGGAGAAACAAGAACAATTATCACAACAAAGACTGAAGGATTAAGATGAAATTTTCTATTTAATATTTTATTTTATAATTCTCATTTTAAAATATTCTATTCTCTCATTTGTCATTTGTCCATTAATATATTTCTATTTGTTTGTAATAGTCATGGATTGGCTTCAGACGATATTGGTAAAATTTGCTGGCTATAAACAAGAATTTGAGAGCATAGGGTTAGATGCAATAGATATTTCAATGTGCCATTATGCTGCTTTCAGGTTCAGACAGAGAGGTATATTGAACCCAGATAAGTCATTTTAGCTTGTACTAAAAAAAATTCATTTTAACTTTAATGATCATATTATTCTATTAATTAATAAGTGTTTTTTAATACTAATATTTAACCAGAGGACTGTCATATATGTGATAAGCAATTCGACACTGATAACTCCGAGGAAATAATGAAATGGGAAGAAGTTCATGATCATTATGAAAGATGTCTCGAGGACTTTATTGAAGATGTAGTTATAAATTTTTATGTATGCATGTTTCTTCCTGAAAATCATGTTATTCTATTTTTTTTTCATTATTAATGATTTTTTTATATATTATTTCTTTTCATCAGTTTATAGGTTATCGACGACAGATTGGACTAATGTCTATAATTCATAGTGCGCTTCCAGAAACAATAAGGAAAACAGTTCGAGCCTTGCAAATGTTCGTCAGAATAAAAAATGAACCACTTATTCCACTTGTAGATAAATTCGATGCTCTTGACTTATATGAAAGAATAACAGATGCAATGAATATGCTTGAGTTTAACTTGAATGAAATACATACAATGTGTAGACAAGCAGTCGCAGGTGCTATTTTTAATTCTAATTTGACTGATCAATTTTATGATTTTGGAATCACTCGAAAGAATCTTATTTTGGATACTTACCAAGATCTTAAAGATATCTATACCGAACATGTAAGTTTACGTGAACCTCTTTCACCTAATAACATAACAAAATATACACACACATGCATGGTATTACGTAGGATTGATTACTTTGTGTCTATGATCCATGGATATATATGTAACTAATCTGAGCCATTAGTTTTATAGATCACCTTTTGATTGGACACATGAAATTGTAAGTGTAAAAGTTGATAGACCCTAGGTAAAGTTAAAAATAATTTGGGTATTAATGATCATGCCCCTTTAAACTTTCTTCATGAACATTTTAGTTAAAATAATTTTTATTTCTACTTCTTTCTTTCTATTTTGGATGGGGATGTGTTTATACAATTTCTTTCTTTAATATTATTATTGTTTTTTTTTTCATTTCTAACTCTCTTTTATCACACTATTTATTTGTTTGATTTAGTTTGGCGATCCTGATGGATGAGGTTCATGAAATTTGGCTGTCATCTTTATAGTCAATGGATTCATTTGTTGGGGCTGAAAGTTGGCTAAGAAGATGCACTACTTTGTTTGTAATATTATTATTATGGTATTTGATGGTATTAGACCATTTAATATTCTATATGGTGTTTTAATATATAATTTTATTTACATGAGACACGATGCTTTATTAGTAAACAATATGGTTATGGTATTTGAAGTTTTTATATATATCAGTAATGTTTATATGAGGTGAATATTATTTTCATATTTTATTTTTGTATTATAAGTAGATGTTTGTTAAAATACTTTTTTTATGTAAATTAATGAGGCTTAAATTAAAAAATTAAAAAATTTAAAATTCCTTTTCTATCCATAAAAAATAAATTAACACTTCTCTTTCTATTCTAATAATTTAAAAATTTTAAATTACCCATGCCCTCTCTTCTTCCAATTATACCACAATCCCCCATTGCTAGCCTATCTCCTGTGAGTTTGGTTCCTCTCTGGCTCTTCCTGCATGGTTATCTTCTCCATGACCCCATCATCAGCCATGGTTGTAAGACTTAGCCTTTAACTTGAACCTGCCCGCACTCCCACCTTTGACCTACCACCACCCCCATAGCTCCACCTATGCTCCTATGCTTCCCTTTGTCTCGGCCTCCACCTCAATTCCGCCTCCACCCTCCCTTGCCCTTTAAATTTTCCCACACCCCACTCCCCAAACTGCCCCTGATGCCCTTTCCATTTCCTCTCCTCGCCTCCCTCCCTCCCTCCTTCCTTGCATCCATTCGCTTTAAATGCCCATGAATTTTAACTGAAATTCAAATTTCGAGTGTTCTTTAATCCAAACTTAGTTAAAACTTGTATGGTCAAATCCCACTATCAGACCTTTCGACCCATTCTAGTGCAGACTCTCATCACACCAAGAATGCTCAGAACCTATCCGTAGAGAGCCATAAAGTCATTTTCAATTCAGAGGAATCATTCCATCATGATGGCATGGTATAAAATCGTGTTTTGATATAAGGTATACTGATTCCACTTGCTACATGCGAGTTAAACCTCTTTCATTTGACCTAATTTCACAAGTTTGACCAAGATTTCGAATGAGATTGAGGTGTCCAACGAGATAGGTGGATTAAATTAATTTTTTTGTGTAAAATTTTCTTGTGGAATTGATCAAAATAATCCTACTCTAAACTAGAATATTAATGGTTTGTCCCAATTGACCATTGTATCACATCTTTTAACAATACAATTTAAAGTTCACAAATCAAGAGGAATAACAGTAAATTAGGTCAAATTTCTATCAAGTGATCTAATTTTCACAAGTTTATCTTTGTTTGATACCACCATAGGGTACATAGTTCAATAAATAAATAAAAAGAATTTGTTAAGTATCACCATATTTTTTTAAGGAATTGACCATCTTGCGGCCGTAGCGGCAAGGCTATGCGACTATGGTGGCTAGGTCATGCGGCCATGGCTGCAAGGCCATGCGGTCGCAGCTACATGGCCATTTGGCCATGGCTGGCCGGATTTTTTTTTCTATGAAAATTTTCTTGTTTAATAGATCCAACTTAAACCTACGGGAACTAACATCCCATTTGACCTTAGTATCACATATTTGAACAATATAATCCAAAGTTGACAAATCCGGTGGAAACACTAAAAATTAGATTGAGATGGGTGAATAATTATTTATTTATTTTTTGAAAACCTTTGTGGAATTGATTATGAGCCATACTTGGAATTAGAATATCAACAGTATGTCCCAATTGACCATAGTATCACATTTTTTGACAATATATTCTAAGATTGACAAATTAGGTGGAAGAGCAGTAAATTAGATCGAAATCTCTGTCAAAAGATTTAATCCCACAAGATTATCTCTAGTTTGATTACCATAACTAGGGGACATTTCAATATAAAAAAAATTGTCTAAGGATTACTATTTTTTTTTTAAGAATGGATCAACTTGTGGCCGTG
This sequence comes from Protea cynaroides, assembly GCA_028583415.1. Taxonomy (NCBI): domain Eukaryota; kingdom Viridiplantae; phylum Streptophyta; class Magnoliopsida; order Proteales; family Proteaceae; genus Protea; species Protea cynaroides. The sequence goes on along the minus strand of CM053265.1, from coordinate 26,306,450 downwards.
GTTGCTAGGCCTTGCAGTCGGTAGCAAGGCATTGTGGTTGTGGCTACGAGGCCTTGTGACCACAGCTGCATGGATAGATTTTTTTTCTCGGGATTTTTTTTTGCGAGGGGAATTTTTCATGTTTAATTGATTAATTTAGAAATAAAAAGATTCAATGAGTCTTGATGGATTTGAACCACCACCTCTTGGGGAATCCACAAATGCTTTACCTATTTGAGCTAAAGACTCGTATGAGAAAGCAAATGAGAGCAATTATGATTGAATAAGAATAACTTTTATGTGTTCAATATGATAACCCTTTTTCCAACCATGAGAAAAGGGGTGATTATATAAGCTATCAGAGAGCTTGAAAACAGAGGAAATAAAAACAACTCAACTATAATGAGCTGCAACATGGAACTACAACAAAAAGGATGCAGTCCAGTGAAAAAGCTACAGAGCTCACCACAACAATTCCTATTTTTAGCTACGGGTTTTAGTTATGGTAATATATTAGCCATAGCCTAAAATAATATATAGCTATGAACAATTGTCTACCGTAGCTAATAATATATTATTACCTATAGAATTATTATTTTCGTAGGTATAAATATTATTACCCACCGCATTGTTATTTTCATAACTATAAATATATTATTACCCACCGCATTGTTATTTCCGTAACTATAAATATATTATTACCCACTGCATTGTTATTTTCGTAGCTATAAATATATTATTACCCACGGCATTGTTATTTCCGTAACTATAAATATATTATTACCCACTGCATTGTTATTTTCGTAGCTATAATATATTATTACCCACGACACTGTTATTCCCGTAGCTATAAATATTATTACCCACTGCATTGTTATTTCCGTAGCCATAAATTTATTATTACCCACCTCATTGTAAGCACCCCATTTTTGCCATCCCCAGCCAAACAGAACTTTATTGGTGTATAGGCAGTAAGAGAGCGGAGGGGGATGAAAATTTGGAAAGTACAGGGGAGGCGAGTGAAACTCTCTCAAATCAATAGTCGATCAATTCCTCTATGCTCTCTATGGTGTTCTGGGCTGAGCCAGAGTGTCCCCCAATGTACAAGAGTCTTGGTGGGCATATTCAGAAGGGTTGCGGGTCAATTTAAGGTTTGGATGCTAAGCGGTGATTTCAAGGCTGATTTTGGCGGGCCCTATAGCAAGGTCATGAAAATACCTTCGAAATGATATCAGAATCACTCAATTCCGATATCAAACGAAGAAGATGTCGCAATTTTAGTCGGATTGAAATTGGCTTATTAAATCCAAGGGGCTTTTCTATAAATTATCATAAATTAAGGATTTATTGGGCAAATTATCATGATTAAAATCGTTCGGACTTCATTCGACCATATCTTGATCGTCCGACATCCAAATCCGACGATTCAATCGCCACTGTGCTCCATTGTCTGTCCTCTTCAAAATGGACGTAAAGAATTTTGGGCAGAAGCCTCCAGCAGGTCCCATGCTAAGTTGCCGTTAGGATTATCGTTGAAACTCCAATTATTCATATCTTGATCATCCGAAGTCCGAATCAGACGATTTAAGTACCACTGTGCTCCATTGTCTGTCCTCTTCAAAATGGACGTAAAGAATTTTGGGCAGAAGCCGCCAGCGGGTACCATGCAAAGTTGCTGGTTGGATTATCGTCGAAAGTCCAATTATTCATATCTTGATCATCCGAAGTCCGAATCAGACGATTCAAGTGCCACTGTGCTCCATTATCCATCCTCTTCAAAGCGGACGTAAAGAATTTTGGGCAGAAGCCGCATGCGGGTCCCATGCAAAGTTGCTAGCCGAATTATCGTCAAAGCTTCAATTCTTCATATTTTGTTCATCTGACATCCGAATCAGGTAATTCGAGCACCAGTGTACTCCTTTGTCCGTTCTCTTCAAAGTAGACGTGGAAAATCGGAGACAGAGGCCGTCAAATTTTTTCATGCGGAATTGCAAGCTGAGAGGATCCATAATAGAGAGAGAAATCAATCCAGTCCATACTTACTCAGCCCAACCCAGCTCAAGCCCAATTTAGTCCAACCCTGTCGAACATAAACAAGTCCAGCCTGACCCAACCCGGACCGGTCTAGATCGAGTCGGGTCGGCCCATGCATATGCGCTTTATGTACTTGTTATATATATACATTTATATATTATATAATATATGTTTTATATATATATATATATATATATATATATATATATATATATATATATATATATATATATTTTTTTTTTGTATTATTATATTATATTATCTTATATTATATTATCTTATATATATATATATATATATGTACATATTCGGTCAAGAAAGGAGAATCCGAAAAAGGAAGAGAGAGAGAGGGAGGAAGAGAGAGAGAGGAAGAGAGAGGAAGAGAGAGAGAGAGGAAGAGAGAGAGGGAGAAAGAGAGAGAGAACGGAAGGAAAGAGAGGGAGGGAAAGATGGAGGTGCTGCCACCTCCACCTTCCCCATACCCATTTCCCCCAAAAAACCGGCACCTCCTCCTTCTCCATGCCCCTCCATCACCGCCACCTCCTCCCCTCCTTGAGCCCCACTCCACCAGCCCCCTCTCCTTCACATCACCCCTCACCGCCACCTCCTCCTTGAGCCCAACCCATTGCCCCAAGTCTTCTTCATTTTTCCTCTCCCATCAACACCTACCCACTCTCCTTGAGCCCCACTACAGTACCCACTCCACCAGCCCCTCTCCTTGATCGACACATCACCGCCACCTCCTCCTTCTCCATGCCCCTCCCTCACTGCCACCCATTCTCCTTGAGCCCAACCCCGGCCATACCACCTCCAGTCGACAACACCCCAACTTCCCACCTACTACAAACTGATTCTTCTTGAGTCCCACCCCACCTAGTCCGGCTCCAACAGTAGCCATTGTTGTTGGGGGCATCTTCTCCTATAAAGAACCCCAGAGCACCGAACCAAAGGAGGAGGAAGAGGGGGTGGATGAGGGGGAGTTAGGCCCGAGAAAAAAAAAGGAGAAAGGAGGGAGGGGTTTGGCCGAGAGAAGCCAGGAAAAGAGAAGGGAAAAGAAAGGAGGGAAGAGGGGGAGTTAGACCCGAAAAGAAAAAAGAAAGAGGGAGGCTGATAGAGAGGCGAACCTGAGAAAAAAAAAGGGACTTTGGAACTGAAAGTGGAGGAAAGAGGGAGCAGCTCTGCTGCTGCTCCAAAGAAAAAAAAAATTAAAAAAGAAGCTGAAGGAGTTGAGGGGATTCACCTGCGGTCATCCTTCATCGGACCTGTATCGATGTGATCGTCTTGCCAACCAACTGCTGCTCACCATCCCCATCAACCTACCCCTTGGCAACAAAACTTCATCACTAGTCTTCTGGCGAAGTTAAAACCGAACCAGGTTGGTGGTTTTTATTTTTTATTCCTTGTGATTGTTTGATTTCATGTTGGTATCATATTTTAATTAAATCTGATGCCTTTGATTGGAAGAATCTGTTTTGATCTATTTTGATAGTAATTTTGTCCCAATTGATCTAGATTTTTTATGGAACTAATCCAATTGTGGAAATTAAATGGAATTGATCCGATTATGGAAATTTGAATGGAATTGATCCGATTATGGAAATTTGAATGGAATTGATCCGATTGTGGAAATTTGAATGGAATTGATCCAATTATGAAAATTTTAAGTGATGAAAATTGATCCGACCATGGGATTGAAATTAATGTGATTGGTTCGACCATATGATCCAAATTTTAGTGTGGGTGATCCAACCACATGATCTGAATTTTATGAGAAATTGATCATGACCATATAATTGAAATTTTCATGAGTTGATCATAGCCATTGATTTGAAAATTCGATGTGATTTTAGTTAATTCAAACCATTGAATTATCTTTAGAAGTGATATTAATCCATCTGAATGGTTGGATTGTGATCTTGACAATCTGAACCGTTAGATGGTATTTGGAATTGCTTTTAATCAATTTGAGCGGTCAGATTATCACGATGAGCAATCTGGACCATTAGATTATCTTTGGGAATGATTTAAATGAATCTGAATGGTTGGATTATGATCTTAAGCGATTTGAACCGTTGGATTATCATCGTAAGTGATTTTGGTGAATCTAAACCGTTAAATCTTGATCATGAGTGTTTTTGATGAATCTGAATGGTTGGATTATGATCTTAAACGATTTGAACCGTTGGATTGTCATCGTAAGTGATTTTGGTGAATCTAAACCGTTAAATCTTGATCATGAGGGTTTTTGATGAATCTGAACGGTTGCATTATGATCTTGAGTGATTTAAACCGTTTGATTATCATTGTGAGAATTTTGAGTGATATAAACTGTTGAATCTGGATCATAATTGATTTAGACGGATCTGAGCCACTGATTTCTTAGTCTGATCATGATTATAGGTTGATGTGAGATATGAGCCATTGATTTTGGTTGTTTTGATGAATCTGAGTATTGATCATGATTATCAATGTTGTGAAGAGACTTAACCGTTAGATTGACGATCTGATATTGTCTACATTGTTATATTCGTGCATTTGCCATGTTCACATGCTTACGTTGTCATATTGTGCACATTGTCATGTTTCAAATGCTTGCACTTTTAGCTTTGAATACACTGTCATGTTTGATACACTTGCTGATGCCATGATTGAATGATGTTTATGTCGGCAAGAACTTACTTTTCGCTACACCCTAGTCGAAGTGCCGTGCATGTACACTGATAGAAGACATTCCTAGGTGTGGGGACGTGCATGTAGGCACCCACATTCATGGGACGGATAATAATGGAAAAATGATAAAATTCTTAATCAAGAATCACGAAGCCTAGCCCAACAATTCCAAAATCAGGGTTGTAAGTGACAAGGGTAGTTTAGGACGATCCCTACCCCTCAGTTCATTTCCCCTAGGATGCAGAATCTAGATAGGTGTAATGTGAATCCAACCACAGATCATCTAGGATTATCTTTCAGTCCGATTGGACCGCCCATATTTGACCCAAGTGGGTCACCCAATGAACAGTGCCTTTTCGAATTACGCAGATCCTGATTCTCAGGTCAATACCCTGAGATGTGTAGGTAGTCTGGGAAACTCCCAAATACGGTTCCACACATCAATCAATGTGCCCTCATACCTCACTCCCTGAGAGTACAAACCTTACACCCTGAGAGTACAAATCTTACTCCCTGAGAGTACAAACATCACTCCCTGAGAGTACAAACCTTACTCCCTGAGAGTACAAACCTTACTCCCTGAGAGTACAAATCTTACTCCCTGAGAGTACAAACATCACTCCTTGAGAGTACAAACCTTACTCCCTGAGAGTACAAGTCCAACTCCCTGAGAGTACAACCCTACTCCCTGAGAGTACAAACCTTACTCCCTGAGAGTACAAATCCAACTCCCTGAGAGTACAACCCTACTCCCTGAGAGTACAACCTTACTCCCTGAGAGTACAAATCTGACTCCCTGAGTCACACATACATATTCTACTCCCTGAGAGTACGCATGCTCAATCCCGAAGCCGTACTTGCGAGTACGCACCCTTAGCCTTGCGAGGCTCAATCCCGAAGCCGTGCTTGCGAGTACGCACCCTTAGCCTTGTGAGGCTCTTTCTTGAAGTCGTGCTTACGAGCACACACCCCCCTTAGCCTTGCGAGGCTCTATATTGAAGTCGTGGTTGCGAGTACGCACCTTAGTCTTGTGAGACTATCCCACACCCTACTCCCTGAGAGTACAAATCTGACTCCCTGAGAGCCACACTCTACTCCCTGAGAGTACAAACTTTACTCCCTGAGAGTACAAACATCACTCCCTGAGAGTACAACCCATGTAACGAACTACGTTGTACCTGATTTCCAAGACCTCTGGAATACGTAGGCAACTTGGAGGACTCTCCAAGTACGGTACCCCATCTTAGTATCCTTAGATTCTCCATATCCATATCCATATCCGTATCCATATCCTCATTCACTTCGATCCATTTAGGCTATCTCTAGATTCAATCTCCATCATCATCAAGCATAAACTTCAACTTGAATAAATTGAATCTGAGAAAGCTTAATCATAATCCACATCCATAAACCTTAATCACTTTCTGTTTCAAACTACGTTTTTGGACTTGATTTCCAGGATTGGAATACGTAGGAAATTTAAAACGTTTTGGGCATCTCAGATTCAGTCCATCACCGAACCATCTTTGGTTCGATTCATTGTATATTATTTTATTTGTTTTCTTACTTCGAGAACATGTTTGGCTGAACTTAAGCTAGAAGAACTTAGCAACTTGGCATAGGATCCCCCATGAGCCTTAGTCATCATCCATTGACCATGAACAGTCAGAACCATAGAGTCTAAGGAAAGTAGAATCACATAGGAGGCCGATTTTCAGATCGGGTAGCTTTGGGTGCCTAACACCTTTCCAAACTGTAATTTGAACGCTTACCCGTTCTCTGATGGACTAAAGCCGATATGTTGGGTCATGAGTCAATAGAAGTCTTATCTCAGGATGAGGCTACATTTTAGGTCCTAGACCTTAATCTAGGTGGCGACTCCAAATCATTTACCGTCCATTCCACGTGGGTAGACATCACTATCCTCACACTCATTGTTATTCCCTTAGCTATAAATATATTATTATCCACCGCATTGTTATTCCCGTAGCTATTAATGCACCCAACTACCAAGGCTCTCATTCTCAATCAAACCAGGATCTTCTGTAGTCTGAGGCACTCAAAGTGCATTGGGATGCATGATGATGCACTTTGAGTGACCAAGATCCTTACTGTCAATTAGCAATCACTATATATGAGGATATTTTTGCCCTCTCTGCCTTTGCAATTCTGATGAATTATTCGCAATTGTTATTGCACATGGCTTGAGGCTAGCTAATTGGTCGACGTCGTGTGGTTTTGACATACTTCGTTATGTTTGGATGCCAAGAATTGGAAAAAAAAAATTTAAAATAAAGACACAATTCTTCTCGAATTCTCCTAGCTTCTTTGTTCCTTACTTGGATGTTCTCACGAGCTTGTCAAGCAACATCGACCCTGGCCTGAGCATCTTCTCTGGCCCGTCTGGCTTCATCGATCCTCCTTTGGGCCTCTCGTGCTACCTCCGATTCGGTGTACATCCTGGCTCTGGCCCACCTGACACCTTGCCTCGGTCCCATCCTTCGTGAGATAGACGACCGGCGAGAAACTCCCAGGGACTCTTGGCTACTTTCAACGATTTCAGTCGGGTCGACTCTTGGGATAGATTGAGGTCGCGGGTCCTCCCACTGACTACTTCGACCCCTGCAGTGATACGAATCTACCGAGGGACTATCCCCCCTTGGGCTAGGACGGACAGTACGCAGCGCAGAGCGTCTAAACTGTCGCGATCTCTGTGGGACTTCAGGTACATTTACTGGTGGTACTGAAGCTGCTGGTACTCCTATGGGAAGTTGTTGTAACAGTTTTGTCAAAGCGGCTAACTACTGGGCTAGTCTGTCAAATTGCTTCCTGGAAACGTACTGGGTCGGATCTGGGTTGGAGCCACCCGCTCCATCATTGGTTGGCTCTTCTGGAAACACATCTTGGGGATCTTGTCCCCTTGGGTCATCTACCAGTTCTCTGGCCATATTAGCTTCGGCCCGCCGGGCTTGAGTTTCCCGTAAGTTATAGGAATTTTCAGCTCTTCCTGCTGGTGCCATACCAATGTTAAGAAAACTAGCTGAGTGGATAGGAGGAAATGGGATTGAAGAAAAGGGAGAAAGTTGGGAATGTTTTTTCCTCTCTTGGTAAAAGAGGAGATATTTGAACAAACAAAGTATGTCAAGGCCCCACTGTGGGCGCTAGACTGTTGTCGCTGGAATCCAGAATGGAGTTACCAAGACAGACAATATGGAATTCTCAATAAAACAATGGAGCTCCTTTAGGAAACAAGGGTTCCCTGAGACACTGTTTACCAATACTATTTCCTTTCCTACTGAACTTAGATACTGAAAGAACTCAACTGAAAGCAATAACAACGGAAATGAGAGATCTTTTCTCCAGAGTTCAAGTCTCCTTTATTTCATGTTCTCTTGTTACATATATATAGATTCAATTGGAAACCTTTTTGGGCAAGCTTTCCCATACCTGTCACTACTTTGATCATTAGCTACCTAGGATACAATAGGTCTGCACGCCTACGACCCCCTAGATTGTGTGATATTGTCTTGTCAATCACTTTTCGACCCCCATCGACCTTCTTCAACCCCCCTTATGGGCCATGTTCCTTATACACCCAGATGTCCGCTTCTGTCCTTGCACTTTTACCAAGTAAAGTTCTGACTTTCCGTCGATTTGGACTAAAATCTAGTGACTTGGCTGATCAAATAAGCATGTTTTGCATTTAGGGTTGTTGTCAGTATTTATGAGCATTAATGATAATTCATTAATGGCCCAACAACCGACGTCAATCTGTCGCATCTTATCCTAGTCAGCATAGGGGGTCGAACACGGGTTCCTTATAGTATTTTTTCGCAATATCTTCATTCTCATACCGTGTACCTTGGATGAACACCATGTGCTCATCGTCGAAAGATCATTCGAAATTTTCTTTCTACGGTTAGATTTAATCATCCACCATTATTTTCCCTAACACCTGTCATGGCTGCTAAGATTCTGTAGTTAAATTGAGCATAATATATCATATATCCGTAGTAGTTTCAGATTTGAATGGGTACTAACAATCTAGAGAATTAGCAAGATTTAAATGACGAGTCAACAACGAAATGAGATTCAATTAAGATACAAAGAAAAATCAGAAAAGTTAATTCTCATCATCTAAAACCAGATTTAATGTAAGAGACAATGAAAGATGAAAGATTCATTTGATCGAGACGATTGTCCATTAATGTGTCGACACATTCAAATGTTGTTATTCTTAGCTCCAAGACCATCATCCGCAATGTGCCTAGAAGGAGTAGGATCAGCTGTCCTAATCAATTATTGATGCACAAGAAATAGTAGTTTTTGGATCAATTTAGTGCACAAGTACTCAAAATCATTGTCAATAGCATCATACACTAGCAACAAACCCGGTTCCTTTGAAGATTTATCAATATGTAGGTGTCCAAACATCCCATGGTGATCAGAAGAGCACAAATAAGAAAAACCTAAGGTCCAACATCCTCAATCAATCGTAAGACCCAAAGCTAAGCACTACTAAAGAAACTCGTTGATTCATGGAAATATCAGTGAAACGGACATCCTAGAGATGGCACATCCAGAGATCAGCTGCATAACTGGACAAAACCTATCTTCTCAATAAGAAACAACCAAGAATGCCCTTAGCAATTTTGGCTCTTATATATCCATAGTTGGGATTTGTCATTTCCCTTGTGGTTGTAAAAATCACTCTTTACCCAAGAAACTGTTGGGTTTGTGGGGTCCATACATTTATTGGATTGTACCTGTAATAGGGGTTTTATTTTCGAGAGCATTTCTTTTTTTTCTTTTTTCTTTTTTATTTTTATTGAAGAAAACTTAGATTCCTTTGCTTTGTTTAATTGCAAGGGGAATTGAAACAAAGGAAATTAAGTGAAACTTTTGTAATGATTATAACACATGCTTTTACATTATTCTCCTACTGATCCATATTATTTCACATTTAGTTATTAACTTACACTTCCCTTTACATCCAAATCCCTATCACTTGAAAGGAAAATAATTTTACATTTTACAAGTATCATTACTAAATATGTCAAGAAAAGTAAAATAAGTTTTAAATCTATTGTGTTATCACTATAAAAGTTTCCATTTAAAGTCTAAAAATTTCACTTCCCTTCCTTTTAATTCCCCTTGCAATCAAACAAAGCCTTACTTTCCGTTGGTATTCCGAAGTTTTGAAAAAAAAATTGAAGATTTGTTAGATGGTGTAACGATGTGTTCTGGTGTGTTGTGGCTATTTCTTCGTTTCTAAACTTCTCCATCATAGATTGATTTTGAGTGGAACAGTTCGATCAATGCCTCTTTCACTATAGAAGCCTATATCCCACTGTGCGTCCCTAATCTTAAACAAGAAGAGTAGGAGGAGAGATGGCTTGGATTCGATAGAGAAGGCAATCCTTCAACCCTCCGACAGTTACAAGAGAACGAGCTCAGAGAGGCTCTCTAGGAACCACTCTCTAAGGGATAACGGTGATTTCCCTTGACGTTGTTTATTTAAAAAGTTGGGAGTGTAATTTTTGAAAACTCAAGATAATGCATCATATTAAACGATTTGTATATTGAAAGTCTGTGTAATTTTCCCTTTAATAAATAATGAAAACTAAAAAGAAAAAACTGGTTGTCAGATGGCTTCAAAGGATAACCTAGGCACCATGACTCGTCAAGTACTTGATCATGATAACAACAGCCCTAACCTGGTATCATCCAAAGGGAAATTCAGGTCAGCCTTATGAAAGACTGACACTCTTCTTGGTCATCATTATAGATCTGAAGAGCAGAGGATCATATGATTAAAAGAGCAAGAATGAGAACATAAAATCAAATGAAGAATAAGAGAGAGAGAGAGAGAGAGAGAGAGAGAGAGAGAGAGAGAGAGAGAGAGATTAGATTCAATTAAACTATCCCATGTTCAATCTGATCTCCTATCTATATCTTTAGAGGATAATATTCATTTTGTAATTTTTTGTTTACTGAAAATTTTCTGAAATATATGAGCACAAAAAAAAAAAAAAAAAAAAATCGATATGGGGGATCCTGAGTTCACATATCTAGCAGCCCCTGAACTGCAATGCACAACATGGTATTCCTAATTTCATGGCCTCTTTTTAAGAAACTTTAGATACTAGCTATGAGGCTCAATCAAGTTGAGAGGTCAATAGGATTATCTCCAATTGCCCTTTGTAATATCTTGTACAAAATTATCTCCAAAATTCTAGTCAATAGGATGCAAGATGCTCTCCAGACAGTTGTTTCTTAGTGTGCGATCTGCTTTTATTAAAGGAAAAACCATAGCGGATAACACTATGGTTTGTCATGATGTGGTTCAAGGCATCAACCAGAAAAATGCTCCTTCCATGGCTGTGATGAAGATTGATATCGACGTATGATTAGGTCGATAGGGATTACCTAATTGAGATTATGGGAAATGATTGGATTTCCGTATGTGTTCCTGGGAAAGGTGGAGGAATGAATTAGCACCCCTATGTTTTCCATATTAGTTAATGGCAGTCCAGCAAGGTATTTTAAAGGAGACAAGGGAATTCGGCAAGGTCACCCGTTATCCCCCTACATCTTTACTATTGTTATGGGGGGACTTACAACCCTTATGAGGCAAGGAGTGAACCAGAAGCTGATCCATCTCCCTTCCAAAGGCAAAGTTCTCAAGTTGTCTCATTTGATTTTCGCTGAGGACCTTATGGTCTTCTACAAGGCTAAAAGGTATTTTATAGGTAACTTCCTGAAATCTTGGAAGACTTTTTGGGTATGTCAAACTTGCAGGTGAACAAGGTAAAATCTTCAATTTCCTTATGAGGAATTTCCAGGTTGGCCAAGCAGGATTTGATATTTTTCTCCTAGCTTTTTGATCTCCCTCTTCCGCTCAAGTATTTGGGAGATCCCCAATTCTCTGGAAGATTGTCATTGTCCTTGTGTGCCCCTATCCTCGATCATACTGCCAAAAAGATGACAGGATGGAAATTGAGATTCCTTTCCCAAGCAGGGTGTCTTCAACTTATCAACTCAGTTCTTTAAGGAAGTTGTCTATATTGGTCTGGTATATTTGGCGTTCCCTTTTCTGTTATCCAGAAAATTGAGTCTCAATTTGCCAGGTCCTTTTGGGCTGGAGCCTCTCTTGTTAGGAAAATTCACTACACTGCTTGTGATTCAATTACTAAACCAAAGCAAGAAGGAGGGGTTGGAGTAAAGAAAATCAGAGACATGAACATCTCACGAATCCTTAAGCAAGGATGGGCTATCGTGACAAGGAAAGATTCATTGTGGGTCAAGTGGATCAATTCCAAATACCCAAAGAAAGATACCCAATGGGTAGCTTCTGCTACTTCTAAGAGTTCCTTGATCTAGAGGCAACTTGTGAAGTACAAACAATTGCTCATTCCTTACATTAAATATTGCATTGGGGATGGTTGAAAACAAGGTTGTGGCTTCACCATGGAATCCGCAAGGTACCCTTCTTCCCTTTCTCAATGGAAATGATCATGTTGCTTATTTTGATCGTTTGGCTCTGGTTTTTTCTATTATCCAGGAAGGAGATTGAGACCCTGGCCCTAGTTCTATCCTTGATATCCAAAATGCCTGGAATCAGATTCACCCTGTAAGAAGAAGCCAGCCCCATGCTGAAGATACTGTGATGTGTTTCAGGGGGTTGGGATCCCCTACCCCTTGTTCGACAAAAGCTATATGGATAGCCATCCGGTGTCATCACCCTGCAGTTCTTTGGAATGGGGCCATTTGGTTCCCCAAATATATTCCAAGGCACTCAGTGAATGCTTGGAGATGCATTCAAGATGCTCTCCCAACCTGTCATCAACTTGCGAAAAGAAACATCAGATTCAACCACTCCTACAACTTCTGTTGGGCTGGGATGGACTCAAGAGATCATCTGTTTTTTAACTGCCCCTACTCCTGCTGGATCTGGCAATCCATAAGAAAGCTATGTTGCATGAAAAGGTACATGGGGAAATCTATTATCGAAGAAGCAATATAGATTAGCAAGAGTTTTAAAGGAAAAAAACAATCTTTGCACGGTTGGCAAATTAGCATTTTGTGCAACCATTTATCATATATGGAAAGAGAGGAATGCTAGAGTTTTCATAAATAAGACCAAATCTAGAGAGCAAATTGTTAAAGCTATTAAATTGGATGTCCAGGACAAATGTAAAGGGATATATTTCCCCCCTCCCTATTCCTCCAACATGCTGTATTTGGCTTGCCGATGGGGCATGTGTAGTAACTCCTAGTCTAGATGGGTCTGTGTTGGTGTAGGGGTCTCCCTGTTCTTTTCCCTCCAATAAATGATCAAAGCATTAAAAAAAAATTGAGAGGTCTTTTAGATGGCTGATATCTTGGGAGGGGGGGAGGCGAACAAGACTTGTTAGAACCTTACTTTAACTAATAGTAAGGGTCTGTCTACTTTACACAGACTTGTGTCTGTGACCCATTTGCACAGGTTCCCTTTCATGGGATGTCATGGAGACATCATAGAAACCTCAAAATAAAGGGGGTATTTTGGTTTTTGAGACAAGAGGCATAAGGGTGTTTTTATGTGACCCGATGGACTCCGATAACTGGTGTCACTAGTAGATGACACCGGATCAATATCAAGTAGAATATCCCAATGGTAAGTGGAAGACAAATATCTGATGGCTAGCCAAAATTGAACCTAATTTTAAACAGAAGTTATCAGAGGTAGATTTTGGATTTCTTCCAATAAGGCAACCGATAAACAATAAGAGCAAGAATGGTTCAAGTGGGGTGGTTGTGCCACAGAAAAGCTGGTAGTTACATTGTTAAGTACTATGAGGACGTAGGGCTTTCCTCCATCCTCTCTTTTGTGGTTGAAATAAAGTATTGCTTGGATTATTGAAAAATGGGTGGCGTGTTCATAAATGTTATACCATAGGTTTTCACCTTATGTTCTTATCCATCTACCCCAATGGACGGTAAAAATCTGGACTCACCACCCAGATACTGGAGTCGCCACCCAGATAAGGTCTAGGATCTATAAATGTTGTCTCACTTTGATAGATATTAATGACTCAGAACTCAAATGAATCAGGCTTTGGTCTTTCAGAGAATTGGTAAGTGTCACGTTGGAAATGTGTTAGGCACTCAAACTGGCCATTCCGAAGACCAGTCTCCTTTTCTATCCTATCCTATACTTTATATGTGACAATTGATTGTCAATGGATCTGAACTAGGTATTTAGGCTTTTGGAAAGTCCTATACCAAGTTTCTAGCTTATTCTAACCTAAGGTTCTGCCAAATATATTTTGAAATGAAATAAAAGTAAAGACAATTAAATTGAGGGATCAAAAATTAATGATTGGATGACAAACCAATCAAAACCAATATGACATATCCTAAGGAAATATGCTAGTCAGATCTCACATACATTCACAAATCACTCAATGGGTCAAAATCCCCTCACATGATGTGACTAAATGAGATTGAAAATTGAAGACAGAAAAGACATTGAGAAATTAAAAATTGAAATGCAAATTGAAATAGAGATCGATAAAAAAAAGTAAAATAGAAATAGAAAGAAAGAAAACAAAAAGATTTTTGAAATCTATTAAAAATGAAATAAAAAGAGAACCAAAACAGATGGATTTTTTAAATCGATTGACTAGGTTTGAGATTTGTTTCAAATTTCCTATGTATCTCAGAGAGGCTTCGAGAATCAGATCCAAATTAGTTCGGACTCTAAAAGAATCCAAAATGAAAGATGGATTGAACAAATGGAATTTGAATTTGAAAAAAATACAATAAAATCAAGATTCAAATTTTAAAAGAATGTATGTGTTTTGGTATAATTGCCACTTGTCAAGCAAATAGACCACTTAGTGTAAACATTTGAAAAGAAATGGTTGTTTTGGTAATCACAACCTAGAGTTGTTTTGGCAAGTGGCAAGTCCAAAATCTAAACCCAAATCAATTCTGAAGTGATAAAGTGTAGCACCCCCAAGTTAGCTAAGAAGATAGAAAATCTAATTGTTGCCTTGTTGTGGTAGGTGGAGGAAGCCTATAGAAGGATGAGGGGCAGTTTAGTAAATTTCTTTTTTCTAAATTGTAAGATAAATATTGTGTTTGATTTAACTAATAAGAATTTATGTTTATGTTTATTTAAATGTGATTAAGGAACTGTGGATGGTAGTATGCTAGTAAACAATGGTGATATGAAAATAAATTGTTTTTATATCCTCGTCTATGTCGATGATATTGTGGTTATAGGATCAGACTCAAAGCTAGTTACACAAGTGATAAATGACATGGGCAAAGAATTTGCAATCCGAGACTTAGGACATCTCCATTTTTTCTTGGGAGTAGAGGTTCTTTACAATCCCAGTGGCAGACTATTATCCCAGCACAAGTACATCTGTGACCTCTTGAAGAAAAGTAAGATGGATGGTGCTAAACCCATCAACACTCCCTGTGAGGACAAAGATGGAAATCTTTAGAAGTCGCCACCTAGATTTAGGTCTAGGACCTTAGAAATGTGAAATCTCACCCCAAGGTAAGAATTCGATTGACTCATGACCCTTAGATTGGAATTCTTGTCCATCAGAGATTGGGTAAGCGTCAGGTTACGGTTAATGGAAGGGGTTAGGCACCCAAACCGCCCGATCAAAATCGGTCTCCTATGCCTTTCCTATGCTAGATTTTATCTGTTAAACCAAACCAAACCAAGGAGTTTGATATCATTGAACCGAATCTGTATCCATTAGATTGCCTACGTATCACGGAATTATTCTGAAAATGAGGTTCACCATCGTAGTTCAGGTGTGATTAAAGTTTATGGCTGTGATTTATGCTTTTGCATGATTAAGTTCATTGTTCAAGTTGAAGTTTATGCTTGAAAGGTTAATAAATCCTATGGGTTAGGATCTGGATAGTCCATGTGGACTGATAGATAGTCTTAGTGGATCTAAGAATAACCCTATTTGGGTTGGAATGTGGATAACCCTGTTTGGGTTGAAATGTAGATAAATATCCTAGTGGATCTATGGATAGTCCAAGTGGACTAAGATGTGGATCCGAATTTGAGTTTCTCCCAAATAGCCTACGTATCCTAGGGTTTGCCCTAGGAATCAGAATCCGTGTAGTTCGAACTAGATAACCCTATTTGGGTCAAAATATGGGTAAGTATCCTAGTGGATCTATGGATAGTCCGAGTGGACTAAGGTGTGGATAACCCTTTTTGGGTTGGAATATGGATAGATATCCAGATCTATGGATAGTCTGAGTGGACTGAGGTTAGATAACCCTATTTGGGTTAAAATATGGGGGATATCCTAGTGGATCTATGGATAGTCCAAGTGGACTAAAGTGTGGATCCGAATTTGGGTTTCTCCCAAATGGCCTACGTATCTTAGGGTTTGACCTAGGAATCAGAATCCACGTAGTTCGGGTTGGGTAACCTGTTCTAGGTTAATGATTGAGAACCTATTTTAGGTTTAGGGTTTGTCGAGGGGCAAATCGTCCTAAATTACCCTTTTCATTCTGAATTCTAATTTTGGAAGGTTTGGCAAAGAATTCTCTTTCTTTATTAAGGTTTTATTATTCCCATTATGCCCTTCCCAAGAATGTGGGTGCCTAAATGCACGTCCCCACGCCAAGATTGTCTTCTAGAAGTGTGCAGATATGGCAGTTTGACTAAGGTGTTGCATAAAATAAGCTATTGCCAAAAAAATAGAATATTCTATCTAAATATGGCACATAAAACATTTATGGCAAGAAATTCACATACAGTAAGATTGTTTAAAAATCTTTCAAATATGGCATGTATTGCAAATAAGGCAAGAGCCTATATGACATGATCTAGTATGCTATCTTCTAAGCATGGCAAGACCCTAATTGCTATTTTCTTTCCATATTTAGGGTTTTCTACCCTAATTGCTATTTTCTTTTCATTTTAAGGTTTTCTACCCTAATTGCTGTATTCTTTTCATTTTTTTAAGGTTTTCTACCCTAATTATTATTTCCATTTTAGGATTTTCCACCCTAATTGCTATTTTCTTTCCATTTTAGGGTTTTCTACCCTAATTGTTACTTTCTTTCTATTTTAGGGTTCTCTACCCTAATTGTTATTTTCTTTCTATTTTTTAGGGGTTTCTACCCTAATTGTTATTTTCTTTCTATTTTAGGGTTTTCTATCCTAATTGTTATTTTCTTTCTATTTTTAGGGTTTTCTACCCTAATTGTTATTTTCTTTCTATTTTAGGGTTTTCTACCGTAATTGCTATTTTCTTTCCATTTTAGGGTTTTCTACCCTAATTGTTACTTTCTTTCTATTTTAGGGTTTTCTACCCTAATTGTTATTTTATTTCTATTTTT
Source organism: Protea cynaroides (assembly GCA_028583415.1). Lineage (NCBI taxonomy): Eukaryota > Viridiplantae > Streptophyta > Magnoliopsida > Proteales > Proteaceae > Protea > Protea cynaroides. Next base: position 26,289,392 of record CM053265.1, on the reverse strand, counting down.
TAGGGTTTTCTACCATAATTGTGACAATAAACATTTAATATAGCATGTGAGAAAGTGTAATAGAAAAATATGGCAATAAACATGTGTAGCATTCCAATCATGGCAATATGATTATTCCAATTATGGCAGTGTGATCATTCCAATTATGGCAATGTGACCATTCCAATTATGACAGTGTGACCATTCCAATTATGGTAGTGTGTGCATATAAGCATATAAACATCATAAATACTGGCTCAAATCCTCAATCTAATGGTCGGATATCTTCAAAACATGATATCATGATCAACGACTCAGAATTCATCAAACCAACCAAAATCAATGGCTCAGATTCATCTAATCAACTCATGATGATCATCCAACGGTTCAAATCACTTATAATAATAATCTAACCGTCAAGGTCCATTTAAATCATTCTTGAAGACAATCCAATGGTTTAGATCATCCAAAATGATAATCTAACCGTTAAGATACATTTATATCAGTCTTGAAGACAATCTAACGGTCCAGATTTATCTAATCAACTCATAAATGACCATCTAATGGTTTAGATCCAAAATAAACATCCAATGACCCATATCATCACACGATCAGAATAAAAAGTCAATCATCCTATGGTCCTTATTTTCATATCATCACATGATCATAATTCATGGTTGATGGCTCGATTTTCAACTCATCAAAAAATCCAAATCAAAGGGCCATATTAACTTCATATCGAAATTCTAAATCAAATGGCCATATTTTTATTCTCATGAAATTCAAGATCAAAGGCTATATCACAAAATTCAAAATCGATGGCCATGATTTAATCACATTCAAAATTCATCCAATGCCCATAACATCACATGATCCAAGTCATCGAACGACTCATATCTATTATCATAACATGATCAAAATCAATGGTTCAAATTCAGTCAATATTACATAAACAAGCCAATGATTCAAATTTAATAATCAGAATTATCCTGGTTAACTGTTCGGATCAAAAATCAAGATTATCAAATTGTTAAGGTTTCTATTCAAACTTAATTAATGATGCTGATCGGGTGGTTCTGATCATATAGGGAAGAGATCAATATTGCAGGTGATATGGGATGGAGATGTGATAGTTGCAGCAGTGAAGTGTATTGGGTTTGATTGGGACTGCAAGGTGGAGGTGCATGGTTGATCAGACATAGCTCATTGGTTGTGAGATTGAGGAAATTGGTTTGCAGGTTGGGGGTATTGTAAGTTGCTGCAGGTATTTAAATCACAGCAAGTTATGGAGTTGTGTCGGCTACGACTGGGGTAACAACAGGTTAGTTGGATAGGGTAAGAGAAATGGCATTGGCAGTGGAAGTGCTGCCAGGTGGACAGCAATGGTGTGGGGTATAAAACCAGGTGGGGTAATCAGTTCCATGGACAGATGGTATGTGGGAGCTTGGTGACAATCGGTGGCTGGGTTTTGATGGTGAGTGGAGGTATTTGCAGGTAATGGTGGTCGGTGTGGTAATGAATCGGTGACCAGGTGGTAGGAGGTTGGGGCAATAGGATATGAAGAAGAAGAAAATAAAATAAAAAAAGGGCGGTGGTTTACCTGTTGCAGATCCATTGCCTTCTCCTTCTTCCTCTTCTTCATCTTCTCGTTCTGTTTCTCTCCATTCTCCCCCAAAATCGAGATCCCTCTTTTCTGATTTTTTTTTGTTTTTTTTTCTTCTCCTCTCCACCGGCCTCCTCCTTCTTCTCGGTCCTCTCCCCTTCTTTTTCTGATTTTTCTTCTCCTCTCCACCTCCTCCTTCTTCTCAGTCTTCTTCCCTTTTTTTCTGATTTTTTTTTTGTTTTTTTCTTCTCCTTTCCACCTCCTCCTTCTTCTCGGTCCTCTCCCCTTCTTTTCGGATTTTTTCTTCTCCTCTCCACCTCCTCCCTCTTCTCGGTCTTCTCCCCTTCTTTTCTGATTTTTTTTTTGTTTTTTTCTTCTCCTTTCCCCCAACCTTCTTCTCGGTCCTCTCCTCTTATTCTCCTTTTTTTTTTCTTTCCTCGGTTTTTTCTCCTCTTATTCTGTTTTTTTATTCTTTTTTTATTTTTTCCCTCACCTCTCTCTCTCCTTTCCCTTTTCGATTCTGCCTCTTTCACCGCCTTCTCTCTTTTATTCTCGGATCATTTTTTTTTCCTTTTTTCTAATCTTTCGGCCTCAAATCTTCTCGATCTCTCTTTCCCAATCTGATTTTTCGGATCTCTTCTCTCTCTTCCCAATCTTTTATCTTCTTTATTCTCTTCCTTTTATTTTATATTTTTTTATTCATTTTCTTTCCAACCGCCCTCCTTTCTTTCCCCTTTCGGTCTCTCTCTTCCCTCTCTCAAATCTTCTCAATCTTTCCTTTTTTTCGTTGAACCGAATGCGTATATATATATATATATATATATATATATATATATATATATATATATATATATATATATATATATATATTATATATATTTATATATATATATATATATATATATATATATATATATATATATATATATATATATCCTTGATATCATAAAATTCTTGCACATGGGTTAAACGGACTTGGTCCAGCTGGTCCGACTTGAGTTGATTGGAATTTGGGACCGACTTGGCTTGAGCCGGGTTGCTGGGTTGGGTCCAAACTAGCTTGGGTTGAGCTGAGTTGACTGGATTGATTGGAATTAACTGGGTTTCTCTCATAGTCATTTCATGGGTCATTTCCGCTGTCATCCTGCATGAAATTTTCCGATGGCCTCTAATCCAAATTTTTTACGTTCATTTTGTAGAACATTAAAAATGAGGAATATAGAAACTTGAATCACCTCATTTGGAAGTAAAATGGTCAACTTATGAATTTTTGAAGTTTAAGCAGACCAATTATCGATAAATTGACTGACCATTCTGCATGAGATCCTTCGGAGGCTTCTACCAGAAATATTTTAGTCCAATTTGTAGAGCACTAAAAATGGAACATAATGAGACTGGAATCACCTGATTCGGATATGGAATGATCAAAATATGATTTTTTGAATATTAAATGATCATTTCCATATGTAATTTTGCATGGGACCCTCTGGAGACTTTTACCCGAGATTTTCCACATCCACTTTGTAGGACATCACAAATGAAGAACAATGGCCTTGGAATCGTATGAATCCGACGTAGAACGAAAAAGATACGAAGCGTTGAAGTTCTAACGATAATTTTGCATGCAAGCTTCCATAAGACCCACTGGTGACTTCTACCCGGGATTTTTTACGTCCACTTTATAGAACATCATGAATGAAGAATAATGGTCGTGGAATCATCTGAATCCGATGTAGAACGGAAAAGATATGAAGCTTTGAAGTTCTAACGATAATTTTGCATGCAAGCTTGCATGGGACCCACTGGTGACTTCTACCCGGGATTTTTTACGTCCACTTTATAGAACATCATGAATGAAGAATAATGGTCTTGGAATCATCTGAATCCGATGTCGGATGATCAAGATATGATGATTTGAAATTCAAACAATCCGACTTAGGATAATTTGCATGAAGACCCCTGGGATTATTATTTATAATAATTTCAGAAACCTCCCTTATATGTATCATCCGACTAAAATGATCATATCTTCCTCATTTGATATCAGAATTGAGCAATTATGGTCTCGTTTCGAAGATAATTCTATGTCCTATGCATCCATGCAGATAATAGCCCCTGACCCTGCTGTGGGGTTCAGTGGAAAATCACAAATCTTTGGGTTAAAGGTCAGAAACCTACCATATTGGTTCACTTATGCCGAGGGTGGCAAAAATGGGGTGCTTACACTCCCATGGTCACTTCAGCTGAACTATCTCTCACATCAGGCACACCACTAGTGGATCCAACAGAGTACAAAAGCATAGTTGGGGCACTGCAATATGCTACATTCACCTGTCTGGACATATTATTTGCCGTCAATAAAGTGTGTCAATTCCTAAATCACCTATAGATTAGCATTGGCAAGTTGCTAAGAGAATTCTTCGGTATCTCAAAGCAACCATCAATCATGATCTACAAATTTTTCAGCACTCTACCAACCATCTACATGCATTCAGTGATGCAGATTGGGCTGGCTGCATCGATGATCGACGATCAACCGGTGGTTATGCGATCTATCATGGTTCTAATCTCATATCTTGGTCGGCACGCAAACAAGCAACTATTGCCCGATCTTCCACAGAATCAGAATATCGGGCTCTAGCTAATACCACTACCAAGAAAATCTGGATCACGTCTCTCCTTCAAGAGTTGGGAAACCCAATTCCTATACCACCAGTCTTATGGTGTGACAACTTGGGTGCCACATACCTCACAGTTAATATGTTATTTCATGCTCGAACGAAACATATCGAGGTTGATTTTCATTTCGTGCGGCACTTAGTAGCTACCAAACGGCTTTAAGTTCGGTTCCTCTCCACCAAAGATCAAATAGCTGATGTTTTCACCAAACCCTTATCCACCATACGGTTCCAAATTCTTAGGGACAAGTTGATGCTACGACAACGCCCTGCTTCAACTTGAGGGGGGCTGTTAGAGATAAGGTTTGTTTGAATTCAAAATTCAAACTATGGATAAACATTGGTTAAAGTTGCTAATAAGATCCAACTTGTAACGTTTACCTAGGATCCACATCCTCTGGGATCCTCTCCTCCCAGTACCTTTAGGAGGACGGAGATGCCCCCATCAGATTGCCGACCTATGGCTCTTGGGAGAATCTGAACCCCACGTTCGAGCTTAGACCCCCTATTGGCTTAGCTTGTTGACTAGGTGTCGGCTTTGATGTGGGGCTCGGATTCTCCTGAGAGCCACGTGTTGGCCATTCGACAGGGCACTCCGTCGTCCCAGAGGTACTGGGAGGAGAGGATTTGAATCCCGTTTACGTATGATCACATTTCCATGGATCATGATAAACTAATTCCTAAAAATCAGCAATCCCACAAGAGTTTGAATTTGAATTGGATAAAGATCAAGTTGTGATCACATCCAAAATCGTTGGAAACTGATTCCTAAAAATCAGCAATCCCACAAGATCAGTGGTAAAATATGTAATTAAAAAAAATCATGTATCGTATATTTATATATTATAAATACAAATTGGGACCTAAACAATAGGTATCGAAATCAGCAAAAGAATCATAGCTTTTCTGAAATTCTTACAAGTAGTAGTTCAGTAGTGTTTTTGTCTCAAATTCAATCGAATTAATACTTTGTTTTGCCACTCCGCTCAACGATTTAATACATTGTTTTACTCTTCTTATGTATCTCACGGTCAATGGATGAGTTTCGGACAATCCCATCCCTCATAATATGTATCTGTATCTCTATCTTTCCTTTTTTTCCCACAGTCACCGTCTTCTTTTGATATAGAGACTGAACTGCTGGGTATTTCAGATCAATGGTTCCAGGTTCTCCAAACGTAATTGCCAGCTTCCACTGCAAATTCTTAACCTTGTGGTTCAGTGCTCTATCACTAACCAATTAACCATAGATGGATTAAAACCAGCATTATCGCAGATTGAAGATCTTTGATCATGAGAAACAAATCTCATTCTTAATGGGTTGGAAGCCAGGGAGGTTTGCTTCTTCTGAACAGGGGCATTCGGTAGAAGAGGGGAGACTTTCGTTTTGATTTGAGGATTTTGAGCTTGGGAGGTTTTCTGAAACCCAAATGGAGAGGGACACCACCAAAATCCTTCTAGTGTCACAAAAATAGGCATGCTTCTGATCTTAGTTTGACCCTGTTTTAAGTCTTGTTACTCCAAAATCGCCTGTACTTAGCAAGAATTTGCAATGTAAATAATGGAAGTAATGTAAGAAACCATGGGTACCAAAGCTGAACTCCCTTTCTCTCCCTATAGTTGATCACGAAGAAAATGTGAATAACTTTGGAACTGATACCATTTTGGTCTTAAGTTGCTCGGTTCCCTTATAATTTCCCAGACATATTGGTCAGGTCCCAGACGGATATCATTTTCGTGTATTCTTATTTTCCCCAAGTTACTTGGTATCCATTTTAGAGAACCTTCCAGAGCACGCACAGGGAGGGGGGGGGGGGGGGGAGATTTGACCTTATTTTCTCTCTCATGTCTGCAAAACAAGTCTGCTCTTGTCGTGGGACAATGTAAAACACAAATCTTTTGTTTAAGGGATGGTACGGTAGTGGGTGTGGTTTAACCACCTTTTCAATCACTTGCTGGTTTCTATCTTCTGAATATTAGGGTTGTCTTTTTTTTTTTCTTTTCTTTTTGTATGTGAAATGTTTAGATGCCAAACAAAAATTTGTATATAAAGGTTTGGAACCATACTTTGGATATTTCATCATTTTTAATTGTAAAAGATTAAAAAAAATCATTTCAATTATGTTGCTTGTAAAAACAATAAGGGTAAAAGTTGTCTTTAAAATTTTTTACTTAACGCCATTAGAATTTAAAATGCGGTTGTCACCCATCCTCCTGGAAACTTTGCCTTTAAATCATTCAACCCCCAATTTGTTCAAAATTTCTAATGTTTAGTCTTTATCCCAAATGCAAACTTTTGCACCTATTAACTGTTGATCACAGGTTGACACTGAGAGAGGGGGGAATCAGTGTCTTCAAAAATTCTTCTAAATAATTGGTGCGTGTCGAGCGCAATCAAAAATAAATTACTCTACCTATAATGAATAGTAATGATAAGTAAAGGTCGATCCACAGAGACTAGTTAATCAAATTGTCTACTTACCAAGAAAAAGGAGGGGGGTTTCTTCTGCAATTTAATTGACAAGAAATTAAATAACAAAAATTCAATGGAAGATGATGTCGATTCAAGGAAATTGTCTCACGACTGCAAATTGATCACTGACCTCAGATTTATTATTCTCTAATCAAATATTTAACTAAGGATTATCAAAAAGCCAGACAATCCTTACCTTCCCTAATTTCATTAATTTGAGCCCAACACACAATTTAATTCTTATCAATAAACCAATTGGTATTAAGCAATCCTCAAGAATTTACTGATAGCATTACACTCTTGGAGGGAGTTAAAGATGAACAACAATCTAACAAGCGTCAGATTATTTAATTCATTCTATGTTTCCTTTAAGCAAGTAACAAAAACTTGGATCATAATTGTTCTGCTCAATTGCTACTTTTCCTGAACTCCATAACAATTACGGATTATGGATTCAGATTAGCAATAAACCACATAACTCAATCAATTAATAGGCCTCTTAATAAACTGAATCATGCAACCATTAACTTGAAAAACCAAGAAATACAGATATTTGAATAGAAAAATAATTTAAATTAAGAACAGAGTCTCACAATTTTACTAACCGGATTGAATTCCCTTTGAATCGACTAAAGAACTTAGCTAGACATGATAGAAAAGAAAGACAAAAGAAATAAAACTATCTTCTCAATAATTCTTGGATGCTCTATTACGTAGCATTTACATTGCTTAAATAGCCAAAATAGAGAAGATTAAAACCGGTATGTCTAGAATTGACAACCTTATTACATGGAAATAAAGATTAAACAAAATCTGCTTGCTTAGATTAGATAGAGAATCATTCCATCATTAACCAAATGTCACATCTAGATTTGCCAATCTTTGTAATATTCCATAGAGGTATATATTCTCCTCAAGATTTCTGACAATCAATCAAATCCTTCCAATAATAAACCTTCTATGTGTGGTAATCTTCCTTCCCTGATTTCAATTCAAATCAATTTTTCAGATCTGATTTTTGGATCACGTTTGATTTCTAGAATTCTTTCCACATTAAAAACCTGCATGCAATTCAAAAGATCATTATTGAAAATATCAGAATTTCTTTTATTTTAGACATAAATTACTAATACTTTCCACCAATATCTTATATATAAGGAATCATCAAAATGAGTACCATAAGACATATAATATGTTAAATAGACTAAATATAAGAGAAATAAATATATAAAATTATGAAACCATTAAATTCCCCCACACATAGCTCTTGCACGAGCTCGGGCAAACTAAATATTTTTTTTTTCACTTTCATCTCACAGCATTCAAGGAATATGTGTACTATGAATCAGAAACTAATTCAAGAGATCAAAAAAATAATATATGTCATAGTCAAAAGTCACTTAGTAAATATGAGCAATATCTAACATATTAGTCTTATTCAAAAGTGAACATGCTAATGTTTAGTAGATTTTCTCTTGGGATTCTCTCTACTCACTCAAGAATTCAAGGTTAACTGTTTCACTCAAGATCTTCCTATGAAGATGCACCACCATATGCTTGCTTATTCACCAAAATCTCCATTACTTAGAATACACGCATACATGAATCAAAAGTTCTTTATAAAAATTGTAATGGGGCTAAGGTTTAGGGTACGGATAAGAAAAATGTACTGACGTAAAAAACCCAACAAACTAATAGAGCATTAAGAAAAAAAAATTGAACAATCTAAATGATAAATGCTCATAGATAAAGCTCAACAACAAAACATCCCAAACTCCAGTTTTTTTTTTTTTTTTTTTTCTTTCTCTTTTTCTTTTCATTTGAGAACTATGCTTTGCTATTTGAATTTTTTTTATAGCATGACATTTTAAACATAACAAGGATCATTTACTCCCATTACATCAATCTTCTTGACATACAACCATCACTTTTGAGAATAGCACCCCCATACTTATTCAATACATATCTCTCTCAAACCCATTAGATAATTCTCAATGCTCTACTAGCTCAAAGGTTGGTAAAACATGAGAAAAATAAATAATTCAAGGCTCATGGTTTAGGGTTGAATGAAAAATAAAGTTTAAAAACTCAAAGTGGGTCCACTAAGGGTAAAAATATATAAGGTTGGCCATTTAAGCTAAGTGGTTGTAAAATCCTATTTGCCTTTATCATTTTCATGTCTACACATATCAATGTAATCTTGACACGGTTCAAAGAAAGTTCTAGAGATACAAAAGCATAGTAGAATATCACTCTTCAAAGAAAATAAAGACTGACATAGATGTCTCAATCTAGTTTGGCTCAAAAGCTCACTTGGTTGGATTCCATCTACTAAACCTGCATGTTTTACCTCTAAATGCAACTATCAATGTTATTCAAAGCTCATTTAGCATGTTATTTCAACTAATTCATATATGTATTTTTTTCCCACATTCAAATAGTTCTAATCCATGGCATACATATTCTCTTAGTGAAGTGAATTTTTTTTTTTTATTCAACTTTTGAAATTTTTTTTTTTAACACAATCATACAAAAATTAAAAATAAAACTTAAAAAATAAAAATAAAATAAAAGAAAAATCCTAATTCCTCCCCCCACACTTGAATCTAACATTGTCCCCAATGGAAGTTAAAAATATAATGGAAAGATGTAAAGAAAAGTAATTAAAAGTGATAAGAAAAACAAATCCAATTTCTTGGGTTGCCTCCCAAGCAGCGCTTGTGTTTAACGTCGTTAGCTCGACTCAATACTCCTCAGTCAGAATAAATGGGATCCCCCAGTTGTACTTTGTCTATAGTATGCTCATGAAAGCCTTTATAGAATGTCTTGAGGCGATGCCCATTAACCTTGAAAACCTTGTTAGTTTCGAAACTTCGAACTTCAACTGTACCATAAGGAAACACATTAGTAACTTCAAAAGGTCCAATCCAACGAGAACGTAACTTACCAGGCATCAATTTAAGTCTCGTATTGTAAAGCAAAACTTTCTGTCCAATTACAAATTGCTTCCTCACAATCCTCTTGTCATGAAACGCCTTAGTCTTGTCCTTGTATATGCTTGAATTCTTGTAAGCCTTAAGTCGTATCTCTTTTAATTCTTGCAACTGCAATTTCCTTTCCTTACCCGCTTCTTTCTTACTACTCAATCCAAAAATCTCTTGTGCAAACACATCAACCACATCAATAGAAAACACAGATTGAACATCATTACTAGGGTACCTCATATCTTTAAATATGTTGAATTTAACAATATCTCCATCAAACTCCATGGTAAGGGTACCATCATGGACATCAATCTTCGTTTTAGCTATTTTGAGAAAAGGCCTTCCTAGTAAAATTGGGGCAGGGTTTGGGGAGGTACTGTCTTCCATATTCAAAATATAAAAATCAGCAAGAAAAATCAACCCATTCACCTGCACCAAAACATCCTCAACCATTCCCTCAGGGTATGCGTTAGAATGGTCAGCTAATTGGATAATTACACCCGATTTTTTCAAAGGACCCAAATTTAGAGATGCATAAATTGAATGTGGCATAATATTTATAGATGCACCTAAGTCTAACATGGCATGTTCAAACTTAGTATTATCAATCACACATGGAATCGTAAACGTACCTGGATCCTTGCATTTTTGGGGTAACTTACGCTGAATAACTGCTGATACGTTCTCCCCTACACTAATTTTCTCATCACCCCTCAATTTCCTCTTTGAAGTGCACAATTCCTTGAGAAATTTTGCATACCTTGGGACTTGCTTAATGGCATCAAGTAGAGGTATGTTTACTTCTACCTTTTGAAAAGTCTCAAGAATTTCCTTCTCTTGATCTTCTTTTTTCGATTTAGATAGTCTGCTGGGAAAAGGGAGAAGAACCGAATTAGTAGAATTACACACAACTGGTTGAGATTTTACCTTGGACAAATTTACATCATTGTTGTCGGCTTTTGTTTCTTCTTGAATAGTTGTGGCCAAATCTGCAGATTTAGCAATGAAAGGCTCAAGTTCTCTTTCATTCCGTAATGTAATGGCACTTGCATTCTCACGTGGATTTATGATGGTCTGAGATGGCAACTTTCCAGATCCTTGAGCTTCAAGTTTGCTTACTGAAGTTGCAAGTTGACCCATCTGCTTCTCTATATTCTGAATGTTGTTTCTTGTCTCATGTTGAAACTACTGTGTATTGCTAGCCAGTGCCATAACAATCTCATCAAGTGACATACTCTTATTTACTTGCTGCCTAGGTTGGAATGGGGATTGGTAACGATTCTGGACAACTTGATTCCCATAACTCAGATTTGGGTGATCTCTCCATCCAGGGTTATATGAGTTTGAGTATGGATCATACTTTCGCTGAGGTTGTCCTTGAAATCCTCCCATGGCATTTGCTTGTTGGACTGATGTATCTTCTTGAAGTGTGGGACACATATCCGTAGCATGACTGGTGGCTGAGCAAATGCCACATGCTTTAACTGTTTGTAAATTTCCTACAGCCATTTGTCTCACCAAAGAAGTTAGATCAGAAATCTGACGTTCAAGGTTTGATGTACTTACCTCATTAACTTTCTTCGATGTTTGCTCCATCTTTGTACCAAATTGTTATGAATTTGCTGCCATATTAGAAATTAACATTTTCGCGGCTTCTGGAGTTTTGTCAACTAAAGCTCCTCCACTAGCGGCGTCCACCATACTCCTCTCCATTGGTAGCAATCCTTCATAGAAATATTGAATCAGAAGCTGGTCACTAATTTGATGGTATGGGCAGCTTGCGCAAAGCTTCTTGAAGCGTTCCCAATACTCATATAATGTTTCTTATGGTGTTGCCGAATTCCACATATCTCTTTCCTTATATTTGCCGCTTTGGATGCAGGAAAATATTTTTTTAAAAATTGACGTTTCATCTCATTCCATGAATTGATTGTACCAGAGGGAAGGTAGTATAACCAATCTTTAGCATATTCATCTAAAGAGAATGGAAAAGCGCGCAACTTGATCTGTGCCTCTGTAATAACCTGTGGTTTCATGCTAGAGCATACCATATGAAATTCCTTCAAATGTTTGTGAGGATCTTCTCCTGCAAGACCATGAAATTTAGGAAGTAGATGTATTAGTCCCGATTTTAATTCAAATGCCGCTTCTAGATTTGGAAATTCAATACACAAAGGTTGCTGGTTTAGATTAGGAGCAGCCAGCTCTTTCAAAGTCCTGTTTTCAGCCATGGCTTCCTCTATTAGTAGCTCACTACAACTATATCAGAAACAATTGCTCCTTGTGATGTTGAAACCTGTTCTGCTAGAATTTTCTTAGCTTTTTTCCTTAATCGATGCAAAGTTATTTCAGGTTCTGGATCAAATATCAATTGACCAGAGTTAGAAGATTGAGTCATTAACCAAGAAACCCATATAATGGGTAAAAAAAATATATATTAATAAATAAATAAAAAATAATTAAAAAAAACCCCAAAGAAAAATTCTGACCAATAACACAAAGTGCACGATAACCAAGTAAAATTAAAATTATTAAATCAAGCTTTTTTTTTCCTTCGAAATAAGCTTCTTGTAACGCCCCTAAGTCGTTCGAAATTTCATGCGCTAGCAGTACCTGTCGAAAAAACTATGGACACCTGAAAATAGAAAAAAAAACTTCATACAAAGGTAAGAACAAAAGTGACTAAAAAAAATTAAATAGAATGAAAACAATCACAATCTGATTAAAACTAGTCCCCGGCAACGGCGCCAAATTTTGGTGCGTGTCGAGCGCAATCAAAAATAAATTACTCTACCTATAATGAATAGTAATGATAAGTAAAGGTCGATCCACAGAGACTAGTTAATCAAATTGTCTACTTACCAAGAAAAATGAGGGGGGGTTTCTTCTGCAATTTAATTGACAAGAAATTAAATAACAAAAATTCAATGGAAGATGATGTCGATTCAAGGAAATTGTCTCACGGTTGCAAATTGATCACTGACCTCATATTTATTATTCTCTAATCAAATATTTAACTATGGATTATCAAAAAGCCAGACAATCCTTACCTTCCCTAATTTCATTAATTTGAGCCCAACACACAATTTAATTCTTATCAATAAACCAATTGGTATTAAGCAATCCTCAAGAATTTACTGATAGCATTACACTCTTGGAGGGAGTTAAAGATGAACAACAATCTAACAAGCGTCAGATTATTTAATTCATTCTATGTTTCCTTTAAGCAAGTAACAAAAACTTGGATCATAATTGTTCTGCTCAATTGCTACTTTTCCTGAACTCCATAGCAATTACGGATTATGGATTCAGGTTAGCAATAAACCACATAACTCAATCAATTAATAGGCCTCTTAATAAACTGAATCATGGAACCATTAACTTGAAAAACCAAGAAACACAGATATTTGAATAGAAAAATAATTTAAATTAAGAATAGAGTCTCACAATTTTACTAACCGGATTGAATTCCCCTTGAATCGACTAAAGAACTTAGCTAGACATGATAGAAAAGGAAGACAAAAGAAATAAAACTATCTTCTCAATAATTCTTGGATGCTCTATTACGTAGCATTTACATTGCTTAAATAGCCAAAGTAGAGAAGATTAAAACTGGTATGTCTAGAATTGACAACCTTATTACATGGAAATAAAGATTAAACAAAATCTGCTTGCTTAGATTAGATAGAGAATCATTCCATCATTAACCAAATGTCACCTCTAGATTTGCCAATCTTTGTAATATTCCATAGAGGTATATATTCTCCTCAAGATTTTTGACAATCAATCAAATCCTTCCAATAATAAACCTTCTATGTGTGGTAATCTTCCTTCTCTGATTTCAATTCAAATCAATTTTTCAGATCTGATTTTTGGATCACGTTTGATTTCTAGAATTCTTTCCACATTAAAAACTTGCATGAAATTCAAAAGATCATTATTGAAAATATCAGAATTTCTTTTATTTTAGATATAAATTACTAATAATTTCCACCAATGTCTTATATATAAGGAATCATCAAAATGAGTACCATAAGACATATAATATGTTAAATAGACTAAATATAAGGGAAATAAATATATAAAATTATAAATCCATCAATAATCCTTTGAAGACAGACGCTTCCTTGAGCTGATGCTTTACTCACTAAGCACGACGACACAATCACTGAAGCACTACCACACACAGTCGTATGCACAACCACCTCACTATCACAAAGTGGCTAGGTCTACCATGTTGTGCATACCCATCCTGCAGGCCATTCCACACACTTTACAATATACAGATAATCACATTTATAAGGCATCGACAACACAGAGGTATACGTGGTTCACCACCATAGTATGTGATGGCTAGTCCACGGAGTAATGCCCTACGGGCTCCGTATATACTCAATATTCAGTTTTTAGCTGATTACACAGCAGCGAGTACATACACCCAGTTTACCCAGTATAAAACCAGGAGGGCACAGATGTGTCAATAATTCAGGTACCGAAGTACCAGTGCTCAGCACTTGCTGCATACACTACACTTAACCCGCACCCACGGGAAGTAGACAATATAGTTTTTGGGCTTATATCAATGCCCTACAATTTAATCCCCACTAGCTAGGCATTCATCATTTATCACCTACAACTAGCATACATTGAGTACAAGAAATAAACAATTAATTCATACAAGGTTAAGAAGCTTACAACCCTTGTCTGGCATTTTCTGGTACTTTGGGAGGACTCTGGGATGTCTCTGTGAAGCCTGGCATACTCCTCAGGTCCACTGGAATCATTGATGAACAATTCTAACACCAAACCCTAGCCTCCCTTTCCATTTAACTTCCCCCTTTTCTTCAAAACATCAATACACCATTCAGTACTTCCAGCAGCTCACTGCAGTCTCCATTTTTTTCTTCGGCATTTTAACAAACACCTTGAGTGCATGCCTTTCCTTCTTTTTCTCCCTTAGTGTTTTCACAAACTCAACATGACCTTCTGGCTTTCATAGGCACATTCAAACTCTCACAGCTCCTGTTTAATTGCATACAATCACTCCAAGCTTTCATTCATAGCAAACGCCATTGTAGCTCTCATTGAAGCTTCAAACAACAATTATTTCTTCCAAACCCTCATACAAGATCTTTAATATAGCTTAATAGAGTCCAGTTGAATCCATGGAAGGTTGCTAATCAAAAACCAAGCATTGAACACTCACATACCTTCAAGAGAAGGTTTTCCCCCAAAAACCCAAGCCTCCACGCTATTAATCGTCATTTTTTCTCTGGTTTATGGTTCTCATTAGATAGGAAATTCGAACACGAGCTCGGAGCACTTTGGGTCATCCGATTTGGACTCCGGATGGTCGAGATATGGCCGTTACAGTTTCGGCCAGTGAAAATATAAGAAATGGAATCTTTTGGAGAACCTTTCGTGCACCGCGCTACACAATAGCCCCACCTGTCAGTGCGTTGTCGAATTGTGGTTGGTTCAGAGAGAATCTGAGAGAAGTGGCCGTCGGATCTGAGAAGAAAAGGCGGGATCGTCTGATGCCCGTTGGATCCGAATAAATCGCGTGAGCGAACCTCAGATTCAATATAGAGCGCCGGATCTGGATCAATAGTGCCGCTGCACCGTAGGCGCGTCACACTGGATCATAGAACCTGTTTCATGTAACAAGAAACATGATATTAACTTGCGGCGAGCCAATAAAATTAGGCGCGAAAGAATCTTGACGCTACGCCTCGGTCACACTTGATACCGCCTCCATCTGGACCATCCAATAGGCATCAAGCCTTCATAGCTTCATCTGGACCGCCGATTTGAGATATTCTCATTAGTAAAAAGACCGCATTGCCCCTGGGAAATCTGACAATGGCCTCTGTAACTTTTGCACTTTTGTTAAACTTTCTACAGAGTTGATTTTCCAAAGAGGTTTTCTCTCTCCTGGAAAATAGTCGAACAGTTGGTGGGGAGGGGCGCGGCATGCGAGAGAAGGGGTCAGCGCGCGCGGGCCTTGCGGGCTGTGCCATGCGGCGGCATGGCTTGCGATGGTGCCATGCGGGCTGGCCTGCTGGGCCTGCCTTGCTGTGGTGCCATGCGGCTGGCCTGCTGGGCCTGCCTTGCTGTGGTGCCATGCGGCTGGCCTACTGGCTGGCTACCTTGGCCCTCGGCCAGGCTGGCTGCCATGGTGGCATGCCACCTAGGTACAGTGGGTCCCACCCATAGATTTCTCTCTCCTCTTTCTCTCTCTTCTGATTCTCTCTCTTCCTTCTCTCTCTTCTGATTCTCTCTCTTCCTTCTCTCTCTTCTGATTCTCTCCATTCTTCATGCTTCAGAAGGTATCCAACACAGTGATAAACACTGTCACATCACCTGTAACACTGTCACATCGCCTGTATCACTGCCATATCGCTGTATCATTTCCATATCGCCTGTATCACTATCAGCTTGCATGTGGGGTCCACACTTTCTCTTTTCTTGCTAAACTGACCCACTCTGGGACCCATACTTTCTCTCCATTTTCTCTCTCCTCTTTCTATCAGTATGTTGTCTATGTGGGTACTGTCCACATCACCAGTGGGGTCCACACACATTCTGTCACCTGTCGATACTATCAACATCAGCCAAGTTGCCAACAATGACATCACATGGCCAACAATCTCCCCCTTTGGAATTGTTGGCAACTCACTTTTCACAATGAAGCTCCCTCCCCCTTTGACAACAAGTACAAAGGGGTCTGACCACATAGGAGTGCCCACCACATCTTTCCAATCCTATGGGCTCTTCTACAAACATCATCTCTACACCAGATCACAACACATCATCTCTTCTCATCAGAAAAGCAACCAATGACTCCCCCTTGGTCCATGCATCTCAACTCATTTTCAGCTCCAAAGTAGATTTTCATTTTGAGTATCACAGCCATAGAGTGCACATATCTATAATTTTTTGTGATCTCCCCCTATCACAAAGCTTATCTCCGGCATCAACATCACTAATATTGCCTCAATAGTGTCACTCATATAACCCTTAACACTTTCACATCAGTAGCAAAAGGCAAAAATAGATTTTACCTAAGAGCATGCCATCACTTTTTAGATAGATGATTTAAAAATCAATCACATAAAAGTGTAACATATAACCATTGCAATGCCTGTTGCATAAGTTCTTACCACACATCACCAGTTACTTTTCTTTCTTTCCCATGCATTCAGAAATAAGGTGTACCATCATAGAAAATAATGCATACTTAACCAAGATATTCTGATGCAAACAAAAATAGCTTGTTGCCGTGTATCCAACCAGGTTCATCACTATATGACGCATCAAACTTACTCTCCCTTTAGCTCAACAATATCCTCTCATTTGCAGTCCACCTAAGGGCTTGACATATAATGGACTCCCCCTCACCACAAGCATCTCTATGCTTGGTGAGAAACACCATGAAGGAACTTCAATACTCTGTCAAAGTCTATACATTTTCTAAGGATCTCTGCATTGAAGCTACCAACTTGCCATTGCCAATTTTTCTGATCTCACATTCTGTACTATAGAAGGTCACTTCATGCTCTTTGTCACATTGCTTCATCTCTTGAGCAATCTCTCCCAATGTGGGATACAAGCACCTATAGGAGTGCCCATACGCATCTTCCCAATCCTATAAGTGTGAGTATTCAAACTACATAGAAATGCCAATATGCATCTTCTCAGTCCTATGAATTGAAAACTCAATTGCTCCACTAATCCTCATCCATCCATCATTGCCCATGCTACACAATGAATATCTCAAGGGATATGTCCCAAACAAATATCAACAACACTCAACTGTGATTACACATTAGCTATCAGGTGCTACTCCTTTGCAATCAAATAAGAACAATACAACTCCCCATATCATCAGTGCAAAGAGAACCACACTTTGAAACTATCATGCATGACTATACAAACTATCTCTGATAAACATGCTGAGGCAAAGAGATATCTTTAGCTGCCATACTCACACAACTGTACAACTCTGGTGTCATCACTGACTACTCTGTCCTCAAACTGACATAACACTACTCATTTGTGGACTGCTCAACCAAAATACATCAACACAAGGGATAATATAGTATTACCTGATGATTCCAAGCATTTATATGAAGGACTATTTTGCCATCAACAAAGTCCATCTAGGGAAAAAATAAACATATAGTAAGCTCCCCCTCTCCATGTGCACCTTAGTGCACCTAGTGCCTAGGAGGAGTGCTCCCTTTCACACCCAACTTGGGTGATGAAGGGGTGGTAAGTGTGTCTGTGTGCTTTTCTCTCCACACTGCATGACCATCTGTCTTGGTCTTCTGTTTGAACTTCTCCATAGATGCTCTCTTCTAACAATGCTTGTCAACTAGTTCAACCATAATCCTCTGTCTCTGTTCAACCATACCAACTGAAGATCTCTCTGTTGTCTTCTTTCTCCATACACTAAACAAGGCCACATGAGACTGACCATTGAATTGAGACTGCTTCCTAACCTGCCTTCTGAACTGGCTTCTTGAACATCTCTTTTTTCTGGTTCTAGTGTCCTGGTAGTCTCTTTCTGCTTGAGCAAGCTGGGGGGTGAGCACTGCCTTGCATCGCTTGGCCCAATGCCCTAGTGTATGGCATCTGAAGCACTCAACTGGCCTTATCTGGGGTAACATAGATGTTTTCTTTGCATAACCACTAACATAAAATCTTGATGTGCAGTTTATACTCCTATGCCCATACCCATTGCACCTGTGACAATATCCATGAAAATGTGACTGTCTTATAAGGGAATGTCTGTGCCAACTGGGTGTGGGTCCATGCCTCATGGTGTGTACTCCCTGTCTCTGCTGGAGAACCTGCTGCCTGTGCCTCTGGTGACTGGAATTACTAAATCTACTCTGCTCAATTGGTCTATGTTGGTAAACGCCATCAACCCTATCACTCTGCATACTGTCTATGTTCCATGTCTGAGCTCTTTGTTGGGGAACACCTCTACACTGTGTCTGATGTGCTGGATGTCTTGCATCATTGTGCCTGTGCACTTTCTTCTTCTGTCTTTTACTTTGGGTCTTTACCTCTGCTCTGCTTGGACTCTGTCTTTGTGGTATACTCATATTTGCCTCTATAGTCCTCCTAAATGACTCACCCTGCTCAAAGGTAGTAGCAGAACAAATGGTGGATGGCCTCTGATAATCTCCACTCTGAACTGTACATCTGGTGATCTCCTCAACCACAAGTGGGGTGCAAACCTGACTCATCTGTTCCTCTGTTAATTGTGCTCTAAGTGTAGTGATCTCTCTCTCAAAAGCTCTACACATCTCATCTCTGCTAATGACATGAGCCTCTAAGGTTGTAATGACAAAACTGGAGTCCTTCACTTGTGTCTTCAAAGTTGAAATAGTTTCATTTGCACTATGAAATTCACATGATGCCACTGTAAGTCTCTCCCTCTCAAGTCTCAACTCATCCTGAGCTGCTCTTAGCTCTCCAGTCAAGTCAACTTCTGGAACATGATCCTCTAATTCGACAGTAGAGCACTCATCTGAACTCCCACTATCTACCTCTGAAGTGGAATCAATGTCTGGTGATGCATGAGCCTTAAAGGCAGACTTATCTCCATATAGAGTCTGTAATCTGTCCCATAGTGTCATCGCTGTCTCGCATCCACTGACTCTGACTCTCACATTATCTGCTAATCCATCTTTGATTGCCATTTTAGCTGTAGAGTCATACTGGATATCCACCTTCCCAGTATTAACTGCTTGCCACACATCAAAACCAAGAGACCCCAAAAAAATTTCCATCCTCCACTTCTAGAACACAAATTCATTTTCATCAAAAAGTGAGGGCTTACAAAAACCATCACCTAGTGCCATGACTGTCCTCTGATCACTCAGCTGCTGATTAAGCTGTCACTGAGCCTGGTGCTTTGATACCAATTGTTGATCACAGGTTGACACTGAGAGGGGGGGGTGAATCAATGTCTTCAAAAATTCTTCTAAATAATCCTTTGAAGACAGACGCTGCCTTGAGATGATGCTTTACTCACTAAGCATGACCACACAATCACTGAAGCACTACCACACACAGTCGTATGCACAACCACCTCACTACCACAAAGTGGCTAGGTCTACCATGTTGTGCATACCCATCTTGCAGGCCATTCCACGTACTTCACAATATACAGATAATTACATTTACAAGGCATCGACAACACAGAGGTATACGTGGTTCACCACCACAGTATGTGATGGCTAGTCCATGGAGTAATGCCCTACGGGCTCCGTATATACTCAATACTTAACTTTTAGCTGACTACACAGCAGGGAGTACATACACCCAGTTTACCCAGCATAAAACCAGGAGGGCACAGATGTGCCAATAATTCAGGTACCGACGTACCAGTCCTCAGCTCTTGCTGCACACACTACACTTAACCCGTACCCACGGGAAGTAGACAATATAGTTTTTGGGCTTATATCAATGCCCTACAATTTAATCCCTACTAGCTAGGCATTCATCATTTACCACCTACAGCTAGCATACATTGAGTATAAGAAATAAACAATTAATTCATACAAGGTTAAGAAGCTTACAACCCTTGTTTGGCATTTTCTGGTACTCTGGGAGGACTCTGGGATGTCTCTGTGAAGCCTGGCATACTCCTCAGGTCCACTGGAATCTTTGATGAACAATTCTAACACCAAACCCTAGCCTCCCTTTCCATTTCACTTTCCCCTTTTCTTCAAAACATCAATACACCATTCAATACTTCCAGCAGCTCACTGCAGTCTCCATTTTTTTCTTTGGCATTTTAACAAACACCTTGAGTGCATGCCTTTCCTTCTTTTTCTCCCTTAATGTTTTCACAAACTCAGCATGACCTTCTGGCTTTCATAGGAACATTCAAACACTCACAGCTCCTGTTTAATTGCATACAATCACTCTAAGCTTTCATTCATAGGAAACACCATTTTAGCTCTCACTGAAGCTTCAAACAACAATTATTTCTTCCAAACCCTCAGACAAGATCTTCAATACAGCTTAATAGAGTCCAATTGAATCCATGGGAGGTTGCTAATCAAAAACCAAGCATTGAACACTCACATACCTTCAAGAGAAGGTTTTCCCCCAAAAACCCGAGCCTTCACACTATTAATCGTCATTTTTTCTCTGGTTTATGGTTCTCATTAGATAGGAAATTCGAACACGAGCTCGGAGCACTTTGGGTCATCTGATTTGGACTCCGGATGGCCGAGATATGGCCGTTACAGTTTTGGCCAGTGAAAATATAAGAAATGGAATCTTTTGGAGAACCTTTCGTGCACCGCGCTACACAATAGCGCCACCTGTTAGTGCTGTCGAATTGTGGTTGGTTCAGAGAGAATCTGAGAGAAGTGGCCATCGGATCTTAAAAGAAAAGGCGGGAACGTCTGATGCCCGTCGGATCCGAATAAATCGCGTCAGCGAACCTCGGATTCAATATAGAGTGCCGGATCTGGATCAATAGCACCGCTGCACCGTAGGTGCGTCACACTGGATCATAGAACCTGTTTCATTTAACAAGAAACATGATATTAACTTGCGGCGAGCCAATAAAATCAGGCGTGAAAGAATCTTAATGCTACGCCTCGGTCACACTTGATACCGCCTCCATCTGGAGCATCCAATAGGCATCAAGCCTTCATAGTTTCATCTGGACCGCCGATTTGAGATATTTTCATTAGTAAAAGACCACATTGCCCCTGGGAAATCTGAAAATGGCCTCTGTAACTTTTTGCACTTTTGTTAAACTTTCTACAGAGTCGATTTTCCAGAGAGGTTTTCTCTCTCCTAGAAAATCGTCGAACAGTTGGTGGGGAGGGGTGCGGCATGCGAGAGAAGGGGCCAGCACGCGCGGGCCTTGCGGGCTGTGCCATGCGGCGGCATGGCTTGCGATGGTGCCAAGCGGGCTGGCCTACTGGGCCTGCCTTGTTGTGGTGCCATGCGGCTGGCCTGCTGGGCCTGCCTTGCTGTGGTGCCATGCGGCTGGCCTGCTGGCTGGCTGCCTTGGCCCTCGGCCAGGCTGGCTGCCATGGTGGCATGCCACCTAGGTACAGTGGGTCCGACCCATAGATTTCTCTCTCCTCTTTCTCTCTCCTCTTTCTCTCTCTTCTGATTCTCTCTCTTCCTTCTCTCTCCATTCTTCATGCTTCAGAAGGTATCCAACACAGTGATAAACACTGTCACATCACCTGTAACACTATCACATCGCCTGTATCACTGCCATATCGATGTATCATTGCCATATCGCCTGTATAACTGTCAGCTTGCATGTGGGGTCCACACTCTCTCTCTTCTTGCTAAACCGACCCACTCTGGGACCCATACTTTCTCTCCATTTTCTTGCTCCTCTTTCTATCAGTATGTTGTCTATGTGGGTACTGTCCACATCACCAGTGGGGTCCACACACATTCTGTCACCTGTCGGTACTGTCCACATCAGCCAAGTTGCCAACAATGACAACACATGGCCAACATTAACTATTTCACAACATCCTTAATTGGCGGTCTTTTTCTTGGTTGCTTTGCCATACATTTCAAAGCATCCAACTGTACATCAATTACTTCGTCCACGACAGTCAAATCCACGAATTCTTCCATTAGGCTAGGATCCACAATTCCATGGATGGACTCAGTGTTGATCCAGGTTGAGTATACCCAACTCACCAAGTCTATGCCTTCTGGAAATGACATCTCCATGACCTTTTTGTGGGTTACCAACTCAAACAAGGCGACCCCATAGCTGTACGCATCTGCTTCCTTGCTCTTTCCCGTAGCAAATGCAGTCTCTGTGAAGCCATAACAGAGCAAAGTTTTTATCAATCAATAACAAGAAAAAGGATCTGCAAACAACCGAACACTACAAATCAGCGAGGGGTATAATGGAGAGAAGATGATGTGATGTCTGGGGATCGATTCTAAGGTTCATGGTGACATGGCCAAGGAAGAATGAGGGGTTGATGATAGAGAGCTGAGATGAAACTTGTGTTGGACTTTATGTTGTCATTGTTGGCAACTTGGCTGATGTGATAGTGTTTGTGAGCATACAGTCAAAGAACCAGGAGAGAGAGTATCAGTGTAGGAGAGAGAGTGTTAGTGTAGGAGAGAGAGTGTCAGTGCAATGGTAAAGATGGAGCAACCTTGCATGTATGTTCTACAGTATTCTATATGTGTCTCAGATTGCTTGCAGCGAGTTAAATGATATTCTACATCAAGTTTGATACGAGAGAGTGTCTGTGGACCCCACTGGTGATGTGGCAAAGCTTCTCTGGTGATGTGGTCGAGTTTCTGATGATTCAACAGTGTTCTTGAAGCTTTTCTGATCATGTTCATGTTTCTCATGTTTCTGGTGTTGTGGCATTGAAGAGAGAAATTCAAGAGAGAGAAAGAAGAGAAAGAATCAGAAAAGAGAGAAAGAGGAGAGAGAAAAAATGTGAGTGGGACCCACAGGTGTGGTGGCAAGGTGACATGCCAACACGGCAGCCCACGACACTTGGCTTGCATGCACGCAAAGTTTCAAGTTCAAATTCCAAGGTTTGAAAGAGTTTTAACTTTGGGCCTATTTTTGATGGGTCCCGCAGTAGGTTCATGGAAATCCGAGAGTGGAAAGATGTAGAGCGTCGAGTTATCTTTCCAACGCAACTTGAATCACTCAATTCCGACGTCGGATGAGAGAGATATCGCAATTTTTGTTGGATTGCTTGAAAAAGTCATTTCACAAGTTGTTTAGGGGCAATTTCGGCATTTCACAAGTTGTATAGGGGGAAATTTTGGCATAAAAAGAGGAGAAGATGCAAGATCAGCGGCTGGATTTGAGCCACGATGCTCAGATCCACTTTGAATGGCTCAGATCAATGCGGGCTAAGGTGTGATGCGAAGATTCCATCTAGATTCCATCGCGAGTCTTGTGATTCGCCGGTTGCAACATCATATGTTGCATCGCACCGCATGGGGAGGCTCTCATGATTCCGTGTGGCGCACTCACGGTACAGCGGCGCAAGGATCCTGATCTAAAGGCCATCGATGACTCCGAACTTCGGAGGCATGATTTATTCAGATCGGACGGATGACGAAAAATCCCGCCATTAACCGACAGATCCAGCAGTTTTCAATGTAGATTCCGTCTCCGCCAATCAGGTCGCGACAGCGCATTGGCGGCGCGGCTACGGTGCAGCGCGGGTGCGTGATTATAAAAGGAAAAATTCCTTTTTGAATATTTTGGTTGGCCAAACTTCAAACTGCCATAACTTCTTCATCCGAGCTCTAAATCAGTACGTTCAAGTTGCAGTTTCCATATTTTTTTATGCTCTATACATTGGGTGCCGTTGGGAGTTGTAAAAGTGCTGAGAAAAATCAAAAATAGGGTTTTGAAGCTTAACAAAGGTTTTTTCTAGGGTTTCGTGCCTGTGGAAGTGATGAATCACCAACTACCTCTTCTCTGTGCATCAATGGAGTGCTAAATCCCTATGAGAGGTCAGTAGAGCTTTTATTTTCACATTCATGGTAATTATGGGTTGTGTGGAAGAGATTAGAAGCCTATGAGAAAGGTATGCACATTGAAGGCTGTTGAAGAGTACCTGAGGTCAGTGTGAAGCTTCAGAGATATTATTGGCCATTCGAAAGCATTCTTTGTGAGATTTTCCAAGTCCCTTATCTATTTATGCTTTCAATTTATCGTATGCTAGCATAGGTGCAAATTGTTGAATACCTAGCTAGTGGGGAAAAATTGTAAGGAAAATTTATAAGCCTATAAAAAATTATTATTTGCTTCCCGTGGGTGTGGGTTAAGCGTGGTGTGCAGCGTGTGCTGAACATTGATACATGATACCTGAATTCCTGGCACATGTGTGCCCTCCTAGTTTTATGCTGGGTAAATTGGGTGTATGTACTCCCTGCTGTGTAGACAACAAAAAGAAGTGTATTGAGTATATACGGAGCCCGTTGGGCATTACTCCGTGGACTAGCCATCACACTGTGTTGGTGAACCACGTATACCTTGTGTTGTGGACTGTCTTTATTTTCCTATATATTTTAGAGTGCGTGGAATGGCTTGCAGGATGGGTGTGCAAATCTGATAGACCTGGCCATTGAGTGGTAGCGAGGTAGATTTGCATACGCTTGTGTGTGTGTAAAAGAATATATCTCCATCAGCTCTGGGCAGTAGTAAATAATCAAAAAAAAGTTTTAGACACTGATTCACCCCCCCTCTCAGTGTCATATCAAGTTCATCAATTGGTATCAGAGCGCCAGGCTCAGCGACAGCTTAATCAGCAGCTGAGTGATCAGAGGACAGTTATGGCACTAGGTGAAGGTTTTAACAAGCCCCCACTGTTTGATGGAACAGAATATGTGTTCTGGAAGAGAAGGATGGAAATATATATAGGTTCTCTTGGCTTTGATGTGTGGCAAGCAGTTTGTATTGGGAAGGTGGATGCCCTGTATGAGTCTACAGCTAAGAATGCAATCAAGGATGGATTGGAAGATTGTGTGAAAGTCCGAGTTAGTGGATGCGAGACAGCAATGGCATTATGGGATAGAATACAGAGTTTATATGGAGATGAGTCTGCATTTAAAGCTCATGCGTCACTAGACATTGATTCCACTTCAGAGGTAGATAATGGGAGTTCAGATGAGTGCTCTATTGTCAGAATGGAGGATCTTGTTCCAGAGATTGACTTGACTAGAGAGCTGAGAGCAGCTCAAGATGACTTGAGACTTGTGAGAGAGAGACTCACACTTGTATCTTGTGACCTTCATAGTACAAATGAGACTATTTCAATTTTAAAGACACAAGTAAAGGACTCCAGCTTTGTCATTACAGCTTTAGAGGCTCAGGTCATCAGCAGAGATGAGATGTATAGGGATCTTGAGAGGGAGATCACTACGTTGAGAGCTCAGTTGATAGAGGTGCAGATGAGCCAGAGTTGCATCCCACCAGTGGTTGAGGAGATCACCAGATGTACAGCTCAGAGTGAAAATTATCAAAGTTCATCCACCATCAGTTTTGATTCTACTACAGAGCATGTTGAGACATCTAGTAGGCCACAGAGACAAAGCTCAAGCAGATCACAGATAAAAACCCAAAGTAAGAGACAGAGAAAGAGAGTGCAGAGGCACAATGATGCAAGACCTTCATCACACCAGGCACATTGTAGAGGTGTTTATCAACAAAGAGCTCAGACAGGGAAGATAGGCAGTATGCAGAGTGACATGATTGATAGAATTCATCAGCAGAGACTAGTTGAGCAGAGCAGATTTAGTAGGTCCAGTCATCAAAGGCACAGGCAGTAGGTTTTCCAGCAGAGACAGGTAGTACACACCATGAGGCATGGACCCACACCTAGTTGGCACAAACATTCCCTTGTGAGACAGTCACATTTTCATGGATATTGTCACAGGTGCAATGGGTATGGGCATAGGAGTGCAAATTGCACATCCAGATTTTGTGTTAGTAATTATGGGAAGAAGACATCCACGTCACCCCAGATGAGGCCAGTTGAGTGCCTTAGATGCCATACACTTGGGCATTGGGCCAAGCGATGCAAGGCAGTGCTCACCCCCCAGCTTGCTCAAGCAGAGAGAGATTATCAGTTTTCTAGAACTAGAAAAACAAGAGGTTCAAGAAGCCAATTCAGAAAACAAGCCAAGGAGTGGTCTCAGTTCAATGATCAGTCTCATATGCCTTTTTACAGTGTATGGAGAAAGAAGACAGTAGAGAGGTCTTCAGTTGGTGAGGTTAGACAGAGACAGAGGACTGTGGCTAAGCTAGTTGACAGGCATTCTCAGAAAAGAACGTCTGTAGAGAAGCCCAAACAAAGGGCCAAGGTGAATGGTCATGCAGTGTGGAGAGAAAGGCACATAGAAACACTTACCACCCCTACACTACCCAAGTTGGGTGTGAGAGGGAACACACCTCCTAGGCACTAGGTGCACTGAGGTGCACATGGAGAGGGGGAGCTTACTACATGTCCATTCTTGCCCCCAGACAGACTTTGTTGATTGCAGAAGAGTGTAAGTGCTTGGAATCATCAGGTGAATGGTATAGTTCCTTGTGTTATTGCGTCTTGGTGGAGCAGACATCAGATGAGCAATGTTATGTCAATCAGAGTATGGCAGCTAGAAATACTTCTTTGCATTAATATGTTATCAGAAATAATTACTACAGTCATCTATGACAGTGTCAGAGTGTGGCCTTCTTTGCACCAGTGATAGGGGGAGCGATGTGTATTTGTTATATCCTTTTTACTCCCTATGATGGACTTAGGGGGAGTCCTTTGGTATTTACATATTGAATGGTATATGCTAGTTATTATTCTTCTTCTTATGTTGGACTCAGGGGGAGTCCTGTGATGTTTTTATATGTTGATATAATGGTTTATTATTTTTTGGGCTTATAGGATTGGAAAGATGCGGTGGGCACTCCTATGTGGCATATCCCTTTGTATTTGTTGTCAAAGGGGGAGAAAGATCTCATGTGCAGAGTGAGTTGCCAACAATTCCAAAGGGGGAGATTGTTGGACTTTATCTTGTCATTATTGATAAATTAGTTGATGTGATAGTGTTTGTGAGCATACAGTCAAAGAATTAGGAGAGAGAGTGTCAGTATAGGAGAGAGAATGTCAGTGTAGGAGAGAGAGTGTCAGTGCAATGGCAAAGATGGAGCAACCTTGCATGTATGTTCTACAGTATTCTATATGTGTCTCAGATGGCTTGCAGCGAGTTAAATGGTATTCTACATCAAGTTTGATGAGAGAGAGTGTCTGTGGACCCCACTGGTGATGTGGCACAGCTTCTCTGGTGATGTGGTCGAGTTTCTGATGATGCGACAGTGTCCTTGAAGCTTTTCTGATCATGTTCATGTTTCTCTTGTTTCTGGTGTGGTGGCATTGAAGAGAGAAATTTAAGAGAGAGAAAGAAGAGAAAGAATCAGAAGAGAGAGAAAGAGGAGAGAGAAAAAAATGTGAGTGGGACCCATAGGTGTGGTGGCAAGGTGACATGCCAACACGGCAGCCCACGGCACTTGGCATGCATGCACGCAAAGTTTCGGGTTCAAATTCCAAGGTTTGACAGAGTTTTAACTTTGGGACTATTTTTTGTGGGTCCCGCAGCAGGTTCATGGAAATTCGAGAGTGGAAAGATGTAGAGCGTCGAGTTATTTTTTCAACGCAACTTGAATCACTCAATTTCGACGTCGGATGAGAGAGATATCGCAGTTTCTGTCGGATTGCTTGAAAAAGTCATTTCACAAGTTGTTTAGGGGCAATTTCGGCATTTCACAAGTTGTATAGGGGCAATTTCGGCATAGAAAGAGGAGAAGATGCAAGATCAGCGGCTGGATTTGAGTCACGATGCTCAGATCCACTTTGAATGGCTCAGATCAATGCGGGCTAAGGTGTGATGCGAAGATTCCATCTAGATTCCATCGCGAGTCTTGTGATTCGCCGGTTGCAACATAATATGTTGCGTCGCACCGCATGGAGAGGCTCTCATGATTCCGTGTGGCGCACTCACGGTACAGCGGCGCAAGGATCCTGATCTAAAGGCCACCGATGACTCTGAACTTAGGAGGCGCGATTTATTCAGATCAGACGGATGACGACAAATCCCGCCATTAACCGACAGATCCAGCGGTCTTCAATGTAGATTCCGTCTCTGCCAATCAGGTCGCGACAGCGCATCGGCGGCGCGGGTGCGTGATTATAAAAGGAAAGATTCCTTTTTGAATATTTTGGTTGGCCGAACTTCAAACTGCCATAACTTCTTCATCCGAGCTCCAAATCAGTACGTTCAAGTTGCAGTTTCCATATTTTTTGATGCTCTATACATTGGGCACCGTTGGGAGTCATAAAAGTGCTGAGAAAAATCGAAAATAGGGTTTTGAAGCTTAACAAAGGGTTTTTCTAAGGTTTCGTGCCTGTGGGAGTGATGAATCACCAACTACCTCTTCTCTGTGCATCAATGGAGTGCTAAATCCCTATGAGAGGTCAGTAGAGTTTTTATTTTCACATTCATGGTGATTATGGGTTGTGTGGAAGAGATTAGAAGCCTATGAGCAAGGTGTGCACATTGAAGGCTGTTGAAGAGTATCTGAGGTCAGTGTGAAGCTTCAGATATATTATTGGCCATTCGAAAACATTCTTTGTGAGATTTTCCAAGTCCCTTATCTATTTATGCTTTCAATTTATTGTATGCTAGCGTAGGTGCAAATTGTTGAATACCTAGCTAGTGGGGGAAAATTGTAAGGCAAATTTATAAGCCTATAAAAAATTATTATTTACTTCCCGTGGGTGCGGGTTAAGCGTGGTGTGTAGCGTGTGTTGAACACTGGTACTTGATACCTGAATTCCTGACACATGTGTGCCCTCCTAGTTTTATGCTGGGTAAATTGGGTGTATGTACTCCTTGCTGTGTAGACAGCAAAAAGAAGTGTATTGAGTATATACGGAGCCCGTTGGGCATTACTCCGTGGACTAGCCATCACACACTGTGTTGGTGAACCACGTATATCCTGTGTTGTGGACTATCTTTATTTTCCTATATATTTTGGAGTGCATGGAATGGCTTGCAGGATGGGTGTGCAAATCTGGTAGACCTGGCCACTGAGTGGTAGCGAGGTAGATTTGCATACGCTTGTGTGTGTGTAAAAGAATATATCTCCATCAGCTCTGGGCAGTAGTAAATAATCAGGAAAAAATTTCAGACACTGATTCACCCCCCCCCCCCTCTCAGTGTCATATCAAGTTCATCAACTTGCGAGAACGACTGTGCTGCTATTGGAGGTGAGAAGCTTGAGTTTTACCGCTGGAAAATTTTTTCGGGTGTAATTCTAAGATTTTCTTGTAGGACTGGTTCACTGAGAAGCATTTCAAAAAGGAGATCTTGGGTATCTCCCGGACGGCTATATCGAAAATTTTGCTATTTAGCGCCAAAAGATATGATTGTGCACCAATGGTAGATGCTTCATTCAAATGATCCCGGCCTGTGGACTCATATTGACCGGGCTGCCCTTGAGCAAGAATTCTATGACCTTCTTTGAGCTGGTCAATGCCCTGTGCTGAGGATGGCCATAGCTCTTATGCTGAGGATTTTGGAATTCTGTAGAGGGTAGAGTAGGGTGCAGGAGAGGGGCTGTGGGAAGAAGGTTTACCGGTGGAGAGAAGGGGCCGTTGGAAGAGGGTTTTCCCACGGAGAGATCATCCCGGAGAGTTTCACTGGAGATTCTTTGGAGATAGAGAAGATATCTTGGCAGGGATTTCAAGACCGTCAAATGAAAGACAGCTAAGCTATTGCAACTCTCGTTGTTCCGACCGTCTAAGTTATTCGTTAAATAGATATTTTCAATTTTCGGTTAGTCAAACATAATGGTAGGAGTGCGGATAATATTATTGGCCAAGTTGAGTATTAAATGACTTAAAGGAAAAGTTCACGAAGGGAGGAGGGGGCCAGGGGGGTGTTGAAATTTTCACTTTAAGAAAATAAATTCCACCCCAAGGAGACAGACGAAGCGCCCGCAGGGGGGGAGGAGACAGACGGAGGAGGGCCTTGCCATCTCCAATTCAACACCGTACGTCGGCAGGGTATCTGACAGTGCCGCACCATCGACCTCTGGCGCTACCATTGACTTCCGGAGGAGGAGGACGACACTACAGGAGGATGTCTTGAAGCCTAACAAAGGAGCAGAAGGATAAGATGCTGGCCTTTGCAGAGAAGCTTGGGTGGAGGATTCAGAAGCACGATGACACCCCTGTGCAGCAGTTTTGTAAGCATTAGTATCGCCACACTTGTGTGACTCACTTTGCACTACTACTTCAGGAATAGGAAAGCCGAAGAACAACACTACGCAACATTACCAGCAACTAGGCGAACAACAAATTCTATAGAGAATAACCTACCTCAATTCGCTCCCTCGAGATGGATGAAATTTTAGTTAGTATTTTTTTTTTCATCTATTTATGTTTATTCCCCTCCTGTGTTTGGATGAATAGCTTCGTTGTTTCTTCAGCGGATTATTGTGGATGGGCCATTGCTCATACCACCATAGAGAAGACAAGTCTAACCGTTTTTTTTTCCCTTCTATATATGTTTTCTATTTAATGGTAGATTAGTTGTCTCTTCATCCAGCAATGATATCCAAACCTGTGACTGAATAATAATGCTAGCGACTAAATAATAATGCTAGCTACTAGGGTTTTAAGGTTTAATATAAGTTGTCAGTGTAGTAGCTGGAATGCTTGAAGTGTTTCTCGTTGGTCTCCTTTCCTCTTGCTCTGTCACTCTCTCACTCTCTCTCTTCTGTGATTTTTGCATCAGTTAATAAGACTGGCAGTTTGGGGCGAGTCCGAATCGTCTCCTATGCATACGGGCATAGGAGAGATGGCGGAGACCATCAGATGGCTGCCATGTGGAAAGGCAGCCATCTAATGGTCTTGATACAAAACGGATACAAGGTTTCTATGTGACACAAAACACAGGAAATTCCTCTGTAAAACTCTTTGTTGGTCTGAAAAAAAAAAAAGGAGAAAGGAAAGACGAGAGAAAAGATGAGAGTAAAGGGGAAAAAAAGGAGAAGACGAAGCAGAGAGAGAAAATTAAAGAAGAGAGATTCCTTGACTGATAGAACTTATGCATCTGCAATTTTACCCAACTGAATTCAGAAGAACAATCTTAATTTACTTTTTCAGTTATATATGATTAAAATTGTAGTTTGGGAATGGTTGCTTACAGCTCCACTGCTGATGGAGAGTCTGGAGTAGGAGAGATCTAGGGGTGTAGATGTCACATGGACACCGAAAAACATCACAGTGTTGCGGTATGTAAACCTGGGAGTGGAGTTCATGGAGACCATCTTGGTTGCCACTCCAGAGGAATAAGAGCTTGCTGAAAGGAAGAAATGCTCGAATGTGATGCTCTGCAAAATTAACCAATCACCAACAATCGATTTCAGAGAAATGTTCTGGAAAATAAAAAAAAATTGAAAATGGATATTCTGACAAGAATTTAATTTTCTACCTTGCTAGTGATCTGGGGTTTCTGAGGACGACTGGCTCCCCACAAAATCAAAAAGAAAAAGGAGAAAAGAAAGACGAACCCAATAACAAAGGCAAGAAGATAACATCGATGAGGGAGGCTCTTGTGAGTATCGCCATCGTCGAGCAGACCCTCTTTTTCGATGGCGGGTTATCGCCATCGTCGAGCAGACCCTTTTCTTCGATGGCGGGTTCCTTTCAACTTCTTGCCCTTGTGATGGCCACCAAGAGAGGCGTCATTTGATGAGATCTTGCGATCTCCCTCTTCTCTTTCATCTCCGTTCTTCAATCTGCTATCTGCTTCGTCTTCTCCTTCTTTTTCCCTCTTCTCTCTCTCGTCCTTTCTCCTTTTTTTTTTCAGACCAACAAAGAGTTTTACAGAGGAATTTCCTGTGTTTTGTGTCACACAGAAACCCTGTATCCATTTTGTATCAAGACCATTAGATGGCTGCCTTTCCACATGGCAGCCATCCGATGGTCTCCTCCATCTCTCCTATGCCCGTACGCATAGGACACGATTCGGACTCGTTTGGGGCGATCAATTGTCCAAGCAGAGACCCTAAAAGCCCTAACGTGTTTAGCATGCAAAAGCTACAATTTCAGTTCCCTTTCACCTCTGTCCTCATCTCTGGCCTTTACCCTCGATCAATTCCTCTCGTTTACTTTTCACCGGCTTCTCCTTTTTGTTCTGAGCCCCGAAAACATGAAATTAACTGGAGTTAGATAAATATTTTTTTATTTTCTTAAATTAGATTATAGATTTTTGAAAAAGATTTTTTTTTTTGATTTTAAAGATATTATTATCCTAAATATATTGTTGATGATGAATCTTATCACAAATAGATTGAAAGGAAATATTTTAAAAAATAAAGGAGGTAGTTGACATTATATGTCAAATTGGGGGTGATTACCGTAAAAATAATTTTCCGTGGAGATGAGAGAAATTTTCCCTTAATGATATGACTGAATAGTCAAAACAGACATGTCTTGTGACAATTGTTGATAAGTTTGTACACTTAAGAGACATGTCTTATGAAAAATGCATATGCATGACTTTTGAAGAATGACTAACAAAAAGAGAAAGTTGGTGTCTCTTCTTTTTCGAATCCACATCCTCTCCCACTGAGTCTGGGCGGGAGAGTTGGCGGCCTGGATGGATGGCTTCCACTTGACTCTCGGGTGGATCCAAGCCCTCCATCCGAGCCAACACCCCTTTCGGCTCAGCTTGTCGGCTGGGGTGTCGGCTCGAATGGAGGGCTCAGATCCACCCGAG
This sequence comes from Protea cynaroides, assembly GCA_028583415.1. NCBI lineage: Eukaryota > Viridiplantae > Streptophyta > Magnoliopsida > Proteales > Proteaceae > Protea > Protea cynaroides. Next base: position 26,256,335 of record CM053265.1, on the reverse strand, counting down.
AGCCAGGTGGCGGCCATCCATCCAGACTGCCAACTCTCCCACCCAAACTCAGGCGGGAGAGAATTTCTATACTTCTTTTCTATGTATAGAAAAGAGGTGTAATGTAAACAAGTCTAGTTTTCTTCTTTTTTTTTACTTTTTATTTTGATTTACTTATTGAGCACAACCCAACCATGTTCTGATGGGGTCCAGTCAACAAATGCAATGTGGACTAACGAAACTAAATGACTGTTTTGTCATGAGAAATTAGTTCATACTAAATCCACTATACCAGTCAGGGAGAACTACGTTCTCAAGGAAATGGTTGATAGTTCCTTATCATAAGTTCCATCTATTGCTCAATCTCCCTCTGGCGCTCTAATGTAGTGAGCCTCCCTTGTAGGGGGTGTCTATTTTGGGATCAAATCAGTAATTCAGACTGAGACAGTTTAAATTAATTCAAAACCAATCCGGACAAAATTGTTATCAGACATGTTTTGGGTTGGGGTATGGTATATCCTACTGGTCTCGGTCTGGTCCGGGCTAACTTGAAACCGGTCTGAAAAAGCTGACCGAACTAGCCAGATAATGACCCCATAAGCTAAGCTGGATACAATCCAAAACTGAACTGATCCGTTAGTTAATGTGTACAGTGCAGTCCATGACTCTATCCAACCCTAACCTCTTAATGGATATGCTTCGGTCAAGCCTATACAGTCTGCCGAGTCTGATTCATTGACACCCCTACATGCTCCCATGAACCGAAAAAAAAAAAAAAAAAAAAAAAAAGGAAGAAGCAAGGGACCATTGGGTCTATCTCTAGTGACATAAGTCTCTAGCCAATCCATAAAAGCTTCTACCTTGTAAGTTGTAAGTTAGGATTATTAGGGTTTAAATCGTCTCTAATTATTGGAGGTTCTAATCGCTGGTCCAGCGGTTGAAATTAATCAAGCGCACCTATTGATATATTGGTAAGAGCATCCAATTAACTCTAACTACTGGATTGGCAGTTGAAGCCTCTAATAATTGGAGACGAATTAGACTCAGATTATTTATGCAGACTACCAGGTTTGACCATATGAGTATCCGTATCAGCAACTCAACTTAGTAAAGAGTCAAACAAATGTTGGCGGGTCAACTTAGTATTAAGTGAAGCCGTGAACGAATAAATTATTCCATCCTCTCCTTAATTTATTTGATCTACAATGTGAAAGTGGAGCTTGATTGTTTAACTAATTTCAACTTATATTAATCACCATTTGTTAATATTAATTATCAAGTAGGAGAATCTCTCATACCACACCATATACTGGACTCTATACCTTTAATAGGGATCCGAGGGGGTGTCAATGGATCGATTTGGTCCAGTTTTGTTTGAATTGATTTGATAAACCCAATTATGGTTCAATAATTTTTTTGGTTTTGGTCCAGTTTGATTTAGGGTTTTTATTGAGTTTACTTAATGGGTGTAGTCTCAATTCAGTTTCAGTTTATTATATGTATATGAAGTAACAAGTTAGCTTAACGGATTCTATCGGTCTGGTTTGCTTTCAGTATTGGTTTCGTACAAGTATAACTAATAGAATATTGACTTAATAGATATTTATTGGACCATTGTTGGATTGGTTCAATTTTGATCCTATTGGCCTGGTTTGATTCTGGCATTATCCATTGATCTTGTCGGATTTTGGTTTCTCACTTAACTATAAAATTATATTCCAATGAAGTTCAGTTTCAATTTAATCCAGACCAAAATCAGATTGATTTTTAATTTTCGGTTTGAACGACACCCCTAGGGACCCACAAGATCACTTATAAATAGCCACACTGGCGGTGTGAGATCTTTTTCTTAATTTTTTTTGGTAAAGATTTTCTTATTAATTAATTGGAAAATTGGAAGATACCCTAATTATAGTGAGTTTTTAGAACCAATGAATGGACAAACCTATCATTCAAATGATCCTCACCGTACATATATGATGTGACCCATCAACACATCAAATCCTAGCTCTTATTTGATCCAATCCGTCCACTTAAGTGGGCCATTGTCATTTCCCAACACTCTAGATTTTTCCACGTGTTTGAGGTAGGTGGGTCATAACGAACATAACGTACAATAGAGATAAAAATTCTCTCATGCCCTTCTTGCTAGCATGAAGAAATCCAACGGCTGTATTTTACCCAGATATTGATATATTGGAATAAATGCACAGTGATGAGAGCTACTGAATTTCCTCGTGTAGGGCATAAGAGGATTTGAATACTCAACAGAAATTTGGGTTAAACGGAAAAATATCAGAAATTTGGGTTAAAAGGCAAAATAGCCATCAACGAACCAACCAGGGACCCTACATATAGACCTCATCATCATACCATCTCTTTCTGAGGATATTTCAATACTCAACAGAGATGGGTGCAGCTGACATTGTAAGAATAACAGAGAATATAAGTTAATCATCTCTTATCTGTGATTCTGTTTTTCTTTTCAGTTTTTGTTAATGTTGCAGAGGTTCTTCTTCTTCTGTAAATTTTCTTAGGTAATGCAGGGAGAAACCAAAGAAGTTGCAGTGAAAGAAGAGGTAGGTGAGAAGGAAGAGAAAGATAAGGGAGGTGTCAAGGAACCAGATAAAGAAAATGTGGATTTGCAGGAAAAAGTGATTCAAGAATCACCAGAGACGGATTTTAGAGTATCTAATTAGTAGACTCTGAACCCATCAAACCCTTTGAGAGTTGTTTTAAAAGGAGCACGACCTCGTGCTCAAGTTCCTCCTTCACAACCACCTCCTTCTTCTTCAGACACTCATTTCTCCTATGCATATAATTGCAGCAGTTGGGTTAGTCTGTTTTCTTGGATTCAAAGCAATTCAGGTGCTCCTTGGAGGAGGAAAAACAGAGAGAGAAGTAAAGAAGATGTTAAGATTCTGGTGCAACTGTATTAAGCATCCTTCTTGTTTTTTCTGGCAAAAGACAGTCAGAGAGTGGCCTGAATTCATGGTCAGTTTCATAATCTGGAGCAGCTTTGCCACATCCATGGCTGCTGGAATTCTTCATCTTGTCTTCCAGAGGGCTTCAACGAATGGAGTTGGTGTGGACCTTGTTGCTTTCGCACTCGCTAATGTCTTATATGCTTGTGGGTAATACAGAGAACCAAGTTCCATGCAAGAGTCAACACCAAATCACTCGAACCAGCAGCAAAATTATTTGATCTCAGTCACCCTACTTACTGGATGCTTGGGGTATGTTTCCGGGGGATTTCAGTATTGGTTCTTGCAATAATCAGAGCTCTTAATTTTGACTTCCCTTCTTTGATCATAATTGCTCTGATCTTGAGCTTAGCTTGGATATCAGAGGGGTTGAGAAACGTCGCTAATTTAATTGTCACTCATGTTATAGCTCTGTAATATCTCAGAGGAATGCAATCGATTACCCAATTCTGTTTCCAGAGATCCATGACAAGGAACCTTGGAAGTGCTTGTCTGGGTTCTTTCTTTGTTCCTGCAATCAATGCTCTGAGAATCCCGGTTCATGGTCTCAATTTGTTTAAAGGTGAATATGAGTTCATGTTCTATTGTTCTCATCTTCAGATATGGCAATGGTTGGGCTTTCATTCAAGTATCCTTAACTGTTGTTGTTGACGGCTTTAATGCATCAACATTTCAACGTTTTCATCAAATGATTTTTGTGAAAAGACTAGTCTTTACTCCTTATTGATTGGGGAAACTATAAATATTGGGAATAATTAGTGGTGTCAATAGGCCGGTTCAGTCTGATTTGGTCTAGAACAAATTGGTGTCAGGCTTTATAGGGTTTGACCGAAACATGCCCATTAAGAGGTTCGGGCTGGGTGGGCTACACTGTGAGCATTAACTAATAGGCAGATTCGGTGTCGGTTTGTTATTAGGTTGTGCTTATCGGGTTGACTTCGGACCGGGTCATTTTTTGGTCCATTTACTGGCCCAGTAAGGGAAGCCATCTTACTTTGGTGCTTATGGGGTTGATCATCATATATCCAAATCCTTGACTTTCGGTTTAATTCAGGTTCAAGATGAAGTTTGGTTCAGGCTTAGCCGATCCACCTTAACGGTTTGGTTTCGAGCTAGCTTGGACTTGACAGGGACCAAGATGTATTATAATAAATTAACCTAAAACATGTCCACTATCAATTTGGTCTGGGTCAGTTTTGGGTTAATTCAGGCCGGCTTGGTTTGGGCTATCGTTTTGGTTCCAAAATTGACACCCACATGAATAATGCCCTCTTAATTGGGATCCTACGGTTCACCCAGTTTGACCAGACCGGTTTAGTTTCCAATACACTAGTGACTAGATTTTGAATCTTGTAGACTAATCAGTGTTGAAGTATCAAAACCAAAAGCTTAAGCTATTAGATGGAGAAATCAACTAGTACACAAAGGCATCAAAGGTCTCAATGTTTTGGATCTACATCTTCTCCTCCCAGAAGTTCGTGAGGAGGGGCGGTGACCTCGCTAGATGGCTGACACCTGGGGGATCATCTGAAACCTCCAGCTGATCATGAAGGATCAAATTTTGACCAAACAACCTGGTTGGTGGTGGGTCTTTCTTCTTGAAATCATTGAATAAGTGCTGATCATCTAAAACCTCCAGCTGATCATGAGGGATCAAATTTTGACCAAACAACCTGGTTGGTGGTGGGTCTTTCTTCTTGAAATCATTGAATAAGTGCTGATCATCTGAAACCTCCAGCTGATCATGAGGGATCAAATTTTGACCAAACAACCTGGTTGGTGGTGGGTCTTTCTTCTTTAAATCAATGAATAAGTGCTGATCATCTGAAACCTCCAGCTGATCATGAAGGATCAAATTTTGACCAAACAACCAGCTAGTTGGGTTGGTTGGTGGTGGTTCTTCCTTCTTGAAATCAATGAATAAGGGCTGATCATCTGAAACCTCCTGCTGATCATGAAATTTCTCCTTGAAATCAATGAATAAGGGCTGATCATCTGTAACCTCCAACTGATCATGAATTTTGTAGAAGAAAACTTCATGAACAAAGCCTATCAATCCGTATTCATTGACAAACTTCTTCCACCCGGTTGTGAGAACATAACATCTGCTTGTCGACCAGAATTCATACTTCATAACCCATTTTTTATTGTTTCTATCAAAGAATGTTAGCAACATTTTCTTATCATCACCTTTCTTTAGAGATGGAAAATATTTCTCTGCTTTCCTTATAGGAATCCAAAGCCTATTCAATTTTCCTGAATCACTGTTGTTGAGTAGTTTACTGAACAGAAAACCCTTCTCTATTGTCTCCCAATTAATATAAACTCTCTGCACCTGCAGGCTTAGTTCATCATCAGGTACTTCATTAATGTTAGAGCTTGAAGATGACGAACTGCCATAATAATAGCCATTCCTATTGATGAAGTTAGAGCTTGAAGATGACGAACTGCCATAAGAATAGCCATTCCTATTGATGAAGTTAGAGCTTGAAGATGACGAACTGCCATAATAATAGTCATTCCTATTGATGAAGTTAGAGTTGACATATGTCCCACTTGGCTGCAGTTAAAAAATTTTATCCCTTCAGTAATTGGCTTTTGTTGCTGTTGAGCTACTGGAGTAGTCTTGGTTGCAGCGATAAAGCCTTAAACACGGAAGGATTTGAATGTCTTGTTATTCCCTCCGTTATAAGAATTTCTAGTTGGCCTTTTTATACCTCTGTTTTGCATGAAATAACTCTCCTTCTGGTTCGATTCTATAACTCGAGCAATTTGTGCCGCTTCATTATAGATTTTCTTTTCATGTCCCAGAACATTCTCGCGGATGCTTCCCCCTAAAAAAACATGTATAAATAGATTGCATTGATTAATAAATTCTAATGGCTAACCTATTTTCTCTTTTGAGTTTGTTATTATTCCATGGTATTCTAAGATCCCTGTATGGTATTTAGGTTTGTCTTGAGAACCCTAGATTGAGTTTTCCTTGTAGTTGGTATCAGAACCTACCATACAGACCTAGAATTAGTGATTATTGATTGTATCAATCCACCTTCATTGAATTGAATGAATCTCAAAATGAGTTTTTTCTTGCCATATTATAACAACTTGGTAAAGGTTCGACCTTTGTAATTTTTTTAGACCTTCTAAACATACAAATGTATATGTTAGATTAAAGCTCTCAGCGAGACGATCATGGTGGTATAAAAATTGCCACCGCAGCTGCTGGACATGTCGCCTAAAAAAGCATGTATATATATATTGCATTGATTAATAAATTCTAATGGCTAGCCTATTTTCTCTTTTGGGTTTGACGGTAAGGCTGGATGTGGTGCTCTACTCCCTAAATTTATTTTGAAACTTTGACCTTGAAGAATAAGATGTACTTTTATCTTCAACCAATGGCCCAACATTCAATGCGGGTCGAAGCATATGGTTGCTGGGCTGGTTAAATGCTATTAATGAGAATAGTAATTCATTATTCTTAACAATAGGTCTTGGAAACATTTTTGTTCATCGTGCCATTGCTCAAGTCACACACTCATATTCCGTCGGGAAAAATTTGTATTTTTACCCATCGACAGAAAATACACGGAAACTAGGTCGTTGGTAAATATCAACGGCAACGGGAACCTATTTTTGGCGACGGAAAATTTTCGTTTCCAAAAAGAATGATTGTTGTAGTGGGTGAAGAGTGATTTGTCACCAAGCTGGTGGTCAGATCACCTTTCAATCCGTGATTGGTCTGATTAGCTGGATCAGTGGAGAACGGTCCGATCCAGGATCAAACCGCGGGTCAAACATTGACGGTTGGATCTATCAAATTTCGTCTGACGTGATTTTAAATTGGGTTACACATGCCAATCAAATGGCACCTTTTTGACGCTGTAATGATACTCGCGTTGCAAAGATCATGGATTTGTTACAAGGTTGCATGAAGTATGATATTTCCATGTGATGTCCGCTCAGATCTCTCTCTTAAGAATCTATTTTATCGCAAAACCGTGCGTCCCTGTCAAGTTCTTTCGATGCAGATCAGGTCTATGTGGCTTGATCTTGATTGTTTGACCGGATTTAAAATAAATCCGTAAATTTATGGCGCCGCTCTCCACTTTCTATTAATTAAATAAAACCCTTCAACGTTTTAAAAATTATAAACTTTGGATCCAACTGACTAAGAGGTCCAATTTCCAATTTTTTTATTTATTTTTTTTTATCTTTTTCGCGCAGCGATATGTCAACAACCATATCTTCCATGCGACATTAGAATTGAGTGATTGAAGTTTCATTACAAAATTGACCGACAAACCACGACATTTGACATAATTTTTTTCCATGAAACTGTCGTGCATGTGACCCACAAAAATTGGCTCAAAGATAAAAGTTTGAAACGAAGACCCAAAATTTCTTGTATGCTGCGCTAAGCCCTCACACAAGGCTGAACACATTTTTCAACTTAGAAACTTACTGAAATCATGTAGGACTTGATCGATCATTGTACACTATCATTGCCAGGCAATTCAAAGGTAAACCCAACCAACTCATAGCTTGACCTTGTGATCACTTCTTTATGAAGCTGTAAAATTCTATTAAAGTTGTCCGTAGATTGTCAAATCACTGTCAAAGAGTATACCAATTGCCTAGAGCTATTAGATCAGTTGCCAACAATGACAACACTCACGAATATTCTAACAAATTTCAATTAGGGTTTCTTTTCCAATTTCAATTCTGATTTTATGTCAATTTTGGATCGATTTTGATTTCAATTTATTTCTTTCTAATTTTAAATCATTTTCAATTTTTATTTGCCCACATTGAGTGCTAGGGGGTTTAAATTTGGTGTAAAATTGACGGGATTGGTATTCGGACCAAATGTACAGGCCTGATCAAAACCTATTCGATTATTTACCTTTAAGGACCAATAATCTATTTTATACTAAAACATATGCCTAAATGGTTTAACCTAGAGATATAAATGGATTAGACATGGACTCGAATGTGTTCAGATTTGAATACCCCCAGGCTTGATACATATGTGAATCGAACTCAAATTCTCTTTTCTTCATTCTTTGAACATGTCAAATTATCCTCAAGAACATTCAAGATCATTAGTCACTTAATTTTTTTTATTATTTATATGTTTGTTGGATCTGATAGATTTTGTTCAAGATCATTAGTATTTGAATCCAATATTCCTAAATAAATACTCCTAACTGGATATATACAAATCGAGTCAGTCTATCAATCCTTTAGACTTAATACAGTTAATTGATTAAGACCCCCATTTGAACTCAAATTGATTGACTAAGCACTAGTATAAGATTTTAGTTTCGGCTAGCCTTGGTTTTGTCTTGTACGACCAAAACCACCAATTGAAACCACGCTACAATAGTCAGGCTAATATTGAGCCTTGCAAAATCTAAAAACTGGCCAATAACCACATGCGAGACTTGGCTTTACATGGATCGGGTTGATCCAGTCCAATTTAACAAACCATGGTTGAAACCAACCAAACCCAGGTGTGAAAAGCCTAAACACACATTATGTCTGTGGTTACTCTCATAACATAAACATTTCAAATTGTCACATTTTTCTTCATGCTAGTGTTTTAAATATTTTTCATTTTCTCTTTAAAATCCATGAAACAAATATACTGGAGAAACAAGAACAATTATCACAACAAAGACTGAAGCATTAAGGTGAAATTTTCTATTTAATATTTTATTTTTTAATTCTCATTTTAAAATATTCTATTCTCTCATTTGTCATTTGTCCATTAATATATTTTTATTTGTTTGAAATAGTCATGGATTGGCTTCAGACGATATTGGTTAAATTTGTTGGCCATAAACAAGAATTTGAGAGCACAGGGTTAGATGCAATAGATATTTCAATGTGCCATTATGCTGCTTTCAGGTTCAGACAGAGAGGTATATTGAACCCAGATAAGTCATTTTAGCTTGTACTAAAAAAAAATTCATTTTAACTTTAATGATCATATTATTCTATTAATTAATAAGTGTTTTTTAATACTAATATTTAACCAGAGGACTGTCATATATGTGATAAGCAATTCGACACTGATAACTCCGAGGAAGTAATGAAATGGGAAGAAGTTCATGATCATTATGAAAGATGTCACGTTGACTTTATTGAAGATGTAGTTATAGATTTTGATGTATGCATGTTTCTTCCTGAAAATCATGTTATTCTAATTTTTTTTTCATTATTAATGATTTTTTTATATATTATTTCTTTTCATCAGTTTACAGGTTATCGACGACAGATTGGACTAATGTCTATATTTCATAGTGCGCTTCCACAAACGATAAGGAAAACAGTTCAAGCCTTGCAAATGTTGGTCAGAATAAAAAATGAACCACTTATTCCACTTGAAGATAAATTCGATGCTCTTGACTTATATGAAAGAATAACAGATGCAATGAATATGCTTGAGTTTAATTTAAATGAAATGCATACAATGTGTAGACAAGCAGTCGCAGGTGCTGTTTTTAATTCTAATTTGACTGATCAATTTTATGATTTTGGAATCACTCGAAAGAATCTTATTTTGGATACTTACCAAGATCTAAAAGATATCTATACCGAACATTTAAGTTTACGTGAAACTCTTTCACCTAATAACATAACAAAATATACACACACATGCATGGTATTATGTAGGATTGATTACTTTGTGTCTATGATCCATGGATATATATGTAACTAATCTGAGCCATTAGTTTTATAGATCACCTTTTGATTGGACACATGAAATTGGAAGTGTAAAAGTTGATAGACCCTAGGTAAAGTTAAAATTAATTTGAGTATTAATGATCATGCCCCTTTAAACTTTCTTCATGAATATTTTAGTTAAAATAATTTTTATTTCTACTTCTTTCTTTCTATTTTGGATGGGGATGTGTTTATACAAATTATTTCTTTAATATTATTATTGTTTTTTTTTTCATTTCTAACTCTCTTTTTTTCACACTATTTATTTGTTTGATTTAGTTTGATGATCCTGATGGATGAGGTTCATGAAATTTGGCTGTCATCTTTACAGTCAATGGACTCATTTGTTGGGGCTGAAAGCTGGCTAAGAAGATGCACTACTTTGTTTGTAATATTATTATTATGGTATTTGATGGTATTAGACCATTTAATATTCTATATGGTGTTTTAATATATAATTTTATTTACATGAGACACGATGCTTTATTAGTAAACAATGTGGTTATGGTATTTGAAGTTTTTATATATCAGTAATGTTTATATGAGGTGAATATTATTTTCATATTTTATTTTTGTATGATAAGTAGATGTTTGTTAAAATACTTTTTTATGTAAATTAATGAGGCTTAAATTAAAAAATTAAAAAATTAAAAATTCCTTTTCTATCCATGAAAAATAAATTAACACTTCTCTTTCTATTCTAATAATTTAAAATTTTTAAATTACCCATGCCCTCTCTTCTTCCAATTATACCACAATCCCCCATTGCCAGCCTATCTCCTGTGAGTTTGGTTCCTCTTTGGCTCTTCCTGCATGGTTATCTTCTCCATGACCCCATCATCAGTCATGGGTGTAAGACTTAGCCTTTAACTTGAACCTGCCCACACTCCCACCTTTGACCTACCACCACCCCCATAGCTCCACCTATGCTCCTATGCTTCCCTTTGTCTCGGCCTCCACCTCAATTTCTGCCTCCACCCTCCCTTGCCCATTAAATTTTCCCACACCCCACTCCCCGAACTGCCCCTGATGCCCTTTGCATTTCCTCTCCTCGCCTCCCTCCCTCCCTCCCTCCTTCCTTGCATCCATTCGCTTTAAATGCCCATGAATTTTGACTGAAATTCAAATTTCAAGTGTTCTTTAATCCAAACTTAGTTAAAACTTGTATGTTCAAATCCCACTATCAGACCTTTCGACCCATTCTAGTGCAGACTCTCATCACACCCAGAATGCTCAGAACCTATCCGTAGAGAGCCATAAAGTCATTTTCAATTCAGAGGAATCATTCCATCATGATGGGATGGTATAAAATCGTATTTTGATATAAGGTATACTGATTCCACTTGCTACATGCGAGTTAAACCTCTTTCATTTGACCTAATTTTCACAAGTTTGACCAAGATTTCGAATGAGATTGAGGTGTCCAACGAGATAGGTGGATTAAATTTTATTTTTTGTGTAAAATTTTCTTGTGGAATTGATCAAAATAATCCTACTCTAAACTAGAATATTAATGGTTTGTCCCAATTGACCATAGTATCACATCTTTTAACAATACAATTTAAAGTTCACAAATCAAGTGGAATAACAGTAAATTAGGTCAAATTTCTATCAAGTGATCTAATTTTCACAAGTCTATCTTTGTTTGATACCACCATAGGGTACATAATTCAATAAATAAATAAAAAGAATTTGTTAAGTATCACCATATTTTTTTAAGGTATTGACCATCTTGCGGCCGTAGCGGCAAGGCTATGCGACTGTGGTGGCTAGGTCATGCGGCCATGGCTGCAAGGCCATGCGGTCGCAACTACATGGCCATGTGGCCATGGCTGGCCGGATTTTTTTTTCTATGAAAATTTTCTTGTTTAATAGATCCAACTTAAACCTACGGGAACTAACATCCCATTTGACCTTAGTATCACATATTTGAACAATATAATCCAAAGTTGACAAATCCGGTGGAAACACTAAAAATTAGATTGAGATGGGTGAATAATTATTTATTTATTTTTTGAAAACCTTTGTGGAATTGATTATGAGCCATACTTGGAATTAGAATATCAACAGTATGTCCCAATTGACCATAGTATCACATTTTTTGACAATATATTCTAAGATTGACAAATTAGGTGGAACAACAGTAAATTAGATCGAAATCTCTGTCAAAAGATTTAATTCCACAAGCTTATCTCTAGTTTGATTACCATAACTAGGGGACATTTCAATATAAAAAAAATTGTTTAAGGATCACTATTTTTTTTTTTTTAAGAATGGATCAACTTGTGGGCTTGGCTGCTAGGCCTTGCGGTTGGCAGCAAGGCATTGTGGTTGTGGCTACGAGGCCTTGTGACCACAACCGCATGGATAGATTTTTTTCTCTGGATTTTTTTTTGTGGGGGGAATTTTTCATGTTTAATTGATTAATTTAGAAATAAAAAGATTCAATGAGTCATGATGGATTTGAACCACCACCTCTTGGGGAATCGCCAACCTCTTGGGGAATCCACAAATGCTTTACCTATTTGAGCTAAAGACTCGTATGAGAAAGCAAATGAGAGCAATTATGATTGAATAAGAATAACTTTTATGTGTTCAATATGATAACCCTTTTTCCAACCATGAGAAAAGGGGTGATTATATAAGCTATCAGAGAGCTTGAAAACAGAGGAAATAAAAACAACTCAAGTATAATGAGCTGCAACATGGAACTACAACAAAAAGGATGCAGACCAGTGAAAAAGCTATAGAGCTCACTACAACAATTCCTATTTTTAGCTACGGGTTTTAGCTACGGTAATATATTAGCCGTAGCCTAAAATAATATATAGCTATGAACAATTGTCTACCGTAGCTAATAATATATTATTACCTATAAAATTATTATTTCCGTAGGTATAAATATTATTACCCACCGCATTGTTATTTTCGTAACTATAAATATATTATTACCCACCGCATTGTTATTTTCGTAACTATAAATATATTATTACCCACTGCATTGTTATTTTCGTAGCTATAAATATATTATTACCCACCGCATTGTTATTTTTGTAACTATAAATATATTATTACCCACTGCGTTGTTATTTTCGTAGCTATAAATATATTAATACCCACAACACTGTTATTCCCGTAGCTATAAATATTATTACCCACTGCATTGTTATTTCCGTAGCCATAAATTTATTATTACCCACCTCATTGTTATTCCCTTAGCTATAAATATATTATTATCCACCGCATTATTATTCCCATAGCTATTAATGCACCCAACTACCAAGGCTCTCAATCTCAATCAAACCAGGATCTTCTGTAGTCTGAGGCACTCAAAGTGCATTGGGATACGTGATGATGCACTTTGAGTGACCAAGATCCTTACTGTCAATTAGCAATCACTATATATGAGGATATTTTTGCCCTCTCTCCCTTTACAATTTCGATGAATTATTCGCAATTGTTATTGCACATGGCTTGAGGATAGCTAATTGGTCGACATCGTGTGGTTTTGACATACTTCGTTATGTTTGGATGCCAAGAATTGGAAAAAAAAATTAAAATAAAGACACAATTCTTCTCGAATTCTCCTAGCTTCTTTGTTCCTTACTTGGATGTCCT